>CM056999.1:153913784-154513784 GCA_029891345.1 Dryococelus australis | reverse complement strand
AAAACCTTAAAAAAGTAGGCCTACGAAGCGACCGGGATTTCAACCCGAAACGTGTGCTTGGTAGTTGGACACGCTACCAGTTGCGCTAACACGACGCACATTCATCGAGGCTGAATACATGTTATATATAGGCCAACTTGTTCACCTATCAAGGGTTTTGCGATGGAAGTTTTCAAAACATGTCTTACAATTTACACAGTATTCTTTCTGGCTTCAACTCATGTTCGCAAAACAACTATATTGTGCTGCTTTCCTAATTTTTACACAAATAATTACATTGCGATGTATCACAATCTAGACGCATCATGTCGTTTACGGATTTCGTCACACCTCCGGCTCCGACAAAATCATATGCGTTCTGCACATGCGTACTTTTCGTCTGCGATCACTAAAGTCGGAGCCCTAAGTTTGCGAGCACTAAAGTCGAAGCCCTAAGTTTAAGGCTTCGACCGTGGTTTAACTAAGGTTTTAGCTGCCATTGTAACATTCTGGAATACTGTTTAAGACCTGAGTATGACTAGAGCTATACAAAAAAAAAAGTTCTGGAAAACCGGCAGAGTAATATTCGTGCCTCTTCTGAAGTGTGTTTTATTTTCGTAGATTGGCGAAATGAGAACAGGTTAAGTGGTTTCGTAACAACAACAACAACAACAACAACAAAAACAACAAAAACAACAACAACAAAAACGCGGATTACAAAAAAACATTCTTCGTTAGCAAAAGTCACAATATTTTCCATTATTCAAGTGAAAACTAAATCCACGCGTGTGACCCAAAACTACAAGGAAATTTATAGCAGATACAAAACGCAAAGAAAAATCTTAGCAAGCACTAGTTAGGGGAATATATATATATATATATATATATATATATATATATATATATATATATATATATATATATATATATATATATATATATATATATATAATACTGCATATTAACTACTGCTCTGCCTTCACGACAACTTAAATTTATTTATACTCAATTAAAAAATCAATCACACCTATTCAAAGATAACGAATAATTTAAAATACGGAAATATTTTACTTTACATATATTTTGTTTTACTATGGGGCCTATGGTTTTACAAGCATAAATGTTTAATTTATGAGATCAAAATAAATCTATTGTGAATTCATAATAAGTTGCCTGAGACACCATATTCTTAAGGGAATGCCGTAACAAATGAGGACCAGGAAAAATTCACTCAAGATCATTGATGCTGCCACGTGAGGCAGTCACGCCGTCACTTAAGGAAACAGAACATGCGAAATTAAAGTCTGTGGATGAATCCCTTAAAAGGTACTATCCTATTAGAGCCACTTTTACAGACGCTTGTATTTAGCAGTCAAACCAAAAATCATAACATTCCCGACCAAGGAAAGGGACTGAAAAATTATGTTTCTAAAAACAGACATTTCTCCCCCTCACCCTGCCCCACTACCCTCGCAAACACAAACCAGTTTCACGATTTTTCACCCTAACACAATCCTAAGCCAGCCGCAATTCAGGCGAAGTCCGATTGCAAACATATCACGTACATAAAAAAACGGAGGACGATAACACAGCGACACGGGCCATTATTTTCGGCTCGTTTCAACCTGCGCGCCATCCACCTTCACGGAAAACAATTTCTGCAAACGCCACTGAAAAATTCTGCCCCCCCCTCCCCCTTGTCGCCTTCTCCAAACTATAAACCCGCCTCGCGAATGTCGTTGCCGCAATATTGCCTCGGCGCTAATTGCCCGGGGAAAGGTATACGACAACTCTTTAATTATGTTTCCGTAAGTATTAATTCCGCAGAAGGATTGGGGGGGGGGGTTATTAATGCTATTTCCCACGTCAAGCGGGTCCTCCACCACGGTTGAGGGGAGGGGAGGGGATAGGGGTCGTATGGATGTTTTTCGGATAGCACGTTTCGCGCAGCGGCATTAGCAGTTTGTCAGCCTGGCCGGGCCTAATATCCGCGAGAGTTATTGGTGGAGAGAGGTAGTTGGGGGGGGGGGGGCTGAGCCCTGGGGCCGCGAGTGTCGCTCGCTGCGCACGTAAACACCATCACTCCGCGCCGGGCCGCCTACAGCCGCGCCGGCTCTATATAAAGCTGGAGAGCGACATAGTCCGAGGCGGGGTGTGCGGAGTATCGGAGAATTTGAGGGGGGGGGGGCAACGTGCAAAGTTTCCCGCGCGACTTATGAGCCCCATAACTCTGCCCAGGAATTCAATAACAAAAATTTCCAGGAGTGAAACTATGGTATGAGCGGGGGGGGGGGGGGTGAGGGGTGATTTCTTTTCCCTGGCGGGGTAGGTACGGGTGTAGGGTGGTACCTGGGTGTGCGTGTGTTCGCCCATCATCCCCCCCACCACCAACACCCCACCACCCACCAGAGCCACGGCGAGACCTGGAGCGGGGTGGCGGGGCATTTGCAAAGGAGCGGAAGAAATTACTACTCGCTGAGAGCCTTTTAGAAAAATAAAATAGTGCGGCTGCGAAGGAGTAGATGAAAGACAATTTTTCTTTCGCGAAGGATACGACACGGAATGTCGGGATTAATTTTTGTAGAAATATATAGGTAAATTTTACATAACCCGCGCAGGTAAAAAAGATAAATAATGTTAATTTAAATTTCCGCTTTTCTTTAAAGAACCATCGGAGATATAAGGCCGAGGGGAATGATTCCCAATTTCATCGTGTTTAAATACATTACACATTACTCCACCTCCTACCCCGGATATAACTTTCTAAGTAGCAGTTAGCCTATGAATACCGTTGTGTGCGCTCCAGCCAGAAACCCTTCGCTCTAAAGTGTAAAGTCACTGAAATGAATGCTACCAGAAAATCCAATCTACCCTCAATTTGTCATGCACAGCGCAATGCATAGCACACTGAACAGTCGTAACTATTTTTAAAAAAATTGTGAAGTTACTTCTAGATGAACTAAATCAGTTCCTAATTTCCCTTCTGGCGAGCGACAGTACAAATCCGCCCTTTCCATACCACCAGCACAGCCATCTGACACAATCGTGACTAATACATATTTTAGGACAAAGTTGTTTTTAAATTTTTTTTACTTCTTTGGGTAAGTTTCTTCTTTTTGAAACGTGTAAAAATTTGTTGCGATGCTAACTGCAGCTGAAGTACACTTAACAAAAATTCAAATTATTTTACTTTTACTGTACGACAGATTGTGAACTACCACCTAACTACTGAACATTCCTGTTTTAAAATGAAAAACTTTCCATAACACAATTGCGGAAAAAATGCTGACAACTGCATTACGTAAACAACAATGCCTTCCCTCGAGTATCTAATGATCATGGCCAACTTCTTGTTATGGAGGATGAACAGTGTACGGCGCGGTCCCTTGCTGGAACAAGCAAAACTTTAACAGACGAGTTACATTAAACCAATTATTGAACTGAAACCAACCGATAAACTATCCAATGTGTGTGTGTGTGTGTATGTATGTATGTATATACATATATATATATATATATATATATATATATATATATATATATATATATATATAGAGCAGCTGTGGTTACTAAAACCAACAGAAATGTCAATAAACAGACAAAACTGGCCTAGCGTTCCAAAGGCCGTACTCGAACCACAGACCCGGATATCATCGTCGTTCAGTCTCGCGAACGCACAGGTTCCGGGGCTGAAGAAAGAGGAAGAGCGGGGGAAGGAGAATAAAATGAACACGTTAACAAAACCGCGAACAAGAGCGGATGAGGGGTTGAAGGGAAGAACTATCTATCTCCTCTCGCGAACATAACACGAGCCGTGAAATACACGTGGATGGAAGAAGAGTCAGGTAGAAGAGGGAAAGGGATAGACCGCGTCTGTCGACCTGCAACAGAAAGAGGTCGGTATCACAAAGTGGGGCATCAAAAGCTTCAGACGTAGCGGACCTTGAAGTAGGGGGGAAAAAAGGAGGAAAGAAAAAGAAGTGTAGTGTAGTAGCGTAGAAGGGATGGAGGGGGTGGAAGAACGAGAAAAAGAGGTCTGAATTCCGAGTGCGCTGCTGAAGAGGAGGAGGCTGAGAAGGAGGAGGAAGTTAAAGCCGACGGCTGGCGGCAGGTAAGGAAGGCACAACGGCGGACCAGGCTCTAGGAGAGACGTGCTCTTTAAGAAGGATCTCCTCAGCCGCCGCGGGCCAGATCAGGATCAGCGCTCCCCCGGCGCCCCGAGTGGCCCGGCAAGTGTCTGCCGCGGAGGCGTCAAGAGGTTGACGCGAGCACCGCACAATGAAACATCCCCCTCGCCAGGCCAACCCCTCCGACACCAGCCCCTCCCCTAGCTTTCCGCCTCATTTACTTCCGTCCGCCTCGGGCTGAGGCCGTGTCCGAATTCGTCTGAAGTACATACTTGCGCGTACCTGTCCCCGGAAGTGACAACAAAAGTGATGTTCGAATTGCAAGTAACGTATGTAAGTATACACGTAAACGAAGATGTATATTTCTCGTGTACTTGCGGTATTTGTATCACCATTTTGAGAAGCAATTTGTAGGTTACAATTGATTTTCGACATAATTATTTTATTTAAAGTTTAATAGGGCGAAATTACTACTTCATAGGCATAGAATTTTGAACTGAGTTAATAATTTTCGCAAGGTGAACTTCAAAATAAGTTCAAACAATAAATTCGTATTAGGACTATGTTCATAACCTACAAAATCTACGGTAAAATAAGCACTCAAAATAGCAAACTCACGTATAATAATGCAAGACCATACATGTTATATGAATCGAATTGAAATATTATTTAATACTTGATTTTACCCCTATAACTTTCAGTAATTACAAACTCTTCGTCGAATACACGTTCATTAAAAGTACTTAGCCGACTAGTAGCTGTTACCGAAGCCCACAAGACTGCCTGTTAATTCATGTTTGGTGCCGAGGGCAAGATAAATATGCGAGGCTGCAAGTACACCAGACACGGTCTCAGGTTGGCACCACATGATTTTTGCGGCCGGGAAGGTGTGGGGCCTGAGCGCTAGCGTAGCTATAGAGCGCACGATGAACTCCAAGTATAGGAAACATATTACCGTTAGCTACCTATGAATTTAAGGAACATAACCGCACGGAAATGTCAAGAACAAATATGAGAGTCGACCTCGAACTGCAGGGAAAGATTTACACTGTGCCATTAATTTATGGTCACGGATACACTAGCCACCTGCAGCCGAGAGCGCTTCCATCCCATCATCCGAAGGAGGAATGAAGAGGAAGGGGGGGGGGGGAGATTGAGAGAGGTTTTAGCGGCTCTAAATATCTAGTTGAAGTGAGGTGAGTATGGAGCAGCGCCGGAATGCAAGAGCGGGAGAAACGGGGGATACCCGAGAAAACCCACCGACCAGCGGCATCGTCCGACACGACTCCCACATGCGAAAATCCTGGGGCGACCCCGCCGGGAATAATCCGGTTCGCCTCGGTGGGAGGCGAGTAGTCTAACCACTACATCACCGCGGAACCGCAGGAGGAAGGGACGAGATAAAGAGGGAAGAGAGGGAAAATGCGTGATCGTTGTGTGGTTCACATATTTTCCGTATGCACACTTGTCACGGCCGAGTAACAGACACAGTTGCGGCCGCATCATATCCCTGATGCATCACGTCATAGTTCGAACTCGCGACCTCAACAAGCCAGTTTACTACTCGACCGAAACAAGTGTACAACCGGAAAATGTGTAAGCTACAACACAAGGTCACGCAGTTCCCCTCCCTTCCTTCTTTATCTCTTCCCCGTCGCTCTTCGGTAATGGATGAAAGGCATCAGCGTGGCCAACGTAGTCGCGACCATACATTCGGAGCGACACAGTGTATTATGCAGCTGGTTTCTGTGTTCATCCTTCACATTTTTACGCCCATTGTCGACAATCGTCAATATGTTGCACAGGAAGGTTATATTTGACCGGTGCTGTACTCTGCGAGGCTTAAGTGCCCAGTGACCTTCAATGTTGGCAACTGATTCCTAAACCGTGCACTCCTCTACGTCATGACTGGTTCATGTCATTAATCACGGAAGACAAATCCTAAAGCTTGTTGGTTGCGACAGCGAAACAAGTTTATTGTAAGCTAGAGTACAGCACACATCAAAAATATTATTTGCAACACCCGAAATTATAAATTAATGTGGGAATGAAAGGGTTAAATTCATGCAGGAAGATGTAGACAAGCTTGCATAGACCGCTGTCGTAAGCTTTCCCCTACTCGTAGTTCATCCCTTATCAACAGCCACACATCATTAGTCCTGGTCGTAAGTAGAGCACGATTACCAACACTTGGTGATGGCAGTCTGCGCACTGTGGAGGTTTAAAAAGAAGTTTTTAGTTTTTACGCCAATAGAGAAAGGCCTCTTGGCGCGTTGCAGGATTGAATGTGAAATCATAACACTGGTGCACATTCAATCAAAATCACGACTGGTTCGTGCTTCAACTTTACACCTCCTATAAAAATCCTACAACACAAATAATATGCAGATAACGATGGCAATTTTTTTTTTTTTTTTTTTTTTTTTTTTGCGTTTTTAACCAGACAAATTATTTCAGCACAATACAATTAAATAATTTCTACTTCGCATTATTATTATTATTAATCAAAATCTGCACTTACTCATATCCTATCTCTAAAGGTTAGTGCAGAAATTGTGCCGACTTCCCAGCAGCCTCAAGAATAATGACTGTAACAGGGATAACCTTTTTGCGGCTTACGACGCTAGAATATTATGGAATTACTACCAGCCAACACACACGTTAACAAAGAAGTTCGGAAGTATGTATGTAATTATCGTGTTTCGTTTGCTAATTGGTGTTTTGGCTTACGCTGTACACACAAAACACGTGCCGTTTGCAAGCTCTATTTATATCTTCCTACGTTTTTAACTACAGTGAACTTTCTAGCAAATGTTTAGTAATTGCTACGTTTAAGTTTATTTAGCTTACATTTGTAATCGTAAAATACTTCAGTTATGTATTCTTTGAAAATAATAGTTTTGATAGCAGGCTCCCGTTAAAGCACAGCTCTAACAAGGCTTTGACACAGCTCTGTGTCGAGGCCAAGTCTCATCACAAGTGCAAAAATCATCATTACTCACGGACTACTCGTGAAGATATCGCAAGTAATCTCGCATAACTAAGGACTCCCGTTTTCACGCGAAACGATTCCGAGACTAGCTGTGGTCCACAACAATATAGCTCACATCCACTTTCGTCATTAGATTATTTTAATTGTAACGGTTCTTTGGCGTCTGCTCGCGAACCACATACGTTCGGATTCTGACTGGCCCAATCAAGTAATAAAAAAAAAAAAAAAATCTCTTCTCACGAAGACACCCGGCCACCAATACAAAAAAAAATTGCAAGACGAACTACTTACGACAGCTATCAACATAATAAGCGCCTTCACACGGGAGAAAAACGGACGAATTTTGTGCAAGGCGACTGAAGTAATCTAGAAATGAGGAGATCCTTCCGCACTTCAGTAGATGTAACTGTTAACAGCGCAAGTCAAAAGCCAACTTCTACTTGATGAGTGAAGAGTTTTCATGATAATGATGGGAATGGCGGATGTGTTGTTACATGAAAGGCGATGGAATAAAAAAAAAAGAAAGAAAGGTAAGGTAAGCTGATAACCACTAATGTAATGAGATAAAACAGGCGGCGCCACGCTGAAATATTACTACAGGAGTCGCGATCTGTGTATACATCTCCTACACATGGGAAACCAGCTTCTGCCCCCCCCCCCCCCTAGGTTCTCTTTTTTTATTTTCACCTTCCTAAACACGCACCAAACAAACATTTTCAAATTACCATCAGTTTGACTCCCAAGTAGACAGCACTCGTGAAATTGTTATGGAATCGCAATATTATCGAAAATGTATCGGCTCTCATTACTCCGTATTGTTCTCATACTACACACAAATTAAAGGCTGTTCACGATAAGTGAGCACTTTGGAAATGAACCCTAGAAAAAAGTCACTGCCCCTACCTGCATTTATTTTAACGGGCGCCCTGAGTGAAATGCGCCCAGTAAAGTTAGTAACGTAAAAATGCGCAGATTACTATAATATTTACTTTTCAAATAATTTCGCAGTTTTACTTGACCGACGTGTAAATAAAGTGACGAGACCCATGGCAATGTTAATCTTGCATAAGGCGGAAGAATACACAACGTTTTTACAAGTAGATCTTAAGCAGGGCTTTCAAAAGTGCTCGTTTAACCGTGAATAGCCTATAGAAACAATGTTCTCTTTACAGTAAACGCACTGCGAATAGACACTGTAAACTGCGTATCTTGAAGAACGTGAAGAGATAAATAACTTTTAATTATTTTATTAGCATCCTTAGCGCTATATTTATATAACAAAGGAATGGTAATTTACGTTGCTAGTGCCCTCATTCTCAAAAGGGCTTTCTTATGTTACATTTATTTGTTGCGTTGTATTTCCCCCATCTTCCTCCGTGAAAATATACACCCCTCCCCGACTAAAATACGAAGGTCTTACTTTATAACACTTCCAAATCAGGAAACTTGCTTCGTTTCAAGATGTTGTAACAATTATATGAAAGCAACTCAATAAATAAGCATGACATCTTCGTGAATGAGCTGTAATTGTAAGAAGCGAAAATATTTTATTCAAAGCTGAATTATGCCGCTTGCGCCTTGCGAGAAAGCAGGCTCGTCGAGGAATCTTAAATATCAAACGAAGAGGTCTTGTTAAGTTATTCATATAAACGACTTGGATATTTCTGAAAGGTTGCATACGTTATCTGATTTCACTTGTTATTTCGTAAAGGACACAACTAAAATTAATGTTATTAGATTACCTGGATCACAGGAGTATGTGCAGTACACATTTTATACTACGTATGAAAAAATTAACCAAAAATGTTATTCACAACTCAAAAGTTTTGACATTTAAATACACATAAATTCGTAGAAATATTTAAGGGGAAAACACATAATCTTTAAGCACAATTTTTAACGCATTACTTTGTTGATCACACAAAGTATTTCTAAAATCACGCAACATTTGGATTTTTCACACAATATCTAACGTAATACAGTTTTATAACACTAATATCTCGCCTTGGTACTAAAAGCCTCTTTGTAACAAAAAAAAACTATTCTAGGGTCGACCCTCACGTAAGTATTATTTGAATTGCATACCAATGCAGTTATGTGAGAAAATGCTTTAAATCAACCATTGTGTCGTGAAAGGTGTGGTGGAAGAGGCAACCAACGTTATCTAATTGACTGTTTACTTCCTACACCAGCGAAAACCTCAATATAACCCTACCGCGAGACTCCACACAAGCAATGACATTGTACAACCTGGAAATACAGGAGTCCACACACACGCAGAAAAAATTATAGAAAATTGCATACCAATGCAGTTATGTGAGAAAATGCTTTAAATCAACCATTGTGTCGTGAAAGGTGTGGTGGAAGAGGCAACCAACGTTATCTAATTGACTGTTTACTTCCTACACCAGCGAAAACCTCAATATAACCCTACCGCGAGACTCCACACAAGCAATGACATTGCACAACCTGGAAATACAGGAGTCCACACACACGCAGAAAAAATTATAGAAAATTGCGTTTTTTTTGCGCCCTAGGTTTTTTCAAGTACCACACAGCCCCGATTAGGCTATTATTTCTATGAATCGAGAACTGAACACGTGAATTGAACATTTCTATAACTTTGGTTATCACGAGCTGAGAGTATAAGTATACTCCACAAAGAAAATTGGGGCGTCCATCCAAGACTTCAAAAGCTCATAACTATTGAACTAATTGACCGATTTAAAAAATTCAAACTATGTGTTACACTCCCGTGAAGTTATCTCGTAAGAAGATTAAGTTTGAGATTCGCCATCAGGTTTGGTTGTGCCAAAAGTTGATTGGTACTACTGGTAATATGCATGTACTAGGTCATGTTGAAGTTACTTTGAATCCTTTAGTAAACAATTAATGTTTAATATATATCTGCGGTTTTATAATTTTTTTATTTTAAATATTTTTATGTTTCCTAATCAGGCGTACATTTGGTGTTTTAAAAATTAATTGTGCTATAGTGAGTATAAGGAGAACAAGGATAGCGTAATGACTCCTGCAACAAACCTGAAAATTACAGCGAACTATAGAGAGCTTGTAGTACATGAATAGTAAAAAAAAAAAAAAAAAAACTCAGCGAGAAAGTCGTGACTCCACGAGTTGGAAGAGCAGGAAGGTTGAAAGGGAGTACGGGGGGGGGGGGGGTGTGTTTGAGGTTGAGTCTGGAACGGTTCTGCACTTACCATTTAGTTGTGCACGGCGCGGCGGAGGAGAACTGATACTTGCTAGCCAATGGCGTAGCACAACCGCAGTGGGTAATTTCACGACTGACCCGCTGGTTCTGCCCATCGCCGCGATACTGTAAGCTGTTCACAGTAAAGTGAGCACTTCTCAGACCTTAGTTAATTTTTGCTTTCCTTTCAGCCATATTTTATTCATTAACCACCTTTTAAAATAAATTTAGCCATGTAAGTAATAAACACAGTATGTATAATCCACCGCACTATGAAGTTAACATCTAAGGCTGAAATAAAATGTATTTATTGACAATTATTCCAAAGGAGAGGGCTTTCAAAAGTGATCTCTTTACCGTGAACAGCCTATACGAGCTTATAGTCCACGCACGGTTACTTCCAACATTTCTGAAGCCCTGCTTAAGTTCTACTTCCAGGAGATTCCTCCGCCTCGTGCAAACTAAGTCAAGGAAATCAATCACGCCAAAGGGACAACGCACCGCATTCGTGCACGCTTAGTTTGACATTCTGCATGGGAACTATTTCTTACTAGGGATTACCAACACACATACTTTCTCTCTGGCTGAATTAATATTAATTATAATTGAAACATTACAATTTTCGGTAAAATATAAGTAAAAGACAAATTTAACCAAAAATTAAATACTCCTATGTCATCAAAAGTATAAAAGGCTTCTGACTAACACAAACATGTTATATATGGAATGATTTTTCAAAGGTTTGGTTCAAAAAACGCGAAGCTAACACGAGGCGCTAGAGTACTGTATATTACTATGTCTGAGCTACGACTCGAGGGCGATCGCCATGCGCACACATTACTCTCGAAAACGCCACCGATGAAATCTTCCGTACAAGCTCCATTGGAGGTTTGTACGAGACCTGCCATCCGCGTTAGCACGCAAGCAGGTTAACTCCATTGTAACTACGAACGCAAGATTTTGACAGTCAGTGCGTGGTAACACGATATAAACGTAACTCATGACGCACCGAATACAAACATTCTGTCATCAGCTGATACGTGAACGATTGAACATTTATATTAACCGTGCCTTAGTACACCGGGCCACTAAAAAATTACGCGAACATGAACGAGTTCTAAGACAAATTATTATCAATAAATTTTACTTTACGTTGTTACAAAACAGCTGCTATCAATGTGATTAACTGAACTTCGTGCCAGAATATTAATGTGTAGGTGTTTCAAATGAAATGCAATTTTGCGTGCTTATTTCGCTTCTATTCTCCAGTCTCCACACGCACGTCTTGCTAACATAACCACGAGCATGCTCCATGCTAATTCGACCACGCCGCATCACGCACAGTATTTTTTAAATACGTATACATTAATTCGATGCAGTATATATATTTCAAACCGGACTCGTTTAGTTTCGGGTCAGTATGAGGAGAAAAATTGTCTTTAAAAAACGTAAATAATACTTTTGAGATAATGCAGCCGATTGTGCCAACTCGCTCCAGCGCGCTTCCTAAAACACGCCCTTGCGCGAAGTGACTCGTTTTCCATGTGCAGGCCTAAAATACACACATAGGAACGAATACCCCGAGTTTCATATTTCTCGTGAACTCTCCATATATTTCCGTGTGCAGCGATTATGCTTGATAATACTCTCGATTCGATCTGTAATTATTGAGCCTTTGTCAGGCCAGCTCCAATTGTCTCTCTTCGGCCTCCCGATCTTACTAAAAGCTACAACAAAACAAAGAACAAATGTTAATTGTTTTATATTAAAACCATGCATCGTTTTGCGCTGGAATCATTTTCAGGAAAAATAATATTTATGTTGACGGGGTATATTGTCATCCAGGCGCGCTCGCTGCAGCGGTTAATTTATATACTGCCTCGTTGCGTGTGGAAACTTTTAAGTTACCCAATCCCACCTCTATATGAATGAAAATGAGATGTCTGACAATTTCCCCGTATTCCTTATACTTCCGGGCTTTATATATAAAGTAGCGTCCAAACTGCTACCGCATAAGAACCACAATTCTTATTTTATGGAAGACGTTAGACCAAATTCACCATCTACAATAAACAGTGTTCCACAGCTGTGTTACAAACATGCCTGCCTGCTGACAGTGAAAGGCACTGTTGCAGTATTGACCTCAAATGCTGAAAATGTCAATATATAATGTGGCGTGTTGAAGGTCGGCGCCGTGCGGGCGAGCGAAAAGGACAGAAGTTATGCGATAGCGGCAGGCAAGCGGGTGCCACGTATCAGTACGGGCCGACAAGATAATCTCTTATTGCTGCGTGCACTGCTGACCCTGGGAGTATTGATACAGGCCTCCGGGCCTGGAGATGGAGATGTAGTGTATGAATGGATGAGTGGCTGAGTATCGAACGCTAGAAGAACGAGCGGCGTGACTAGCAGTGGGGAAAAGGAAGTCGGCGACTGCAAGTATCAAGAAGCAAAGTATGCGACTGGCAGACTGGAATACTGGACTAAGTGCGTGAGTGAAAGACATTATAAGTGATGAAAACAGATGCACTGAACAGGTGCTAATAATGGGTACGAGTTAATTGACTTTAACAAACAGAGACAATTCAGAAGGACGTTATTTAGAATTGAAAGAGACATTACATTTTGCACTCGCTGTTAAATTAAAAGAGTAAAAATGCAGACAGCTAATTTAATGCTGTAGATAATAGCAGAGTGAATAAATTGGAAATCAAATTTAGTTTCTTTTATTAATTTTTTTATTGACCTCCATCCGTCACGAACTTGGGTATGCCCCGCAGACATCCCTCACATGTAACAATAACCTATAGGTTACAGCAATGAGCAAATATTTTCTTAGAAAATGGTTCGTGTAAAAATTGTTACAATAAGACAGGCCAGTGCAAAATGATGTGTAAAGCCTTCCTGCATCATATAATTTTTTCTGTTAGCATGCATGCAAGTATATTTTTGAGTTGCGCTTAAATTTAAACTTATTTCTTATTATTTTTTTTATAGCTGCACAATATAATTTACTGACAAATATATTATTTTATGATTGTTTACATTATTTTACTTTTATAACTTTGTTATTTATGAAACGGAATTTCATTTATACACGCCGTTAAATTTTGTTTAACACTACAATGATAAATGGATGAGCTGATGACAACATAGAAATAAACATTGCACCTGTTACAGACCCATCAGCTAATGGCGGAGGAACACATAAATGCTACTTTCGCCGGACGGTCAGAATCTTGCCTTCGCAGCTGCGGTGGAGAGAGTGGATGATTCTATGGAATAACCTGCCACACGATACTCGCTACAACACAAGGAAAGGTTATTTTACTTCCGTGACTGTGATTCCAGGACGAACTTCACTCACTGAGCCTACAGTATTCGTTACTGCACGGAGCCTAGCTGTTTTGCTGCAATAACTGCAACATTTTGCATTAAATAAACAATACGTTTATCGTATACTTTACTCTTACTGATGGCCTTATCGCTTCTTCTCGAAATGGAATTAAACTGAATGACAACCGTCGTCATCGCACTCTCCACGACCGACTAATATTTCCATTTTGTAGGGAACCTTTCGCTGGAAATTGCATACGGCCAATATCACGATAACGCGTATGCAAACAGCCAGCCGGAATGCGGACAAATCTTCCATAGAACCCACGCAAGCTTGCATGGAATCTCCCATCGCTAACACACGGGCTTTACAAAGAATGACTCGAACATTATGAGGACACAAATAGGCGAGTCAAATTGCCAGAAGTCTGAATGAACTTCATAGTCGTCTCCTATATATATACGAGCCTCTGCTTGTTATCCTTTGCGATTTGCCAAGCCTTTTCTTTCTTTCCTTTTTTTTTTTTCCTCACGTGTGAAACATGATTCTCGGTCACCGCTCAATTGTCAAGTTTTCAAGGCTGCAAGACCTTACGACCGGCCGCAGGTCAAACACGAATGCGCCAGGGCCCAGGTTTACCCATACGACGTCGCGCTAACGAGGGTGGTGGCGCAGTGCTAACACCCGTCACTGGCGCTAAGGGGGAGCGGAGGGGGGGGGGGGGTTGCCCCCGGGTTGAAACCCCGGTACGGCAATCCTCGATACGATTCAATGTAGAAGCAGGGTGACTTCCAGTGGAGAGAACTGGACCCGACTGTACGAAAGACCTGAACCCATTAAAAAGTAGTACACACTCTATAGGCTGTTCACCGTAAAGTGAGCACTTCTGGAAGCCATCTCATTTGGAATAATAGTCAAAAAATATAATTTATTTAAGCCATAGACGTAAACTTCCGCGTGTGGTAGAATACGCACACTATATTTATTACGTGCGTAGCAATATTTATTTAAAAAGGTGGTTGAATGTTAAATAAATGGCTGGAAAAAAAGACTAGGATCTCGAAAGTGCTTGCTTTAGCGTGAACAGCCTATAACAAAACTGTCAGAGAAATACCATTTATATTGCACATGAAAGAAAGAATGCTATATTATGTAACGCTGCAAAATATTAAGCCAGAATGTACTTTTTTTAAGTGTTTAAAAAATTAGCAAATTTTCATTATATAGTAGTTGGACTACACGGTCGCTGGTCGGCGGGATTTCTCGGGGTTCTCCAGTTTCCTCCGCTTTCATCCTGGTGTTACTCTATTCTCAACTCGGTACACCCTCATCTGGAGCCGCCCAAATATCTACACTCCACTCTGGATGCTTCATTAAGCGCATTTTTATAATATTTGCTATGGCTTTGTGTAACAAAAAGTTGGCACTCCTTAATGTTAAAAGAACATTTTTATCATAGGTTATAAGAATGATTATTTTCGTGGCTTACATTGATGTTTATAAAATTGTGTAAAATGTGTTACTAACTTATCATTACATACAGTTGGAGTAATTATTAGGTGATCGTGCTTTATGGACGTACTATGTGTGAAAAATAAATGGAAGCTAGGGTTTCTCTGGGTGCTCCCACCTATTCCCTCATCTCCACGCTTTTCAAAATCTCGCAGCGGATCGAAGCAAGCACAGACGTGGGGTAAATGGCTCTCTGTTAATCACCCGCCGCCCACGGCGTTCCAAATTAAAATTTGTTTATCGCTTATAAAAAATACATATTTCACCGAGATAGCGCCGTTACGAGCCTAACTGCCTCCTAACTTCTAAACAAAACCCCACCCCACACATATATTTTTATTTTAAAACTTTTATAACTTACGAAAAAAAACTCAGGCTGCTTCTCTCCCGTGCGGTGCCGAGGGAGGGGATTATTTTAAAAGTCCAACGAAGGGCCCGAAATGTATTCCACCCCTCCCACGTCTTAAAAAGTACACATAACTCACTTTGGCTTTGCGTTTATATTCTCTATATTATAATATAAAATACCAGCGGGGCACAAGCGAGCAGTGAAAGAGGGTGGAGGGTGGGGTCGGAGGGAATGGGAGAAGGAAAACAAACTGAGATGGGAATTTGCATATTTAGAACAGGGGGTGGGTGGGGGTGGGGGCACAAGAAAAATAGACGAAATACGTCTTCCTCCCTCCATCCCCTTGCCTACCCGACCACCCTCCCTACATCTAGTTCCTTTTCCAATATAATGGAAGGGCTGCTGGATGCTCTGCATAATTTATATATAAACATTCATAAAGCAACGTCATGCAGGCGTGGCCTGGCAACACGCGGGGGGGGGGGGTGAAGGGGGGTGGAAGGAGGGGTGTACAAATTACAAGCCACGGACGACCTCCCGAGTCGGAAATACTCGAGGGAACACGAGCACACACGAGCCACCATGGTACAGTACCCACCAAATGTCCTGAAGCAACACTGAGCCGTGAGAGGAGACGCACAAATATTTTTTTCCACAGAGAATTAAGGACGTTCATTGTAGCAGAATCCACAACGACTTAGCCAAATTAAGTACCATTCAAAATATCGACAAAGTAAATATTCATAGATTAAAGAATCGCCGAGATTTCATCACGAAAACAATCACCTGCAATCATGAAAACAGACTATTTTATACCAGTTTCTCAAAAACAGCATTTGTTCGAAGGATTTTCCTAGACTATATGTTTATACCCACTGTGTTAAGCTTTCGATCAAAGCATACACCAAAATGGGGAAGATCCACAGGAATTATATTGATGTACAAAAAATGGCGTTAGTAAGTGAAGCCATTTTTAAGACGAGTGATACAATTAACGGCCATAAACAACCATCGCCTTTGGCGTAAGTCACAGCTTCTGCTGTTTCATGTGGCAGCGAAACACTTGTCATGGTTCAAGTACAGCGGCACCAAAAGTATTACGGTTGCTTATGTGCCAAGATCTCGCAGCAGCCGAAAAATTTCGTGCATTCAGAAGAGTTGCGATGCGGACACGAACAATATCATGCAGCTCATTCATATAATTTAACAACATTTATTTATCTAGGAAATCTATTAACTTGCAGAATTATACCTGCTGTAACGGAACCTTCAAGCCAGAACATTAACCCTTGCTTTTCAGTTCTACGCGAAAGCTCACTTTTACATTGCAGGACGAAGATCAGTTTTGTTTTCATCATTCGCTGCTTTTCATTTATGCACCGTTTCCTTGCGATACACTAGCTCCTGAAGACACATCACTCCGATGATACTCTAATCACAGACCACCGAACTTAAAGCCATTTCTCTTGTTAATTCATTAGTCCTTTCCTCGATACACCGGAGAATATTCTAAGGAATTACAAAGGCAAACTGTGACATAAAGTAGCAAATGTTCGAATGCCACATTTTAAGAGTACCGTGTTACCTTGAGACACGCCGTGGTATTAATGTAACTTTAGTCATTATCTCCTTACCATTAACTATAAACAGGGAGGTGGTTTCATTCACGCTGAATACGCTTAACCATAAACACTACCACGGCCGTTCAAGCAACACTCACCACGCTACGTTAGACCTAGATATCTATACCATACAAAATAGTAAGCTATTTATTCTGTAAAAAAATAATAGTTAGTTCGCATGATTTTTAGGTTAATTCTATAGAAAATTAATTTCTGAAAACAAGTAGTTTATGGAATCCGGTAGTTTTAAACAGCCGCGAATATAAGATAAAAATGTTTCATTTGAAAACTTACTCATCGCAAACACGACCCCACAAACAAAATAATACGCGATGTATGAACGGTTTTATGTGCTATTTCTGTGCGACGCAGAGCTAGTTCATATCGACATGGGCTACATTCCTTTCTTCATTGTTAGCAGCTGGGATTAATGACAAGTGTTCCTTTATGATGCAGAAAAGTGACTGACGTAAGACGTTTCGGCGACTGTGTTGGATGTTACACACACGCTGATATAGGTTGTTCACGGTAAAGTAAGCGCCCCCCCTCCCAACAGGCATTAACCACTAATAAATATATCTTATTGCAGTCTCAGGTATTAAATTTTGATGGTGGTGAAATGTATACACTGTGTCTATTGGTCACAATGCAATGTTTATATTAAAAAGCACCAGGGAGATGGAAATAGGATGAAAGGGAAAATTTAAAAGGGCCTTAAAAAGTGCTCACTTTACCGTGAACAGCCTATACCACTGATGTGCAAGAGAGAGACAGTCACAGTTCATATCTCATGGGGGGGGGGGGGGCAGCAGGGCCATTTGGCCCCGGCCTCACTTCACAGTAGGTCCCAAATCTAAGGCTTGGACTTTGCTTTCGAAAACAAACATTAAAAATATTTGTTATATAAATGAGTTAATGTTCTCATGACAAATGCCCGTGTTCTGTAAATAATACCTTATCTAGGATTCGAACCCAGAACCTCCCGCACCGCACACAGGCAGCGCACCAACCGACTGCGCCACGGGAGGTCGGCCTATGCGACTTGTAAACTTTTAGCTTTGCATTTATTCTTTTTTCATGTGTGAGGTGGCCTTAAAAATAAAAATGGCCTAGGTCTCTATCGAGTTCTGAAACGGCCTGGCGGCAGCAGCAGACGACCGAAATAGGCGCGGTGTTAAAAAAAAAAAACTATAATTGTAATGAAGACACTAGCATTGGTGTTATGTGCCGAGAATGCGGAAGAGAGTAACGACGGGCTATTATTGAATTATTTTCATCTGAATCAAATGTCCAGACTACACATTTTATAAAAGATTATAGCTAGCAACGAGAAACACACAAGTACGTTGCTAATGACGTAACAAACTTGTCGGGCACAACTGACGCAATTTAGTTCTACTGTTGGCACTGCTGATTGTTGCTCGCCACTGATACCACTAAATGGCTGTTGGCGTTCCTAAATGGTTTCCCGCTGACCAGTAGAGTACGCGTTCGAGCAGCGCAGTAGGCAATCTCCGCAACATTAGACTACTTTTCTGCCAGTAGCATTATCACAACGTGGATATATGATTCGAGTTCAAACAACGTTTATGTAAGTAAGTAGTATTAAGGTGTGTGTACACTTCTTATAACCTAGTTTTAACGCAACTACAATACATTCACGTTATTCGAAAGAACTTTAGTCAGATAGAATTGTGGGTCTGCTTTAAATTAAAAAAGTAAACAAACGCGTTCATGACTGCTGTGACCGCGTAACTTTTGACGCTATGACTCCACGGAGCTCCGAAACCAGTGCAGGGTGGACGATCTCTGCTGCAGAGAGGGGATCCGGCGATCAAAGCCGAGCGCGCCCGAGCTTTGCCGAGCGCTCCCCCACACCGCAGGTAATATTTCATGCGGCTGATTAAATTATATCAGAAACCAGCGGGGCATGACGAGACCCGCAGACGGATGGTAGAAGGGGGGCAGTGGGGGGTCCGCACAGTTTTTCTTCATTTCTACGGAATTAGAGTAAATTGAAAGACGTCCCGTCCGGGCGCTGCAGAGTGGAAAACGATGCTACATCGCACCCTGGAGGTGAGGCAACGCCGAACTCGTAAGACGACGACGCCCCTTGCTTAGGGGATTGTGGTTCGGAAAGAACCACGCACCACGGGCCTAACTCAAGAGTTCGAGAACGGAGAACTTTCTTTTTATACAACCCCGATATGACGTGACAATATCCACGTCGTGTACGGCTAACTGCTGTTAAGATTGTGGAAATTACCACTCGAGTAATTAGAGATTCAGTTTAACGATCAAGATTTTTTATAACTACAGGCTTCCACAGCCTTCATGTATAATTGGCACTACTTTTTTTAACTGTATGTTTATTACGACAGTTTAATTTTAATTTCTCAATACATCATCATGTAAGATTCGAAGCTGCCGCCTGATATTGACATTTTGTTGAGATGGTATTATTATCCCTACATATTTCAATCTACTGATGAGAGAATTTTAACTTATTTAATGAAGCTTTTTTTCCGCGTTTGAGGCCGAGAAGCGCGGATGCGATAAGGGCGAGACTGCTACGCGTATCAAATGCGCCATCGCCGCTAAGCGCGAGGCTCTCAATTCGCGTGCAGCGATCTCGTCGCACTACGTGCATCTGTGGGATTTTCCGCGGTGACCCTATTATTTTATTGGTGGAAAGTCTGTAGGAAAATTCAATTGCATGGCCCTTAATTTGTTTTGTTTGTATCTAACGTGTATATATGTAGGTATAACGCTTTGAAAAAAAAAAAAAAAAAAAAAAGCGGCTTTAAGCCATTTTGGAGTACTCTTTAACCTAGATGATTTTATTCTCCAACGGTCTTGGGTCAGTCGATGAACTTTCCTCGTTGAACAAGATCGAACCATTCTGTATTACTTCCCATTTCACTGCTAGCACTATTAAATATTTATTCGAGAAATTTTTACCTTGTCGTATTTGGCAATAAACGCAAAAAAAAAAAAAAAACATAATTTGTCCAAACCTTACAGCATTAAACACTAACATGATTTCATTAACTCCTTAAAATAAACCTGACCCAAAATCCGTTCCCTGTCACTGGCCGCACATGGACGACATACGAAGCCACCAAGTTTATGGGTTCCACAGTTTCCTTCAGCCTTGGAAAAATTACAATGACGTGAGTGCTCCAGGGCCAGAACTCCTCCTAGACTCACGCATTCCAACAAAAACTAAGTATTTTAATCATAATAATATCACTAGACTGCTATACGTTTTCCTGATCAACAAAGAAAGAGCTCGACCGAAGCTATAGGTCGAAATATACATTAAATACTATTATTATAAATACGGCCTCTTTACACTTAATTTTAAATCCCATCTTGAAGCTATGCCAATTATGCTGTGGTTAACGTAATTTCGAAACTATACGTACTAACAAATACGTACCGGACAGCCCTAATGCAGAAATGGGCACCCGAATGTACTTATTACTCGCAGCAAATTTATTGTTGTTTTCTTATAGATGCAAGCGTTGTTAAAAAAGAAACAAGACTTGTTGCTTTTTATGTAGTGATCATGGTCAGATTTTCGTATGTAATGTAACAGGCAGTAGTCGTTGGTCCGCGGGTTTTTTCTAGAACAATTCCCTTTTCCTTCTCCGTGACTGCTCCATCTGAACCACGCTTAACCTTTCTTCCCGCCACCCATAAATGACATTCACACGAATATATCTCCAATAGTTTGAAGAAGAAATGAGAATACATACTATGCTTATATGGAATTAAGATGTAGGCAGGGCGGTTTCGAGATATAGTGAAGGGGGGGGGGGTGACAAGTGACGTGGCCATACACTCCCCCCTCCCCCCACCACTACCAAACAAAAATTAACACAAACAGAAAGTTTAGACCAGCTCCTGGTTGAAGGTCACGTGTACAGAACGGCTCAATGTAAAGGCTATAAGGTAGCGTGAAAGTTAGCAGCATACTTATATTTTCGGAAGCTTATTAATGTCCTTATCATACTTCAGAAGGTGTGCGTCGGTTTAGAAATACTGTGTCACTATTTTAAACAAGTACATATTTCACACATTTTGCTAACTCATGCAATTACATGCATTTAAAACAGAGGGTAACAGCAATAATTCCAGTATCCACACATATTTGCCTAACACTTTTAATTCAACGTAAAGACATGGAACTATTTTCTTTTCGTTGTTGCCAACTTTACTGGGCGCATGTCAGCCTGTGCGCCCGCTTAAAAAAACTTACACTTGAATATTTTCAAAAGTTTCTTTCAAAAGCGTTCAATTAACCGTGCTGCGCTGCGGAGTCATATATGCACATTCCTGCCAGCAAAGGTAGGTAGGTAGGTAATTGGACTTAACATCTCGTCGACAGCGAGGTCATTAGAGACGGTGCAAGTTGCACAGGGAAGAGGAACTGGGGAAAGATTGGGAAGGAATCAGCCATGGCTTTTGTTAGGGATCCATCCCAGCATTCGCCTGGAGTGATTTCGGGAAACCATGGAAAACCGAAATCCAGACCGGGAATCGAACCCGTGTCCTCCAGAATGCGAGTCCAGTGAGTTGCCACTGCGCCACCTCGCTAGGTAAACAATGGTGCAGGATACACATTTACTTTTCACGATCAAAATTACTGGCGAAGGTGCGCCCAACAAGTGACAGGGGAGTTAATGTTCGGCATAATTATCACACATTATCCTTGGGACACAGCTGGGAGTAACGAGTGTAAACACCCGCAAAATACTAGGTCTACTTTTTTTTTTTTGCTTCAATGCCAGTACCCTTACACCGCATAGTAGTCATGTTTACGTTTAGCCAAACCACAGACAGACTATACGCTCAGACGACCAGCTTTCATAAAAATGGAGTGTGTTTGTGTTGGGGACACTGCCGTTTGTTTTGCGTGAATACGTCTACGTCGACGCGCTCGGACGCCTTGATAATTATTTTACTTTCCCGGCACCGCTTCACACTATCATATGGGGTTCTATGGGTATCGCTGGATTGTTTTTGAGATGCTCCTTCCAACCGTATACGATTTCTGTATTTCGACTTGGCTTTCTGACGAGTATAGGCCGAAATTGTGTTAGATTTTATTGATTTTTTACATTAAACGCATACAATTATACCATAACCCCGCCACATAAATATACACGCAATCGATTGATCTTCACGGGAGCTGTCGATTGAAATCCAAACCAGCGAAGTAGTTTCTCCTAGTCAAAAGATATACTGCGCGGAAGTTATGAGACGCGGCGAAACGTACTCAACCCCCCCCCCCCCCCCTGCAATGCTTCTCAGTCCTCACTCAACGTAACATATTCTTTGATCCTTTAGCAATTCAGTGGTGTAACTGAAATTTGAGTGTAGACGATAGATTTGGAGCTGGAATGTCAAACTCTACCCCCCGATTTCATTACCATCCGATTTTCTGGATTGCCTCCCTCTATGGTTGCAAATTTAAAGACGTATCGGCGTCGAAAAGGAGTAACAATCAACCAACGTATTAACTCTTGTATTAACTTACTTGAAAATGAAGTAAATAAGATACTACTTTATACATCACAAAACGGAGACTCTTAGCCTTGACTACCAATTCATCAGAACATTAAGATTTGCGCAACACGCTATAAATTTTCAGTGAACGAAAATTGCAACAGACGCGTGTTCTCATGAGACTAGACTCCCGAGGTAAAAAATAAAATGGGCCGCGAGGGCATTGCGTAGAACGTCTTCTAATAAAGGTCACTACGTCATTGACGATTGTCATGCGCGTGGAGGATTCTTTCATTGCGTAACGCCAGCAGGCTGACACAAACCGGGCATGTCTCGCTAAGGCGGGTCCACACACTCGCTGAAAATGGTCACTGGACAAACGACTTTAACAATCAACGACGAATAAACTACGCTAAGGCAAACGTACCAAAAAACAAATTAACGAAATACATATCTATGTTTCACAAAACCACGCCGCCAATATTGACAGGTGATTTTAACAAATGGGATCATTGAGATTTAAAAAACCATGCTTTTAAACTTTCTATTTGTAAAATGTCGACTGTGCTGTTTAACAACTGAAAGAACATCTCTTGAAAGCTGAATTTTTACTAGTAATGGACCCACAAATAAAGCTACAAGACTGGACACCACTGTGACTGTACACTTGGCGGGGAACGAAGCGGACAAACGGTATATGCCACTGATCCTTCTGAAGTAAACAATCCTTGGCCCGTCTTTCTGTGTGATTTAGTTTGACTATGGACAGATTGCTGTGTCATCTTGCGGGGAATACTGTTAGCGTAAAAATTTAACTGTGAGTGAACCTGAAATTTCTTATGAAATTAAAAGATCTTTAGCGGAGTGTTAGCAAATGTGTACGAAGACAGTGATATCCCACGTTTGTGGGTGTGAGAAAAAGATGAATGTCTGGGTCGCCATGTGACTTGAAGAACTGATGAAAATGTCCATCAGGAAAGATCGACGTCTGAGCATTCGGATAAATGCAGACGTGAACATGAGTAAAGAGAATGTAACACAAATTGCGTATGATTAGCGAACATGACCAAATGTGAGCAAAAGAGGTATCGACAATTCTAGTGCACGAACAAGATCACCGAAAAATCATTTACTGTAACATCATGGGGTAATTCACAGAACAACTTGACTTTCTGAAAAATATTACATTTGATGAAACATGGATTCATTGTTCAATCCTATGACAGAGTGGCAATAAATGCACTGGAATAACTCATAGTCATCAAGAATGACCGGCAAAAAGAATGAGAAGTCGAAACTAAAGGACTGTTTTCCTCGACATCGTGGGCGTAATCATGGCTCCATGGGTACACGAAGATCAAACTATTACGGGTTTCTTTCGCCTGCCCGCTGCTATTATGCGTGTACGAAGTCTCGAAACGCACGAGTTGTAAGGCCGACTCTTACTCACTCGCCACTTGCCTCTTCGCCTCTACGCGCAAGGCGCTCCATTGGCGGGCAGTCCTTACGTCGGCGATTCGCTGAACATCACTGTAAGCGGCGACCCTGTATTTTTACAGCACGCCAATGAAGATAAAAGTATGATGCTTGTCTACAGACAACTCTGAAGTTCCTGTATAGGCAATTTGGCAGCGAAAACTGATACTGAAAAAACCCGTTTCATAGGCTGTTCACGGAAAAATGTGCACTTCTGAAAGCCCTGTTTGAGATCTGCTTGTATGCACGTTGTGTATTCATCAGTCTTATGCAAATTTAACCTTGAAATTGACCTCATCACTTTATTCATGCGTTGGTCAAGTGAAATCGTGAAATTATTACAAAAATAAATATTTAAAAAATCTGCTAATTTTGACACTTCGGGGCATACAAAAAACAGAAAGCACAATAAATTATTTTAAGTTATGACAAATTATTGCCTAACACTTTCTAGTCTATGTTAAAATATGGAACTACTTTCTATCCATCGTTACCAACTTCACTGGGCGCATGTCACTCAGTGAACCCGTTAAAACAAATTCAGCTAGGAGCAGTGACTTTTTTCTACGGTTGATTTCAAAGTGCTCACTTTATCGCGAACAGCCTTTAGCCATTTTCACGCCCAGAAAAAATATTCTTCAAGTTGAAATGAGAACTTGAAATATTTCTTAAAAAGATTTACGTGTTTAGAAACCACTACAAAATGTCCAACAAATTTTGAAACGCGTGTTTTCTTCCAAATATCTTCAACGTACTTCATAAAACAGCTAAGCGGGAGCCGTTGAACGAAGTGCTACACTGCACTGAGGTCGTTGCGAAGCTGACAGAAGAAGGGACAGGGTCTTTGGAAGGACAGTCCAAGGATTCTGCACCAGGACAGTGCTTCCGCTCACAACGCACTTCCTGTGAAGCAGTTTCTTGGCGGACAAACTCTATCCAGTGCTCGACCATTCCCTACATTCACCCGGTCTGGCACCGCTCCACTTCGAACTGTTCCCACCAAACGGGAGAAAGTAATAATCAATACATGACCAGTCTTTCTTGGCGGACAAACTCTATCCAGTGCTCGACCATTCCCTACATTCACCCGGTCTGGCACCGGTCCACTTCGAACTGTTCCCACCAAACGGGAGAAAGTAATAATCAATACATGACCAGTCTTTCTTGGCGGACAAACTCTATCCAGTGCTCGACCATTCCCTACATTCACCCGGTCTGGCACCGCTCCACTTCGAACTGTTCCCACCAAACGGGAGAAAGTAATAATCAATACATGACCAGTCTTTCTTGGCGGACAAACTCTATCCAGTGCTCGACCATTCCCTACATTCACCCGGTATGGCACCGCTCCACTTCGAACTGTTCCCACCAAACGGGAGAAAGTAATAATCAATACATTACCAGTCTTTCGAACTGCGCCACTTCTTTGAACAGGGGAAAGTACGTATATCAGAGGTGTACCGATGGGCGAGAGAATGATGGCAACTGAAGGTACCTTGCAATATTTTGGCACTAAGCCACCATTTTTTTTATCACCAGTCCTGTTACTTCACAGCCACATCTCACACGTCTCTTTCTGCACAAGTACACAAATTACAGAACGATTCCAAACTCGCCTCCTTTGGGTATCGCCTAGTTAACACCTGAAATCACTGACTACTGGAATTTCGGCATGGCGACCGCGTTGGTTCATGCTCTGGCTCCTACACTGTGCTGCCTTCAGCCCCGTTCGCATTTGGTCTCTACACCGGGCGATTGCAGAACTTTCTGACGTGAAAGTGTTAATTAACAGTGCGATGTTAATTACTGGAGCATTTACCTTAAAATAAAATGAGTTTATTTTCAATCCTGTTCAAATTTGTCCACAAATAAAAATGCAAGGGAATATTTTTTTTAAATTTCTGCGAAGAACACTTGCACCATGTCTACTAGGTTAGATCCATCCGGAAACCCTACGAACCGAAACTGTTGTTCCAAGCCACCCCCAAGCCCTAATTATTTTACAGAGAACCACCCGGGCGGGAATCGTACGGATTTACAGCCACGCCGCGCCGGCGCAAACAAGTTGTTTGTTTAATACAGACGAGCAAGAAAGATGTATGTGATTGCAACGACGAAGGCCTGCGTTGGTAGGACAGCACGTTTTCGGCTTGTTTCCCGTCGACGCGGCGTTGCCGACAATAATTACGCAGGTCCTCTTGGACACGGCTTTGCTACAGGAACTACAGGCAGTGGTTACGACTGCCTACCCCTTTCCTCAGGCCTGACCAACCCCCTACAACCCCTCCGGGGAGGCAGAGCCGCAGTATCGATCACAAGGGAAAATAAAGGGAGTAACTAGGGGAATAGGGAGGAGGAGGGTGCGGGGAGAGATATATTACGAGGGAGAAAGGAAAGGGGCGAGGAGGCAGGACAGCGATGTGCGGATTAAGATAATGCATTACGCGAGTCGTCTTAACATGCTACCCCCTCGGCTCCGCCCACGAGGCACGCGATCTGGCGGGGGGTCTAGTGAGGGGGGGAGGGGGCCTCGACCCCGGACAGCTGATCGATACCGCCCCCAAAACAACGCCGCCACCACTAACATCCCTCCTAGCAGGCATCGGCTCTATGTCCGTCGGCTCCGACAAGGCGCGCTGCTCATTACACACCGGGGAATGCCAAGCGAAACACACAGCTTCTGAACGAAAAACGATTTTGTTAGAGTTGAGTTTTAACAACGAGGTCTTCTTGAGAGCCGATGAGGGTGAAATGAATGGAGAAGCGCCGGAAATCCCCGAGAAAACCGGCCGACCAGCGGCATCGTCCGATACGATTCCCACTTGCGAAAATCCGGAAGTGACCCGGCCGGGGATTGAACCCGGTTCGCCTTGGTAAGAGGCGAGCAGTCTAACCGCACAGCCACCGCGGCCCCGATTTCGTTAGACTTCTGTTCATTTTCTTACAATGACCGTCAAGGTCACGACATATGGAATCCTCCCTTTGGGAAAGCTATTTTAAAACTTGATAAACTTTCGTTTTTAAAGGTCCCAAAATAAATTTTTCCTCAGAAATTACTGAATATATATTTTAGTGATGTTTGCTTATAGTACTGAGCGAGGTGGCACTGGTAACTTACTGAACTCGCATTCTGGAGGACCCGGGTTCGATTCCCGGTCCGGCTACCCTGATTTCGGTTCTCCGTGGTTTTCCGAGATCACTCCAGGCGAATGCTGGGATGGGTCCCTAACAAAGGCCTTGGCCCATTCCCTCCCCAATCCATATTCCCAGTGCAACATGCACCGCTTCTAATGACTTCGCTGTCGACGAGACGTTAAGCCCAACTATCTACCTACCTTTGCTTGTAGTAGCTTACCGTCTCGTCGACGAGGTCATTAGAGAATGAGCAAGTTGCTTAGAGACGGAGCAAGAACGAGGGAAGGAATCAGCCAAAACCTGTAGTAGGAGACCGTTCCCAGCATTCGCCTGGGATGATCTCTGAAAACTGAATCAAAAATTATAATAAAAATGGCGGGACCAGAAATCGAACCCGGATCTCCTCGAAATGCGAGTGCAGTGGTTTATACCACTGCGCCACCTCGCTGCTGATTACCTGCTTGACTATCGTTGTTACGATGTTGAAGAATATTTTTCGTACATGAGTTGTCACTCTGGTACCGATGTATGCTAAAATGCACACACGCGTATAAATTTACAGGTGCAATTAGTAGTGTGTGTACTATAATTAGTTGCAATTACAGTTGCCAATGGGTATTGTGTTTAGTATAGTAAGTATGGTGTAATACATTTTTGTGTCATAATTGATTTACAATATTATTGTATATATTTGTATTGTAAATTGACATGGCTTGTCCCATTTCACGAATTTGAGATCTCAGGAATGCAAATAAATTAAATGGAATGCACATGACAGTTCGTCGACGCCGCACATTCGTGAGCGGAGCGTGATGACGGGGAAACTTGGCAACATGGCTCGGCAGACGTGCAAGAATTATTCTGAGTGATATGGCAACGCTTTTGAGGCACCGTGCACGCGAGAAAGCCGTGGATTCCTGCCAGGTATATGCTTGTTTTATCTCCGCCGACGGACAATAGCTTGGGCGCGCCAACACGACGCCAGCCAAACTACTAATAATAAAATAAAAGAAGAAAATCTAAATCTGCATGAAGATCCTCGGGTCGTTGGAGGTCGTGTATCTGTGGCGAGGCGCTTAGCGATGAGCGATGGTTGACGGATGGTTCAAGACCTGCCTCTCATCGCAGGATTGAGAATATGAAAAGTTAAGAGGTTCAGAGCCCAATATGATGAGGTCTCATCGCCAAGTCACTGCGTAAAACCATACGACTAATTCGAGATTTCAAACGCAGCATCAAAGCTCGATTTAGCCTCCTAGGAAGAAATTATTCGTTTTCCTGTCATTCATTTCAGAGTAACAACTAAAAATTTTCCGAACTATGGAAAATATGCATTTTACAGGTTTTTAAAAATATGTTTGTACTTCCGTTTTACTATGTGTTTTTGATAGTTGTCTAGATAATTTATGCTTAAAGTATGCTAATTGTGTACCAAATTTATGCTGATATTTTGAGATTTCATGTCTGTATTGGAGAGTAAGGTATAAAAGGTATAAAATCTTAACTTTGATACGTAATATAATTTAAATATTTTACACAGCAAAACTTAAATGAGTAGGAAATGAAAGAATCAGACACAAAGGAATTTGCCGTCGTCACACAGGCGCACATATAAATGCCAGAATTACTTTCACATATCTTGGGAGCCTGCGACCTGTTCTTGATTGATGATCATTTTTTTGTTTGTGTCCATGTCTGTCTTCCCTACTTCAGTGTACTGGCTTGCTGTTATTAAAATAGACTTTCCGTTTCATTCAAGATTCTGAACTCAGTTTTGTTGTTTCTTAGTAAGAATATTTTATGTAATAGTACTGTATAATGTTATTAGTGTTCATTGCTGATGTGAGTTATGTACGAAGGTAAAAATTTTAATTATGTTGATTTTCTTTTTCGTTTTCATCGGGTTTTGGATTTTATTTTTCTTCTTTGCTTTTTGTTTACTTTTCTTTCTTTGGGGTGGTGCACCTTGAGTGGGGGGTAAAAAAAAAAAAAAAAAGGGAAAACGCCCCAGTAAAAAAAAAACAACTCCTGGTTTTCCACGCTCAGCAACACGCGTACAAGGATGGAGGTTTGAGGTTTGTGTATGTTGGGTGATGTTAGAATGAAGATAGACAAGGATTAGGAAAAAGGAGAGGGCAGGAAGACACGCCACTAAGAGCTCGGTGATGGTATGAACTTTGCGGGTCTGCATACACAAGAAACCACAGGAGCTGGCTATGAGACTACCAGCGCATGGAACTGGGCGGAGTCTGGGTACTCCTTACATTCTTGGGATGACATAGAACACACCTCGAACTCGCTATACGTGCAGAGCCTTAACACCACGGGTCAAGGCTGGACTCACCTACGACCCCCGGTACGTACGCAAACAGACATCAAATTAGAGTCGTGATTCATTTGTGTTTAGGACTGTCCATTGAATGTGACGTTGAACCTCCTTCGGGAACATTCCTAAAATACAGGCCGAAAAAAAGCCTACTCTAGTGATTGCGCACACTCACTCTTCTCGAAAATGTACGATGTTATGCAAGTGAGTGTAAATTTAAGTGCAAATTTTTTAACATAATATTTATGGTACGCCGAAATGTAAATGTCTGTGGATTTGTTTAAAAACTCGTGGCACAAAAATTTAAGAATGCCTTTATATGCGGATACAAAACATTATTTATAACTATCTGTGTTTTTAAATTCAAGCAATTTTCTTGAAATTTTTTTAACAACCTTTGTTTTATGAAACATTAATTTATTATAATTAGTTAAGGTCTTAATATCACTGAGAACTTTGGACTAAATTCACGAAAAAGTTATTGCCATATAATTTTGCAGCAGCTTATGCATGCTGGTAAAACGTTAACAATTATTTATATATGCTTCAAGAAAGAATGCAGGACCTAGCCAACTCCCTTCATAAGATATAATCGCATCTATATTTATACTATTATTTTGTACTTATTCATGGTAAAATGGAGATATACATCTTCCCTTACACTCGTCAATATTCACAATGTAGAATCAGTAGGTTACATGTTTTAAAACTTTTACAAAAAAGACTACGAATAAAAATATTTCCTAATCAGCCAAGTTAAAATTGAATTATCAACTGTTGCCAGATATAAGGTTATCATTCATGTAAATCTAACCAACTTCTCTAAAAAGTCTCCAAGGACTCTGTAGCATTCACAAATTAATAATGCAGCTAGTCGTAGTTTTCATTAGACTTTTATTAGTAGTAAATAAATAGGATGATAATGTTTCATCAGTTATACCTAATAATAGTATATTATGCATTTATTACAGCCAGCCCGTATTTGCATGTTTACTTAGTTGAGTTAATACAAAAAAAAAGTGTACATTTTATTTTACTGTCTTTGAAAGTATTCATATTATACTAGATGAATTCTGCTAAATATCGTCACAAAAATGTAATTTCAAAGATCCGTTGTGAGAATCTTTCTGCAGAAAAAAGCTACATTTACGTTATTCATTGCAATACTTAAATGAGAAAAACTAAACTACATTTTGGTCACGGGAATTAAAAGTGTTTACAGAATGAAATTCCCCAAGTATCCTTTTCCTTTCCCTGCCGCTTTTCAACCACTTAGGGTATTAGTTTTTTTTTACTCACGCCTCAACATGTAAACCCCCCCCACCCCCCTTCTCCTTCCCATTTTCCAAGGATGAAACTGTTCCAGCGCCACTGCAAGGACGTCCAAGTTAACAAATACATCTAAACAAGAGCAGAACCAATGTTTTCTGAATGGGCAGTAGCTAGGAAGGCAAGTAGGGGGGGGGGATACCAACGTCCTCAGCGAGGCTAGTAGCAGCCGGGGCGCAGTGGAATAAGTGTAGAGTATGTAAATCTCCCCCCCCCCCAAACCGTTCTGTAGTCGGGATATCGACATATCATGGGCAGCTCCAACCCCCGGTTGTCTCTTCCCCTTACCCCTCCCCTACAGCAATCCTGCAGCGTATCGGCCGATGCATGTGCTAACAACGGAATTAAGGCATCACCGCCCGCGCCCGCGCCCCCGCCGGCCAGCCACCCTTAGCGAGGGGCGCGAGTATGGGGGAAGTGTGCGGGGTTGTGCTCAGTGATACTGCAGCACACTGCAGCCTGCAGCTGCATCCACCTCCGTACTGGTTCGTATTTCCTGGGCGTTATCCGCCTACGTCCTCCTTTATTTAGCTGCTTCACTGTCAGGAAAACACTTATAAATCCTTAAAAGATATTCGCAAGCAAAATTTTTAAAATACATTTTTTTTGTATATTTCATGGTTTCGTGTAGAATATCAAATAATTTTAAAAGTAAAATTCAACATTTTTTGCGCAGATATAAGTATTTTAACTTAGAATCTTGAGTAGTACAAATTTTCGTAAAATTATTGTGTTGTGTGTTTAGTGAAGTCACAGGAATCAGGAGCGGCATTTTGGAATTTATTTGAAATCCAATTCTTTCTTCATCTGTCGCAAGTGTTAGTTAAATTTCTAGCTTGTTTGTATTAGAATTTTATTTACAAAGTTAAAATTAACATATGATTAAACCACACCAACAATTTCCAAGAAATACATTTCATTGAAATAACTTTCATAGATATTTTGAGCTTTGTCCTAATGTTAAAATATGCTAAATTTGATTAATTATTTTAACGAAAAAATATACAAATAAAAAAAACCCTTTTTAAAATAATTACTATCCGCGACACTCCCAGTGTTTAAATATGTTCCGTCGACACTATGATATTTCTGTCCACTGCTTATTTTATCTTGTAATAGCAAGAATTAGCACATTCGAAACATTTGCATTCTTGGTCATTTCAGTTTCACTTGACCGACACACGAATATTATAGTACATTAGCTCGAGGCTGAAGGATAAAAAAAAAGTGAAAATGTGGGCAGAACAACAGATCCTGCGCAAGGAATTTTTAAGTGTTCATCTAAATGCGAGAAGCCTATACAATGATGTAGACAATATAGGAAGAATGGCTATGTGCCATAGTGTCAAAACACCACACCCACCCCCCAACTTCAATAGGAATGAACACTCTCTTCCCTTTACCCCCCTCATCCAAGCACATCTCGGAATAAAATAGTACATCTGAATTTTTTTATAAGCATTATTATGAATATACATAATGATCTAGGGATAGAACAGCTGCAGTATGTGCATCTCGCTAGTGCAAGACAGTATTAAGAATGAGACGAATCTGGCTACACAAAGCATTAAGACTAGTAGGAACAAAAGTTCCCAAAAGAAAAAATTATTGTTGCATGGATAGCTAATTTTATGGCGTAGATTCTGAAAACGACTGATGACGCTGAGTATGAAATTCCAACTACTACCACGGGAAGAATTCGTAGGACGTGTGAACCTTCAACACACACTGCGCCGCTCTCTCACAGCCTTCCCTCCTTTCACTCAGTTATCAGCTGCCACGGTCACGTGTACTGCGAAGTAGAACGACAGCTCGTCGGCCACCGCCCTAAGTGTCCGCTCCGTGGCAGGTCTTGTACCTCCGTGCAGCGGACAGCAAGGCCACTGCTACGGACCACCCTGCTGCACTCCTTCACGACTCGCCGCTGAGTGACATGCGGCCCAGCTGCACCTCACCCCAACACGATCCTCCGGCACGCGAGCCCGCCAAGGCGCAGGGTCCAGTAGGTCGCACCACAACACTCGTGCCAAGTTCAGCTGCTCGTTCGCAGCTACAAAGTACGGATGTCGATGCGGTCGGGGGGGGGGGATATCAATATTATTTATACTCGTTATTTATAAAAGTATCGTTCTATGAAATGATACATCGAAATGAAAATATCGATTTGCGGCACACTGGAAACTAATATTTTATGTACGTATTAAAGGAATTGGCAAATGGAAAATTGCTTGGAATATTACATATTGAGGACACACGGCATTGCAGAAAGATGTGGCGCCTGTTTTGGCACATATTGTAAACATAAACAGAGCTTATTTAAAGAGTATTTTGAAAATATTTATTCACATACTTAAAAAAATATAGATTTCGATCAAATATATTAGAAATATATCTACGATTTATATTGGAATATCGCCTATACAATGCCATCCTTTCGACATATCGATAATTTTACAACATATCGACAACAAGAAGAATCGCCCACCATCCGTGTCAAAGATTTAGAATACATTTGACGTAAAATAAAATGTTTTCTTATGTAGCACTAGCACACGCTTTACATACATGCTCACTTAAGTGAAGTAGGCATATGCGTGATTCAAATGCAACTTGGAGAGACTGTTGAAGGGATGTAAGAAGTAAAATGCTGAATGAAAATTTTACTGAGTTGCATTGCACTCCAGATTAACAAGGTAACAACGTAGCAGCTTTCAAAATTATTTTCTCGGCAATGTATATTTCAGAAGAGCTTCGGGTTATATTCTAGGTATCTTTACTCTCTCTACGATGTAACTTGAAAACATTTTGGCAGTTCGACGAAAGTAGCACCAATGTTTACCTTTCGTTTATGTATCCTATCGCCATCAGCTGGTGCGGCAAGTGGCAGCTGTATATTTTATCGGGACGCTGTCCGCTAATCCACTTTCCATTGCGGTGCCGGACAAATGTTAATGAATTTACAGACTGATATATGTCTAAAAAATTCGTAGGTTATAAAAGTAAAAATTGAAACCCTTGTCAAAAATTACATATTTTTTAACTCTTCTTTAATCTAATAGAGACAGCACATTTGGGTTAATATTTGCGAGAAGGTAATTGTAGTACTTATCACACTTTGGACATTACAGCTAATTTGCTAAGACAGGAGATAAGAGTAGAACTTGCTTGACAATGCACTACCATCGGCAAAAACTCGTCAACAACTTTTGCAAAGCAGTTATACTGCTATTACAAAGACTAAACAGCTGGAGTTGGAAATAGGTGTCGTGGAATAACGTAAGAATTGTTTATAATCTACCCACTTTATGGGAAGAAAAAAACACTGTGTATAAGGGACCAAGGCGTACAATTACTGCCCAATAGAAATTACTAGTAATCAAAATCGCTGTACACAGAAATACATATGTAACTCCAAAAATTATACAGAGCTCAGTGAAAAATAAAACAATTGGTATCAGTTTGTAAATTTGTTATTTTACACACAAGAGCAGTTTTTTCCTGGCTGGTAGTGTTTCGGGAGCTGGCTAACTAACAGATGGCATTGGCAGGGCGTGTTCATCAACAGATAGCAGCACGTTGGCCTGCCTCTTGATCCCGTACTTTTAAAAGTTCGGTTTTATTTTATTACTGGCTCGAAGGCTCGAAACGACACGAGTCAAAAATACATTCCATCAAATTATTTGAAAAATAATTGAACAATACCCTGCGATATTTCTGTAGGCTTTTGGAATTAATATCAAGCATATATGGGTGGCTGGATGAGAGGGGATACGGCGTAAACAGAACTTCCAATATTTGAAGTTGCATTTCATTTGAATACGGACTATTGAATTCAAAGGTCAATTTGAACACATCTACATTGCTACTTTAGCATGAAGTTTACTTTACGACACTAACACCAGCTGTTTTGTGACCACATAAAAGTAAATGTATCAACTAATCTAGGAACTCTTTATTCTCCGTGTATTTTATGCTTGTCTGAAGTGCGTAGGCAGTACAGCCAGAATAGCCATCGTAATATTAATTTCCATTCGTTCATGCATCAGCTGAGACAATATTTTGTAAATGGCATGTTGTTTGTTTCGTACATGCCAAATTGCCACTCACTGACTGTCTTGATCTTACCAACTCACACGAGACAGGGAGTACAAACGATAATTACCAACAATCAGAATCCTGAAATATTCTCCATATACAATGTAGAATTTTGATATGCAGAAAATGCCGATACATGACATAAAATAATTTATTATAACACCTAAGCCAGTGTTTTTGAAGCAACTTAACTGGAGTAAAAAGTTACTTTGTGAATTAACTATTTGTGGGTAACTTGTAACACCCCCTCCCCCCTTCACAGTTAACTCGCAATTCTGAGATTGAATATTGTAAAGTCAACAAAAAAAAAAAGAGGTAGGGGTTCTTGCATGATGTCGAGCCACATTCTATGAATTTGTCATGTTTCCTGCTGTGGTACTAGTATATGTCCTATCGTTTAGCTCTTGCCTGTATACATTAAAAAAGTAACAAATACTTGTCTACACAAAACATTTACATGCACATATACATAATAAAGCAGTGTTCGAACTGGCAGATTTAGTAAACTTTGATGGTATTATGGTCGTTACATACTATTGTAAAATACTAGCAACATTATTAAATTATTGAGTACAGTTAACATTATGTTACTTTGAGAGTTATACAGAGTTTATTTCTATTAATTTTTAATACACAATAAATGTTTTTGCTAATTTTTAAGACTTTAATTAGGATTTTTAATGATAAACAAGTGACTGCCGATCGGATCTGAATTGAAACTATGTAATACATTATTACTCGAGCAAATAAACTACTCGAACACGGCCTAAGCTTTGCAACCTGTTACAGTTCTAAAAATCCTACTTAAAATGAATTCATGCACGTTGTATACAAAAACTCGCATAAATATTTCGGTCATTGCAATAATCAGATTATTAGATTGAATTTCAGTCAAAACAAATAACCTTCACGTAAAGTTTTAATAAACCGGTCTCACTCGTTCTCTTACTGGCGGCAGTACAGGATTCTCGTATCTGAAATGCTTTGCTTCGACCTTCAGATGTTCACGCCTGCAAGGTTATCGCTGGGCTTGTGTGCTGATGCGCACACCCGCTCAGGTTATTGCACCAGGCGCACGGCGGCGGCAAGAGCTTGCTGCTCTGACGTCACCGGGTCTATCGGTCGTCTCGGCTGAGATTGCCGGAGCGTGCCGAGGCGTGAAGCTCGCATTTCCCTCTCGCCCCTCCATCGCAGTCGACAAGACCTTCAACCCATCAGCTGTTGTTACAGCTCACCCCTATAGTGGTGGGGGCTCTCACCTGTACCGCAGGGCTGTCCAGAAATATGACATGCCAAGTCCAAAGGGGCCGCGGTGGTTTGGTGGTCAGACTACATGCCTCCCACCTAGGTGAACCGGGTTCGATTTCCTGTGGAGTAATTCCCGGGTTTTCGCATGTATAGGCTATTCACGGTAAAGTGAACACTTTTGGAAGCCCTCTCTTGGGGAATAATAGTCCATAAATATGTTTTAGTTTAGCCTTGGACGTCGAATTCTGAGTGCGGTGGAATATAAACACTGTGCTCATTACTTACATGGATGTATTTATTTAAAAAGGCGTTTAAAATGTAAAAAATGGCTGAAAGAAAAAAGTAACTTAGGGCCTCAAAAGTGCTCGCTTTACCGTGAACAACATACAAAAGTAGTGTCGGACGGTGCCGCTAATCAGTGGGTTTTCTCGGGGATCTCGCGTTTCCCCCGCCCTTGCATTCCAGCGCTGCTCCATCCTCATCGGCTCTCAAGATCTCGATGTTAAGAGTTACCCAAATCACTCCACGCTAAGTAGTGACCTCAGCACTTTCGTATCAAAAATTAATTACTTTTGGTGACAAAACGGCAGAAAAAAGGACCTTAGTAACTTAGCTTAAAAAAGTTAACTTATATAGTCCAACCATGCATGGTCACTTCCAACTTTTCTGAAGCTCTGCTGGTTCTACTTCCAGGCTGTTGCTCCGCCACATGCAAACAAAACTTAACCGAGTCTAGAAAATTACACAAAATGGACAACGCGCAGCATTCGTGTGCACTCATCGAAATAGTACTTAGTGTTAAATCAATTTCTTAATACGCATTATCAGTACATTTTCCCTCTGTTTTTATCAACATTAGTTACAAATGAAATGTTATAAAGTTTAGATAAACTACACATTGAAGTTGAATTTAATAAAAAATAATATACTTTTATATTAACAGAAGTATTAAACGCTTGTGATGCAAGGCGTAGGGCCTACTTACATAACAACTGAACATATAACAGCGGGTGATTTTCCTAGTGTTTGATTCAGAAAGTGTGAACAGACCGCGAATAGACTATTGTGATGGGCGGCACCTCGTCACTGCACGTATTTGAATAATCATAAAACTTACAACTAAAAACTCTTACAATTAATGGGCTGGACCACGTCGCACACGCCCTCGGGAAATTAAACTAATAAGTAATTAGCAGGCCGGATCACGTACCCTGTCACCGATTTCCATACTTACTGTGTTTGGTTACCTGATAACTTGGGCGGGAAACTGTCTGGCATGCACGTTGATTTCACTGTTGAAAACATTCAAAGTGACGCAAAAGTAATAACTAACTAAACTGCAATGTTATCGCCAGGTTTGCGCTACCTTAGAAAGACGTTGAGAAACCTGGGGTGCCAGGATAACAAGTGGTGCTGTACGTGTGAATTTTCACGTGCGCCAGCAACCAGCTCTGGCAGACATCAGTGGGGCGGACGGATGTTTCTGCAGTTCGTCGCCTGAGCGCAGCACCGTCGGCGGCGAGCGAGGAGAACTGCTTGCCCTGGTGCGTGCGCAACCCAAAACGGTCACGCAGTTTCCGGCAACTTGATCAAGAGGCCGGACGTTTAATGACGTACTGTAATATTATTGGTGTTTGACTTTCCAATTAAGAAGACGGACCCCCCCGGCCCCCAGAGAAATAGGTGGCCGCTGCGTCGGTTCTCCTTATTAGGTAACACCAACCGCCAATGGGCGTGAATCATATTTCTTGGAATTGACTTATTTTTTAGGGAGAAATAGTGGAAACCTGATTAGATTGGTAGCGCTAGGTGGCAGACTTGTGTATGTGATGTCTGTTCACACTTCCTTCTGGGTCAGTCAGCGCGAGGGGGCAAACTTCTACCAGATAAGTAGCATTCTTGTTTGATACAGCAATGTAGGCTCCTCGAGCGAATAGGTCCTTTACGTCATTTTGACGTTAGGCGAGGGCCACTATCGCTGGAAATTTTAAAATATTTTAAAACTTGCGAATGGTTGGCCTCTTAACCGAACTTTGATACTGTTACCTTCTGTAACCAGGTTGTAAACCCACAAGAAAGTGTGTGACCAAGTCTTGATAAGGCATTTTGGTGGTTGTAACCGCTGGTAACCAAAAACAAATATAATGGTTTCAGGTTTTGAAAACGAATTAGGTAATAGTAGGCTCTATTCGAGACTTTGTTGTATTTATTACTGGCGAACAATTTAAAAAACTTAAAGTTTAGCGCATGTTGCAAAATTGCTGGCATTGATGAGCAGTTGGGATCGCGAGTAGATTAGGTACTAAACATTGAGGTTGTAATGGTCATTGATTTCCGAACAGTAAGGTGTTACCAAATTAGGTTTCCTGGTGTAGGAATAAAAATTATTCTGTAATGTCAGGAGTAAATCTCGGTGGACAGACATGAAACCGCCATTTTGTAACGATGGTAATTTGGGGTAATTCGCCCAGTATATTTTGTGAGGGCCTTCTGTATTTAACAACTTAATGGCCAGTTAGAAGCATAAGCATAACCTGTGTGGAATTTTACTAGTATTAGCTGAATAACAGCGAATTTATTGTACCTGAAATATCTGGTTGCTTTTTACTCTATATGTTGGCAATCTGGCTTTTTATGTACTATTTTTAATAGCTTTGTCGCTTAAGGGAGATGAGATAATATTAGCTTTTCCACAAGTATGTTTGTACATATGTAAAATTAATGGTAACTGAAAAGAACTGAAAGAATTATAACCAAAATAAAATAATATTACCACACTTACTTGTTTCTGTTTATCACTATCAAAGTACCCTTACACTGTACAGAAAAATGGTCGTTTGCAAGGCTTGTGCCATTTTAGTGTTCTGTGGGCTTTGCTAGGTCTGGTGCAAATCCTGCCTTGCCACGCCATTGGTTTAGGAACCCAGCAAGATCAGACTATAGTAACTTTTAGTAGCCTGCTCAGAGTCCTGCACACGTCAGGAAGCTTCCTGCTGGCGTGACGTCGGATAAGGCTCAGTGACGCAACGCCAAGCTCTATAGAATCGTCCGCCGGTGGGAATACGTGGGTCGAACTATATTTCCGGCTGCAAGCTCGCGGACACCCGGCCAATGGCGAATCTCGAAACTTGCAAAATAACTACCCATGGGTTCGATTAGACAATGTTCTACCCACAAAAGAAATGCTATTATTTTTAAAATATAGCTTACTAAAGCTTATGCTGAACTGACAACTCACATACCACGCATTAAACCTGTTTTCGAAACCGTGTATTCGCGATTTAAAGTTGACGCCGACGGGTTATGGTACTGCGCCCCCCCCCCTCCCACGCCTACAATGAGGCACTGTAAAGACGTGGAAAGAACATACATGCGCACATTATAACAACTATTCAACAGATTTCCAACTTTTCTCCAGTACTTATAGATATGATTTTGTAGGGCAGTTACCTTGTTTATGTCTAGTATGGGCCGACAAATCTATTGCTCTGACTGATGGAAGGTCTCTGAAATCGTTCTCCGTCATTTCAACGGCATTCGAACTCTCAAGGAATAAATAACTATACAAGAAACGGCACGGGGTTGTAAAACATACGGCCGTTTCCTGCACACCCAAGCCGTACATAGGTGCCCTAGGTTCTTTTTTTCCCCGCCGCAGTTTCCGGCCACACACACACACACACACATCTGATTCGGTATTTTGCCGTCGAAGTATAACGTAAAAGAAGGAAGCCAAACCATAGTGGATTTTTTTTTTTTTTTTTTTTGCATTTCGGTGACCCAGTTTTTAGCGTTATAGTTCAATGAGAAAAATGTTTGCTACTTGTTATGAAAATTCGAATTAGTTGATTTCCGTGGCTTACGCGTATCATATATATATATATATACACACACACACACACACACACACACACACACACACACACACACACACACACACACACAAAATTCATTACTGGTCTTCCAAATAATCTTCGCAATTTAATGAAAAATTGAATTAAATTTTTTTTCCCGTTTAAGTACGTTGACTTGAAAAATAAATACGAATACCGGCCAAAGTGATGGTAATTTAGAATACAAAAATAATTATATCCAAGTACATCGTATTTACGTGACGTAACCTTCTAAGCACGGCTTAAATTTAAACGCACTCTTGGACGCGAAAATTGAAGCACCCCCCCCAAAAACCACCCATGGCAACGGTTCATATCTCGCGGCCAATAACACGATACCATCGGCGATAGTGCTTCGACACTGTACATCAACTACTTTCGTCTCTGTCGGATTGGGTGCTTTTTAAAGAGTGCGTTATTTCATTTCAGACAAAGGCCACAATTCAGAACAAATGCGGGCAATCCATTTCTTTTGTCATTCATATCGGCTGTTAGCTACACGATTTTTGCTCAAAAGTAGTGTGGCATGGCAGTGCCCGATCAGATGCGACTTCGGCAACGAACGAATCTTGGAATACTTCTTAATACCGTAAATTATTCCATTTAAAATCGACATACACATACGCACGCAAGCAAAAACGTACACAAGTTCAATATAATTTCTCAACCAGTTAAATATTGCTGTAAAATTTTGAATCCAACACTAAAAACATCTTCCTTTCACATCTAGTTCGAAATCCCCTTAATGCAATCCACAAACGGCATGTAAAGAAATATATAATGTACGAAGAAACTTTAAAAACATGCTTATACATTTTTGCCCGTGACAACGCCCGCATCTGCCATACAGCAATAGTTGCAGTTTAGAACTTTGCACATTTGCATACATAAAGAAAAAAACGGAACCCGTCACAAAAACGGCTGTTTAACGGTTTACATTAGCATATAAGTATGTGAAAGTTTTTAAATGGCTACTTCGGAACGTTATCTGCTGTCCGCGAAATGAAAAACGGCAGTTGTGAATGCTTGGTTTTTCTGCGGCGCCGAAGTTCTTTTGTTCCCGGGGAGTTCTCAGTCATTTGTGTGAAGGTCCCGCTATATACGCCGCGAGTTCTCCCCCCCCCCCCCCCCCCTTTTCAAAAGCTGCCTGGGAATGTGTTATTGTATGTGTGTTTAGGAGACGCCTGAACAGTGGTCTGTCTTCCGCCTTCAAGCTCTTTGTCTTTCATGACCCCGTTATATTTAATTCTGGGATGTAAATAATGTCAACCAATCACACTTCTTCCCTTCCTCCCTCCAACTCCTCCCCTGGCCTGCTCCTCCTGGGAGAGAGAAAGCTTGACATCATTACTATTATTATTTTCATGCCTCGTCTTCATCTTGTCCAAGCCCTGGCGTATTCTTGGCCCGCTAGCTAGAACGCCTCTCCTGTTGTCGGTCGGGCCGCGTCCTGGGTTACACGATCTCTCGCTTTTTTCCCCCCTCTCGCTCGCTCCCCTTAGTTGAATTGAATTCCGATCCCCAAATAATTGACCTTAAGCATGACACGCCTGACAAAGGGAATTGATTATTTGTTTATTTGCCCGGCTCGCCTCTTTCCCTATCCGCAAAGCTGTGCCGTGCGCGAGCGACACAAGCAGAAATTGCAGCTCGTTTGGCATAGCCCGCTCTTTTTCCCTCATCCTCCCTCCTAAGCCGCCGTTACGTTATCTCTGTCCTCTCTCTCTTTTTTTTTTTTTTTCCACCCCCGCAGTCATTGGGAAACTGGCTCGGCGAAAGTCAATTGCTTCAATTTCAGTCCATTATCGGAGCCTGCACGATAACTTCATTTGCGCATCCGGGGATAAGCTCAAACGATTGGCCGGCGTTCTGCGTCCTATACCTTCTTTTTTTTATCATCCATTCTTTTTTTTTTGAGCGAAAAAATATAAAAGCAGTACAGGAGGGGATGGAGGGTACGGATTGGTTTGCTATTTTCTAGCATTTTCAAAGCCACACCCGGCCAGTTTTCGCCGCTACCTCGCAGCCTGTTAGGACCCCCACCCCCCCCTCTTTTAAATTTTTCGCTCTCGCTAAGAACCATTTTGTACTAACGCCCACGATCCAACTTGACGAAACGGACGGCGTTTATAGCGAGCGCAGTGTTATCTTCACTCAGCTGCAGACTAACACCAAGTTCCACAAGTTCATTCTTTTTTTTGTATGCAACCTCCTTCCAATCCGAAAAGTGAACGTAAAACTGGGCTCTATTCCGTCACGGCAGCTACCATGGCGTTGGCTTTAGCCCTTGAGGTTTTCGGGTTCGAATACCAACCACGGCAATGCATTTCATTTCATGAAATCACTCTCTCTCTCTCTCTCTCTCTCTCTCTCTCTCTCTCTCTCTCTCTCTCTCTCTCTCTCTCTCTCTCTCTCGCTTCAAATTTTTGTAAAGTAAACCGTGTAACCAACAGCTAAACCGTACACGCAGCAACTTAACACTCAACATCTACTAATTTATTACGAACGAGGTTAAAATATTTTTGTTTTGCACAATTTACTGACGATCAAGAATATATATATATATATATATATATATATATATATATATATATATATATATATATATATATATATATATATATATATAACGTTGTTTCATAACTACACATAGTTAGCATAGTTTTTTTACGTGTACTATATTTCTTCTCGAATATATTAACCACGCAATATATAAATACAAAACCTCAGAGCTAATGTCCCATTTAATCTATAGGGACTTCATTCTGATTACAACAGTATTTCGTATAAAACCAATATTCAAAAGAACCAGTACTCACTGCGATAGTAATTATTTTGAAGGGGATAGGTGTAACTTCCTAGACATGCTTTGAAAAAAAATACTAGTTCTCGGGCTAAAATATGGCATTAATTATATTAATAATAGTTCTGAAATGACATCGATAATAATTAGTCATTCAAATACTTGGGTATGCGTCTTCATTCAAAGAACACGAAATACGTAGTTGTTTATTCATTTAATTACTGAGGTTCACCCCGATTGCAAGGAAGTATTCAAACTACAGAAAAATGCACAGTACGGTCTATTCGAATTGCCCTGTAATGGCAGAACCAACCATAATAAGTGTTTATTTAATAACTGTGTACTCGCTATTGGAACAAGTAGCGGCCTAATTATTGCACAAGCCCGCAGCAAATTATAGATTATTATTATTTATTATCAATACAATCACCAAAATATATTTTGCTTAATTTATAATGAATTTTAGTTACCCGACTTGCAGTTTTACAAATACACTCATTTTACCAGCTTTACGATGGCATATGTGGCAGTATTTTACGACACACTGCAAGGTTTCACATTGTAACGAAGAAATAGTTAGAATTTTTATGATTCTGGTACTAAGTCGCTTCAATATCGACACAGTAATTACGTAAATGTTAACTACAAATCAGAACACTCTTTCCTTAAATTGCGGAACAAAAAGGTGAAACATTATTTCCTTTGTCAAAATTACTGTTACAATATTTACATGCACTGCAAGTTCGTAACGCACTGGTATAAAAAGCAATTTACATTATTTACTTATGACGGGCTATTAAACATTCACGTAATTTATAAACCAACTGGCAGTCATGGGTATAGGGTAAATGAAATCGTGATATCGGCTGTTCACGGTAATCAAAATTTGCTAGAAAAAATAAATCACAGGCGTAAAAATACTCCCATGTTGCCGTATATACCTATATTCAGGCACTTTGTTCAGTTGTAGCAAACCAGGTAAAAAAAAAATAATAATAATTCTCAGTCTTAACGTCGTATTTCAAGTGGAGTTTTTTTTGTGTGGTAAATTAAGTTGACGTTTTCTTGCTTTATACATATTAGTGTCGTAAATAGCATATTACCGATATTTGCACGACTAACAATATCATGTCTTCACATGACTGAGTCGTGACTAGTCATTAATTACACTCATGGCAATGTACATTTTACATACGGCGGAACGATACAAATGAGAAAAGTAGAACTTGAAACAAGGCTAAAGGTGCCCAATAACCGCACACGGCTGTGGATGTTAAAACTGGACACTCGCAGAGCACTAAAAATTTTTCCTTTTTTTCTCCAGCTGGATAAATGCGTAACGGCGTCGTGAGAGAGCCATGGAAGTAGGAACTACAGCGAACAGAGTGTACAAGGGACCGACATTCCGCGGACGAAAGCAGCCGGCAAAGAAACAGCTGTCGCGGCGCGCGGCACGCGCCCACCAGAGGGGATAAAAAAAAAGAGAGAGAAAGAAGAGGGAGGCGGGATAAAAAAAAGGGGGGTGGTTGGTGAGGATGTGGAAGGGGGGGGGGGGGAGAGCGGGCGGCGAGATGACAACCCCCTCAATCCGCGGAGCCGGCGACGCGACGGGGCAAGGCCACAAGGGCTGCGCGAACAATCGCCGCATCACGAGTGCCACTGAGAAGCCTTATTGATTTTATCCTCGGGGAGCCCTGCCACACCCACCCCTCCCCCGCACCAACCCTCACCATCACCCTCGTCATAGGCCGCGTGAGAGAGGCGCTGTGTTGTGGTCGCCCGGCCCAGCCCGGCCCGGCCTACACGCTCACACCCGCCTCGCCCGTCCACACTTACACGAGCACGCTCCTCCACACCTCCTCGTTTAATACTGGGCGATTGAAGATATTCGGGCGGTTCTTTTAACATCGAGGTCTTGAGAGCCGATGAAGTTGAAGCGAGGTGAGTATGGAGCACCGCCGGAATGAAAGGGCGGGGGGTACAGGAGATCCCCGAGAAAACCCGCCGACCGGCGACATCGTCCGGCACGATTCCCACATGCCGGTAATCCTTGATGGAAGGTGAGAAGTCTAACCACAACATCTCCCTAGTAACACGGGACATGGTCTAAATGCTCAAAGAAATGTGACGAGGGAATAAAGAACAACACGCTATTCCTGATCTACTCACAGTACTAATCTGGGACATTTCTGAGAAAACGCTTACTGGTAATTTATTTACGTTTAATAGTTGTGAAGTTTTTGAAAGCTCAAGACGTTAATGCAATGCAATTATATTTTTAAATTAAAGTCTTAATAAACTAGCTTTTCGACTAGCCAATTCACCTGATGCCCAGAGGGAATTATGGTTTCGAATCTGGGGCAAGGCATGGATAGGTGTGTCATTTGATGTGGAATTTCTGCAAGAATCAAAGTCAGTTCACATTAACACTTGGTTTGAAGTCATGCATCGTGCAGCTATTGTATTCGCAGATAAGAGGGAGTTTCGAATATGAAGTATTGCCGGGCAAAAGGATAAATTAACAAATGGGAAAGAAAAAACCCACTACCCCCTTTTTCCTTGCAACGTTATCATTTCTAAAATAAACTTAGATTATTTATTTATTATATGTTAATCAAAATTAAACATCTACTTCAAACGCAATGAATTCAAGGGCTGCCTGAGAGATGTAAAAGTGTTATTAAATTAAGATCCAGATAACGGTGAAAACTTTCTAAGCTCCGCAAACGTACAGAATATGTTCAACGTAACCTGAGAATTTTTCTTCACGTAATCTGGCGGTGTTTATTCCAAAATAGGGATGAAAAATTCGTAATTTAGGTATATAGTCTGATGGACCTTGAAAACGTGTATGAGACTGGTGAATACCTAACGCGGTCAGCACTGGTGGCGGAGAGTTGTATAGAATCTCTCTTCACCACACCACAGTACAACTTGGCTGTATGTACGATGCCGTAAATAAAGAGCAAATGGGTGGCTGTTTTCCAATCTCTAGCTGTACCTCTGAAATTGACTGCCGCCACTAAAGTTTTTTGGGAGGAAAAAATTACGATCGTATTGTTCCTTGAAGCAAATACAGAATAATCTCTCGCTTTATTTTTTTTTTTTAAATTCTCAAGCGGGGCGGGGCCGCGGTGGCTGAGCGGTTAGCCTACTCGCCTCCCACCTTGGCGAACCGGGTTCAATCCCCGGCCGGGATTTTCGCATGTGGGAATCGTGCCGGACGATGCCGCTGGTCGGCGGGTTTTCTCGGGAATCTCTAGTTTCCCATTACGGCGCTGCTCCATACTCATACTCAATCACCCTCATCGGCTCTCAAGACCTCGGTGTTAAGAGCCGCCCACGTCTCTTCACTCGAGCGGGGCGCAACGTTGGTGACAGTCAAATGCGTCCACGCTGGACGCGGTAGGGGGCTGGACCAGGTTGGGCCAGATAGCTACTGACCCCCGATGCAGCCGAGCGCGAGATACACACGGCACACATCAACCCCCTCTGCGGGAATGTAAACACGCTTGCCCCTTTTTTTCCGCACCCCCCCCCCCCTCTCTCTCTCTCGCGCCCGCAACTACCCACGCCCTTTCCCAGTCCGCCAGCCGTGTTGATCCATCACCCGGTATTTGTTAATGACTGTCAAATATGTACACGATATTTCGCAGAGTGTAATGTTTTTAATGCGATTGGCTCGCGGCCCCGCCCCCCTCCCCCTGGTGCAGTCCACCTCGGCTCCGCAAACAAAAGCGACAAGCCACCGCATTATTGTTCGGCGGTCGTGGGCCGCCGAAAGCCACCCGCGCATACCGATATGCACCCCACCAGGGGAAAAAAAACAACCCCTTCCTGGACCCACCACAACCCTCTAGTTATGGCGTCTTGCCCTGTAACACTGGCCGACCTTTTTTCATCGAGTGAGTGAAAATATTAGAGCGGCACTTAACATCGAGGTTTTGAGAGCCCATTAGAGTGAAACTAGGCGAGAAAGGAGCAGCGCCGAAATGAAAGGGCGTGGGAAATGGGAGATCCCCGAGAAAACTCCCCGACAAACGGCATCGTCCGACACGATTCCCAGGCGAAAATTCAGGGGCGACCCCACCGGGAATCGAACCCGGTTCGACTTGGTGAGAGGCGAGTAGTCTAACCACTATCCACAAAGGACATAGGCGCGGGGGTGAACAAGAAAAGATTGCGTGTCCGGCATGTAAGCGTCCACGAAAAATAAAATAATAAACGTATAACCATTAAGCCACCACGGGCCCTTCTCGCACTCAGTGTTCTCGGAACACACAATAGGCGCACGATTTTCGCGAGAAGAGTTCTTGTCTAGTTGTATTTCTACATTTGTAAAATCAGACCCACTTGCATTATTGGAAGTTACGTATTTCAAATGCCTGTCCGCGAAAATAGGAGTGGCCAATCTTGGCCAGTCACGGCAACACGTGGTCGGACTGGAAAATAACACCCAGACACACAAAAATGAGTCGATAGAGGCCTAGTCCGTTTTAATTTTGAGGACCCCACTCACGTATGGAAAAATAATAAAAATGCAAAACTAAAAAAGTTTACAAGTCGCGTATATTTTGAATACTTGCATTATCAAGAGAACTCAACAATTTGTCATAAGAACATTAACTAAATTATTTAGCAAATATTTCTGTTGCTGCGTGTTCGTGCGTAGTTTTTAGCTTTAAGTTTAAGTTTCGTTTGGCAAGCAATTCATCCTTCAGTCGTGTCGTGTATTGGGAGGTAGTCAACAAGCAACACGCATAAATGTGTACAAAAAGTCAGCAACTATGACAGCGTTTTAGTTGGCTGATCTGAAACAATAATAGCTGCGAATTACGGAGAATACTTCTAAGCTTTAATTACTTATTAATAGAGGGCATATGAAAACTGATGAACATTAAAAATGTTTCCATTTTATTTTGCGGATATTTCGAGCAGCAGCTGCCATTCTAGAAATTAACTTAGTGTAAGTAATTTTCCTGGCACTGTTTCCACCGCCATATCGCCCTTAAGGCCACGCTCGCCATGCAAGGAGTACAGGGAATTAAATGCTAAATTCGGACAAATATATCTCAGTTATTCTTGGTCATAGTATTTTCAACTAAAGATTTTTTGTTAGAGATTGACCGTATCTAGATATGTAAATCGTACAAATATTATTTTTTAAATTTTAAATGTACATTTTTCCTAGTTATATAATTGCATTTAAAATTACAAAATTAAAATTTGAACTGTTTACAAATCTAGAAGCGTTCAATCTCTAACAAAAAAAATCTTTAGTTGAAAATACTACGACAAAGAAGGACTGAGAGATCTTTATCCGAATTTAGCATATAAATTCCCTGTACGCCCAATCATGATGAGACTTGGCCTTAAAGTGAGTAAAATAGTGCAAATTATACACGAGATGATGACAAAGTACCAGGTACCGAGTGACAAAGTACTAGGTACCGAGTAGTCTGCGTGCGACTTCGCCACGAACAAATTGTGATTACATCAAGGGCGGAGAGCTCAGGAGGGATTATAACACGCCTACGAAAGAGCAGCGACGATCGCATCTCACATCGCCATAGCGAGTGGAACAAGGGAACAAATTCGCGATTACCGAGATTAAACGTGAATAGCAAAGTCAAGGTAAACGCCAGCGAAGTACCGGCAGTTCATGTCCGAACGTAGTGCGCGAAATAAATTATTGCGCCAGATCAGCGGTGAACTGAAATGTAAATTATTGCGCCAGATCAGCGGTGAACTGAAATGTAAATTATTTGCGCCAGATCAGCGGTGAATTGAAATGTAAATTATTGCGCCAGATCAGCGGTGAACTGAAATGTAAATTATTGCGCCAGATCAGCGGTCAATTGAAATGTAAATTATTGCGCCAGATCAGCGGTGAACTGAAATGTAAATTATTGCGCCAGATCAGCGGTGAACCGAAATGTAAATTATTGCGCCAGATCAGCGGTGAATTGAAATGTAAATTATTGCGCCAGATCAGCGGTGAACCGAAATGTAAATTATTGCGCCAGATCAGCGGTGAATTGAAATGTAAATTATTGCGCCAGATCAGCGGTGAACTGAAATGTAAATTATTGCGCCAGATCAGCGGTGAACTGAAATGTAAATTATTGCGCCAGATCAGCGGTGAATTGAAATGTAAATTATTACGCCAGATCAGCGGTGAACTGAAATTTAAATTCTGCGAGCCAACTGAACGCCACGACCAAAGTTTCAGTTCGATCAGATGTTTATTGGCTGTCTGCGAGCGAACGCGACACTGTAAGCACACACAACTGAGCAAGTGCCTTGACAGATCGAATACCCTAATCTTGACAACAGTATACATCATGCAGTTATCTTAGGAAGCGGGTTAGGTTGCGCAACTGGCGCATTTTGCTCGCATTCGCTCCTAATCGCCGGCACTGCATGGATGCTTTCTCTTTTCATACAATTGTTTTTTCTATTTCCATTTTTAAAGAACAAAACAAAAGCTGGGGAAAAAAAAAAACATCCATAGCTTCGTTTTCGCATAAATACATGACAAGATCACCATTTTACTGTTTCAAAAATCTACAAATAATGGAAACTAACTTAAGTACCAAAGTTATATGTAGGACCTAATACATTGAAACAAGATGGCAAGAGCTACTAAAAGAAGTCGATAAAATCGCACAAGGAAATGTTTCTTCAATTTAAAAAAGTTGCTGAAAATGATGTAATTCTTCCATAAATTTGATTTTTGACTACCCCTGATTGTTTGCAAAAATATATTTTGCCAAGGATAACTTAAAAAAATTAATTTGGACAAGACCTTTAAGTTGCCCTTGTTAAATTTTCTGCAAATATTTTGGATAATTTCATTATTACAAAACCAGTAAAAGTTTGACATTGGCATGTTATATTTCAAAAGCCATGCAATCTAAAATATATATATATATATATATATATATATATATATATATATATATATATTATATATCTTGGAATATATATATCTTGGAAAAAAGTATCATAGATAATTTCTGCAAGTCGAACAATATGTGGTACAATAATGTATAAAACAATAATTTTTTTTTTCGGAGCCAACTACTTTACTAAGAAACACACTTGCTGTTCGGTGAAGGGAAGTGGGCTAACTAATCGACAGACTACAGCATCAAGAGGCAAGCACACACGGGATATTCGGGAATAGATGTCAGATTTCAAGTAACTACACAACACTGTTTGATGACCCGTGATACACATTAAGAAGAAGAGGAAAAGTATGTTCGTGTAATATAATGGTTTACCATTATTTCCCATACAGAGACTGGTGCAGGCAAGAATTCCATCGCCTGCATGCTTACGAATGCAACTGTGGACGGTACGCACTACCATAAAAATTTGATGGCAAAATCATACATTTTAGCAGAAGCCCTTTGCCGAACAGGACAAACGATGGTTACAAGAGGGGGTCATTTCATTCGAAGTTACCCAACAAATTCCACAAACGACAGGAACTTGAATGAGTTCATAATTTAAAAAAATTAAAACTAGCATACACAATTAAAAAAACCGAACTAAACCAGAAAATTTTCCTCCGCCCAGTCTTCTTAGTTTCGCGCAAGTTCCAAAACAATTACCCATATAGCGGATACTAGTCCGGGATATTTGGTGTTATTCTTTCACAGCGTCGTTTATACGGATAGGAAAGATTCGCGAATTCATTGCAGGACAAGATAGATTTCAAACGCGTGTACACTGAAGTCACCTTTGCAATTGGTTCAGAGTTTATTAGACACGCCCTGGACGACTCCGCTCCAATAGCCGACTTGCAAGGGTACAAGAAGCGAATCCCGTATGGCCAAATGTGGGGTAACACTGGCGAATCAGCCAATTGAACATCTGAGGTTCGACTATACAAAGGATTATAGAGTCGAGCATACAGGTCATTAAAGTCACAAAATTTTCCTATCCCTAGTCATTTATGCGCGGAAGGCTTGCAGCTTCTTTCCCTCTGTAATATGGGAGTTCGTAGAGGAAAACTTGTAAAGGCATAGTCGTATGGGTAATTTTGCACACAATGATTTGGTTTACATCGACCCAAGTATCTCGCATTTGGTAAAGAGGGGTTAGTTACGGTTTGCGCCCAGACAATGGGATGACTCAACTAATTAGCGCCGAATAAACTAATGGTTCAGAGCCCACTACAAGCAAAATACGCCGTCGTCTTTATCTACAGAGCATAAAGTGGCATTTCCACTGCCTTGTGTTCGGCGAGCACGACATTATATCTGTCAAACAGCGGGCTGTGGGTAACCTTTGCTTGGTGTCTACCTTGCACGTCTGTCTTGAGGCGATCCTCCTTGCCACTGTGCGAGGCCATCAAACGGGCCGACCCAGCAACCATAGTGGGAAGAGACAGACAATAGCAACAGTTACCCACGCAGGAGGAGCTATTCGCAAGAAAGGCTGAGTCTTCTCATAACGGTACTTCGGAAAATGGTACGCTCTTCCACCACGATCGTGAGCAGTGTGTATTTTGACATTTAGTGGAGAAGGCCGTATCACAAGATTTCTTTTCAGCGATGCTTTTAAGGAGGCCGCCAGGGTACGCCGTCGAACGATGTGCAGAGCTAAAACAAAACACGTTTTATTAAAAAACCGCCCAACGTGTCTGAGTGAAGTATTCTTGCGAATAGCATTTAAGAAACGTTACGCGTCTGTATACGTTTTTCAGTTCCTCCATTTCTCTTTAAAGCAAGTTTTTGTGATAGTGAAAATGGCCCAAATAGGTGTTTTCACGGTCATTTTTAGGTAAGAACATTTAGATACAAAACGTTAAAAAAGGAATAGGGACGTGCATCAAACCTTTATTTATATTATTACGTCATAAAATGGCAGCAGGGTCTCCGTTGAAAGTCTCATACAGGTGCGTTATCGACGGAAAGACTGAACGCCAGTTCAGTGCTATGCGCGTAGAGGCGATGAGAGAGTTGATGCGCATGTCTCGGTCGCCCCTAGCGCTCCCATTCTTTTGTGCCTCAGACGTGCAAACTTCCTTCAACCAGGCGGCCACCTAAAACGTGCGTCTCACGTGCTGATCTACGAAAAGAACACAAACTTCAGGCGAAGGTTGTTGAGTGCTCTCAAGACGTCTTGAACATTAGAAACACCATTTCAGAGCTCTACTAAATAGTTAAAAACGGACTTTTCTTCAGAGCTCTGTATCTCGAGATGTATACGTCAGATACGTATAGAATATCTCAAGAGCCCTGCATTGAAACTTGCAAAAGAATTTCCACCAATAAAATTACGGGGTCACCACTAAAAGTCCCATATGTACAAGCAGCACGACTAGAACACTGCACGGCAGTTCTGAGCCTTGTGCTTAGAGGCGATGACACATTGGCGCGTAATGGCAGAGCCTCCCTGCACTTCTCAGCCTCAAGCGCCGAGGATAACTACGCATAGCGACGTCAAATGAAAAGTCTAAACTTACACTCGGGGAGGAAGTGAGCTGCAGAGGAGTCGGTGGCGACATAACCATAGACTGAATACGAGGTAGACCGATCCGTCGTCTTCTGTACATGTATCCAGCACTGACCCCTACTCCAAACCAACACAACAGTCAAAGCCATATGGCCAACAGTGATGGACGTGTTTAAGTGTTAATTTTCAAAAGACAAGCACTTTTAGCACATATAAATAAAATACTTTCACCAATTTCAATTTAAACTAGATTATAATTTGGTTATGGGGAAGTATACAAAGGTCTCAAAGACTTGTTTACTAAACAGTGTTCTAAGCTCAAATCTAATCCGCGTTGTTTACGATAGTCAGGGAATGTTGGGGCAGCGAGGTGCTGTAGTTGTAGGGACACAACTCGGGACCTCTTGGGCCACACAGCACAGTGGTGTCGACGAACGACGGTGCAGTGCGGGTACCTGCATGCCGGTGGCGAACACGACCTACCTGCAGGGGCAGAGCCACGAGATGCACATCACCTGTGCGACATCAGCCCACACGACCTGCCCGGTGGCACAACTCATCGCCCTCTCCACATCACGTCAGCCTCGATCAGTGGCGTGTTGCGAAGTGTAAGCTGGTGCTTGCTCGCTCTTGTACATTCTCGGTGTGCACGCAGCAGGTGCCAGCGACAACCGTGCAGCGCAGTAAGGGACCCTTACACGCGTCCTGTGGCGTCAGTTGCCCAACTACGTTTTATGCCCAGTTGCACCAACATCTTCCCCGATCCGAGATCGAATGATCCTAGTTCCGAACCAGAATCCAGTTTGATCTTGGTTCCAATGTAAAAGTGTTGCACCAACGATATTTCATGATTCTGGAGCTCTGATTCGTCGACGTCGATATTGGTTCCAAAATCAGAGATCGAGATTAAGTATAAGACAAAGTTTGCTATTGGTTCGTAATATACAACGTAATGGAAGTAGGCGTATTTTTCACTATAGAAAGAACTAGATGTGCGACGTTTTATCTGTTCTAAGTGAATTATTGTTGTACGAATTTTACTGAATATTATTCAAGTACGTATAATGTTGTTTTGATTTCCCAAGACTTTTTATGGCATGACAAGAAAATATGGTCGATTGCTCCGTGTATTGTATGTAAAGGCTGTTCACGATAAAGTGAGCACTTTTGAAACGAACCTTTGAAAAAGTCACTGCCCGTGTTACGTACATTTTAACGGACGCACTAAGTGACATTCGCCCAGAAAAGTTGGTAACGATGGAGGGACAGTAGTTACATATCTTAACATCGGATAAAAAGTGTTGGGTAACAATTTGTGACAACTTAAAATTATTTATTTACCTTTCTGGTTTTCTTTTAACGCATCGAAGTGAAGACGCCCATGGCAATGATAATTTTATATAAGGAGGAAGAATACACAAGTTGATCAGAAGCAGGGCTTTCTAAAGTGCTCATTTAACCGTGGACAGCCTATAGTGCTCACACCCACTGGCTGCATGTTTCTTCGCTCATCACGTCGATCATTCTCAGGGACCCGCGAGAAGGGGATTTATGTGAGTGCGAATGGGACGGCAAAGACGGAATGCAATGTTTGCAGGGGAAGATGGGACCCCACCGAATAACCCGAGGGTACCGTCCGCCACGTTTCCTAGGTGTGAAAATCCGGTGGAAGGATATTATGGTCTATTCGCGGTTTCTTAAAGCCTTTCGAATCAAACCTTTGAAAAATCACCCCATGTACGACGTGTTTGGTTGTTTCATATATATATATATATATATATATATGTGTGTGTGTGTGTGTGTGTGTGTGTGTAATGTATCGCACATGTCTTATATTCGTGTTAACGTACAAATTAATTATTTTTTATTAAATTTATATTTTATCCATAAATTACAATAGCTCGTATATAATTAATATGAATAAAAACAGGGATAAAATAGGTGTGTCGGCAATTCCTAGTAAACAGTAGTTATCGTGTAAAATATTGTTACAATTTCTCTCTATAGAAATTAAGCGGGCTAAACCAATTTCGTTAAAGGACGGAGGTATTAATCAAATAAAAGAATTATAATCTTCTAATTTTACTAAAATACCTACAGCAAAATTCTCTGAACTCAAATTCTCACAATAAATTGAAATCACTTACTGTTCACAATCCACGCCAATTAATAACATTTATAATTACAAGGAAATCAATGAAATTAAACAATTAAAGATCAGTCCCAATAGACAGTATATCAACCTATTGAAATATTTTACAATTTATGCGTCCATATTTGAAGGGTTCGAATATTTACAATAAAATCAGTATTACACTTCCATTCAGTCCCACCTCAGTCCAGTCCATGTCCCGCCAGTCGCCATGCTCTAGAGTCCTCCAATCGCCCTCACGCACAGTAGGCTTCACTCGTCGGTTTCACACCCTCTCGTCCATGCAAGCTACGAACACCTCACTCTCCGTCGTCCTGCAATCTCCAGTCGTTGTCCACACTTCCCTTCGCTCGCGCACACTCGCCAGACGGCCTCCGTCAAAGACTGCCGGCCGCTGGGTTGCGACAGTATATATAGTGTCTTCTAGAATCTCCCCCAAATCGCGTGATGCATCACGGAGGGCTGCGGCGCCAGTCAGTCTCACCAGGACATTCTTGCGTCGTCGCTAAACGTATCGGAAACTCTAGCAGGCGAGAGGAGGTCTGTGACGCCAGCAAGTCTCGCCGCTGTCGGCATTCACGAGATTCCCAGAAGGGTGACTCAGGAGGCCGCGAGCGCATCGTTCCATGTGGTGGGAAGGGCGAGGCGGGTCTCCGATTACGGCGCGGGGCAACTGAGTCGGCGCCAGCTGCAGCACGTAACAATATTATTAAACTGAATGCGCCGAGATGCGGTGCGTTTTGATGTAATTGTCTATAGGTGGTTAAGGTTCTGTTTAGCTGAGGCTGACGAATATCGTGAAAGTAGAACTTTAGCAGGACTTCAGAAAAGTTGGAAGTAACCGTGAACAGACTATACAACCGTTGTTGACGGCTGAACCACCGTCGTTTTTTTTTTTATCACGGCAGACACTGAAGCTGTTCACGGTAAAGTGAGCACTTTTGAAAGCCTCGATAAGATCTACTTGTCTTCACGGTCCTCAAATTAACAGTACCGTGGACCTCGTCACTTTATACGTCGTGGGTCGGTCAAGTAAAACTGTGCAGTTATTAAAAAGGGTATATTTTATAATTTTGCTAATTCATACACTTAGGTATATGCATTGAAAATAAACAAAGTCAAACAAATAATTTCAGCATTCTCAAATGTTTTACCAAACATTTTAATTCAGCCTTAAGATGTAGCGACTACTTTCTCTCCGCTGTTGCCAACTGTATAGGGCTCATGTCAGTCAGTGTGCCCGTTAAAATACTTGCAGGTGCAGGCAGTGACATTTCCCAAAGGTTGATTTCAACAGTGCTCACTTGATTGTGAACAACCTTTGGCTATGAATATCATATTAATGATTGCGGCAACAGTTACGTAGGTAGAAACAGCAGGCGACGGCTCGGTGACAAGGAAGTACGGAGCGACTGCGTCAACTTGGCAAACATTATTACGGGCTAGATTTCCATTGGCTGACAGTTCCCTATTTACATAAATGCAAAACAGGGTCGCGGCGACGTTATTTTCGGACCAGAGGTTCATCGTTCGAACCCCGAGTGAGTCATAGTTGCGCGTGTGCCACTTCCTGCAAGTTTTGCTCACGCCGGCCCAGATTAAGTCCATCGGCACGAAGGGTGGCCGCCACTAAAACCTATTGAAATCGGTCCACGGTTGTCACGCCACCTTTTTTCCATTGGAAAATTCTTTGGCATTTCCCGGATTTCCAGCCAATAATAATATTTCTCCCCTGACCTTTTGCTAACGTTTGGTTTCCTGTAAGGATTGGCGCCTTTGCATTACAGCACACTTTTACACCAAAACACTTCTCTGATCTTACAAAATTGCTCCCTGCATAAATACTGCAAAGAAAAATTCATCACACTCACTAGAACAATTTTATACCGTTCTGGTAGCGATCGATGCACGATTGATGATAGAACTGGCAATTTAGCATGCATATCACAGAATTCCCTGACATTCAGCTAACTTGTTCGAAATTCCCCAACATTCCCTTGAATTCCATGACAGTTTTTAAATTCCCTGATATTTTCATGTTTTCCAGATTTTCCAGATTAGTGTCAACTACGAAGTCCCACTCGTACACAAGAAAAACAAACACGGTTATATTATGCAGTTCGAAGTAGCTGCCTTGAGAAACAGTCAAGTAAACCCCTAACAAAAAGTCTGGAATATGCATACAGAATGCACAAACGTATGGCGTATACGTAACGTAAGCATAGCAATTAGAAGTAACCAACGGCACCGATAGAAAACGTGAAATCCACACTGTTTCTAATAAAAAAATTCTTCAATATCACAGACAAACACTAAAGAACATCAAAATTAACTTAATGGTGTCTCTGACTAGGGGGAGTTTCTTTCTCCCCACTGCAGCTTAGTACAGTGTATGTCCTCCATGTACATTGTACAAGTCCCTAACACGCCGTGGCTTGTAATCAGTGTGTTAATGTCATCTTCCGGACATAGGTCCCATTCTACCTGGGCAGCTATTATGAGACAAGGAAGTGTTTCTGGAGGTCGTCGACGATTATGAACTGCCTTACCTCACAATAATCTAATGTGTATATTTGTGTATGCCGGGGGAAGATAGTGGCAAGAAAGGAAGAAAAAAGAGGGATTGAGCCACAGCTGCAATTCAACATAGTCAATATAACTTAACCAGATTAAAATTAGGTGATCAGTATTACCATTTTATCGCGTAAATTGCCGACGTCCCGTGGTCTGGGGTGCGGGAGGTTCTGGGTTCGAATACCAGGTAAGTCATGGGTGATAATTTTGGTTATAAGTCGTATGCTGATAAACCTTCAGGCATAATAAGCCTTTTACCATACAATAATATTAATTAGGCACATAAACTACCATTCTCTAAACCAAAAAAAAAATATTTCATCTAAAATTTCAGAGCACTTTCCTTACAATGCGAGGAGCAAAGTAATCACGCAACCATTTATTTGTTGGTAAACGCTTCCCTGCCGGAGCCCCTGGTTTCATGCAACACTCAAACGTCACACCAGCGTCCAATTGACTCACTTCCGGCAACGCGTATTTCTTTCTCATCGTGCAATAAAACAAACTTTCCCCACTTTTCTTTCCCAGCGACATTCTGAAGCGCATGCCTGAAGCAGCTCATCAACGCCGCGTATACCCGTCGCCAAATGCCACTAAAAACTTACTCACTTTAGCAAGTTGCCACAGCTATAAAACTGCACTTGCATCACTAATTCACGCGAATTCACGTAACATCTTTTTATGGGTTCTTATTCAGAACTCTACGAAAAAAAAAATATATAAAAAATACACAGCAAAGTCTCGCCATTTGAAATATACATACGCAGTGAACTCAAAATTCTTGTACTATTTTTATACAGATTAGTCGAACGCAAGATAATTTTACGAGAGAAGTGAGTCCGTACAAGGCGACTCATTTACATATAACAGTTACAAATGAAAAAAAAATATATATTTTTTAGAAGTTATTATTACTGTTACAGCGCCGGAATGAGACGGGGGGGGGGGGGGGGAGGTCCCCAAGAAAACCCTCCGACCCAGCGGCATCGTCCAGCACGATTCCCAAATGCGAAAATCCGGGAGCGACCCCGCCGGGACACGAACCCGGTTCACCTTGGTGAAGCGAGTAGTCTAACCACTACACCACCACGGCCCCAACACATTTACGAGTTCGTAGTTCCAAGTTGTTCGTTAATTTTTCGTATTCATCACGAAACGAATAAAATCTTCGAGGAAAGCAATTTCGTATTCCAAGTTATATTTCGTTACAGCCCTCCGAGACTTCGCCAATGTTCGGGTTTTCGTTAGCGAATGCAAGGGGTGGCAACACTGCGCACATAAACTTCGACTGTTTTAGGAAACTTTATTTATAAATTATGAATAATTAGGCTTGAAAACATTAATAAACCAAAGCAGTAAATACCTTAAAATATTCTGTTTGATTTTGGCGAGTTTTATATATTAGTAGCCGACCTCCCGTGGCGCAGTTGGTTGGTGCGCATACGATCTGGGGTGCGGGAGTTGGGTTATAAGTTAGTCTGTAAGCCGTTCCTTGCTAAGCTTTCGAGCGTAAAACCGGGGGGAGGTTAACAAGTACTTTACAATACAATTATATATATACATATATTAGTATTAAATAAATAATGTGTTATAGGAAAAAGGTATCATTTCGTTCGTCAAGTGTGTCCAATTTGCTGACGACTTCGCTCCATTTTCCTAACTCGGCAGGGCGTGTGATGTATTACACAGGAATATGCTTTGATTTCGTTTGCACTGAGTTGAAACAGACTCGCGTGTACGCTGATAAGACATAGCTGACAGAACTTCGGTGGTTACACGCACGAAGGTTTTTCCTGATGACCATTTCGCTGTTTGGCTGCAAGCTATTCACGAGCACGATGTCTCCTCTGTTATTTGGTACAACGTCAAGATTATAAAATACGCGATGGACAGCAAGCTACACGTTTTCGCGTTTCTAGTCGATTGTATTCATATCAATATATTAATTTTCACTCAAATATTTTCAACAGAGCGTAATTTTGTTGTAAACCAGCAAGAATTATTTATAGTTTAGCGCTACCTATCATTTGACTTACGAACTACAATAAATCAGTGTATGTTCTATTTCATTATAAACAACTGTAATAAAATAATACATTTCTTCACAATAGCCAGTTTACACTGACGCTCACATTGTTCACGAATTAAAACAGAAAGCTTAATTGGTGCTTTTAAAATATTTTCGTGAAATATATTTTTATAGACTGTTCACGGTAAAGTGAGCACTTTTTAAGGCCCTTTCTAAATTTTTTTATTTCATTCGATTTCTATATTCCTGCTGCTTTTTGATATAAATATTGCAATGAAGCCAATAAACACAGTGCGCACATTCCACCACTCTCAGAGTTAGCGCCTAAGGCTGCAACAAGATATGTTTATTAGTGGTTAATGCCTGTTGGAAGGGCCTTAAAAAGTGCTCACTTTATCGTGAATAGCCTATATGTTCCTGTAATGCATGAATGCACATTAATTCACGATTTTCTTCTTTCACAGTCCCAAAAACAATCTGTTACAAACACCAGCCAAGTTTTTATTGTAAAACTCGGTAACGAAGGCCCGAAGAGCTTCCTCATCGTTTCGAGTATCTTAACAAACATAGTGACGTCAAACGAACACTAGAATGCGCTTAGAATTGGTCCTTTCGTTAGGAAACGAAAATTCAAGTAATCACAAAACAAATAACTCGGAATGAGACCCTGTTGTATAATGTTAGCAGTTAGTTGGGTATAGTGGCACCTTCGGAATTTTCTTTTTTAAAAATTCAATAAGGCGGGACAAAGATTCCTCTTAAGAACAATGTGGAGTGTGTGCCACGAGTGTTCGGCGATGTCACATCCCCGTGCAGCAAACGAAGCGGGGCGTGAGCGAGTGAAGTGAGTAAAGAGCCGATGAGGATTATTGAGGTGAGAACGGAGCAGCGCCGGAATGAAGTGACGGGAGAAACGGGAGAGATCCCCGAGAAAACCCACCAACCAGCGGCATCGACCGGCACGATTTACACATGCGGAAATCCGTGGGCGACACAGCCGGGCATCGAATCCGGTTCGCCTTTGGTGGACGGCGAGTCAGCTAACCGCTCGGCTACCGCGGTCCCCTCCAAGTGGGACGTGGCGAAGGAAAAAAAGACGCACGTCTCCCCTTTCCAACGCGAAAAAAAAAAAAAAAGATTTTAATGAGAACGGCGATTATTAAACAAGGTGTAAAGGAGCTCGCGGCGCGCGATAAGCCCGGCACGCAAACACACCAGCAGTGTTCACAAACACGTGTCGCTGATATAGCACAGCGAGGTCGGCTGCTACAGGTAGTGTGGAGTGGGTTGTGTAGGTGGGGGGGGGGGATGAAGATCTCCGCACCTCTGCAAAGAGGATGCTAGCACGTGAAGCGGGGCTGCCCCCGGCCATATATCCCCCCCGACACAAGACGCCTCGTGTTTGCACGGAAATAAAAACCTGGCGAGCTCCGACGAGCGCTTAATTACTTATGCAAATAACGAAACTCCGTGTGGTCTCTCAGGAGGTTGCGTCAGTCGTCCGGAATACGGCGGTACAGACGCGCGCGCGCGACCGACCGACCGACGCCATGTTACTATAGGCTGTTCACGGGGGAATGAGCTCTTTTGGAAGCCCTGCTCAACGTCTACTTGTATGCACGTTGTGTGTTCTTCCGCCTTATGAAAAATTATCATTGTTAGTCACGGGTCTCATCACTTTATTCATGCGTCGGTCAGGTGAACACTGTGAAATGATTAGAAAAGTAAATATTTTACAAATCTGGTTATTTTTACATCTCCGATGCATTAAAAAACAGAAAGTGAAAGAAATAATTTAAGTTATTACAAATGGTTATCTAACACTTTTCATTCAATGTTAAGAGATGGAACTACTTTCCCTCCATCGTTACCAACTTTACTGGGCACATGTCACTCAGTGTGCCCGTTAAAATATATGCAGGTAGGGATAGTGACTTTTTTCTAAGGTTGATTCCAAAAGTGCTCACTTTATCGTGAACAGCATTTAAAGTCGCCTTGGATTCGACATTTTACACTTGTATAGTTAATTACTGAAACAGAAATAAAGTCCTGTTAAAACACACTAGCAATGCATGTCTCTACCATAGTTTCGTATGTGTTCGGTTGGTATATTCTGAGATTTTTTTTAACTACCTTATTCTAAGTGTTATGTGAAGTTAAGGCCCAAAGGTAGGACGGGATTTTATTGCATCTCAGGGCTAATCCCTTACGCCTACTAGGAAGGAAAATCATGTAAGGAGACATGCATCGCGGCAAAGAGGGATTGGGCAGCCATGGCCTGCACTTTGGGGCCATGACTACCGCCCTAAGTGTACTTAGAGCTAGTCTTAACTATGGAGAGCAAGGGAAAAACCGTCAAGAGAGACGTAAAAACCCTTGCGAAAGAGAAGTAAAAATTCAAAAATTATCGCATGCATTAAATTTAATCAAATTAAATAGAATGCTACAGGAGACAGAGTGTTTGGAAAACATGCTCTTGGTTAATAAGAGTTGGAAATTCTAGTAGAGAGGGGGCGGGAGTTTTGTTTATATATTCTGAGATACAGCAGCCTGAGAAAGCTGTTTTTTAGCTGTAGTAGAGGGCATGACGAAAATATTTCCAATGTGCGTGATGTCTTGAAAGTACCATTCCGTCATCGCCTGGGATGTGCATTCATTGCGTAGGGAAAACTTCTGGGGCACGTTTCATAGTTTCGTCACCAAAAGATATTTTAAACACGCTGAAACACGTTTCAAACATTAGGTAGCCGACAGCCGTAAGCTTAAGAAGTAACAACTTGAAACTTAATCGCCTTATGTATTTATCAATTTTGATCGTGCCCAAAGTAATCCTATGTTGTGGCAACTGAATAAATTTCCATTTGGAAAATAAACCCAATAAGCCCCAAATGTGGCACTAAAGTAGACTGCTGTGTGTAGAAACTGGAAAAACAGACGGTTTTGATAACTCGCTCCCAGTGCAAGAATCATTTAATGAACACGAGGTAGTGTCAATTACAACGCCACTCTCTAACAAACTATTCAAAAATTTACCATACCAGTGTACACGGTTAGTGAGATAGAGCGAATGGTAATTATTTCCCCTATACACTCATTGAAGCGTACCTGCGTTTGCTCAGAAAACATTGTACAGTAGGGACGCTGAACGTTCCTATATCTGCAGCTTGATGTGTGGCATTATTTCCATACAGCGTTTGGATTAAAAACTTCCATTACAGTTTAGGAAGTTAACCAGAACACTTTCTACAGATGTGGTGTGGCCATAGCACAGGCAAGTGCACAGACTTGCCTGTGCTATGGCCACACCACATCTAACCGCTTGCTCGCCAATAGCCGTAGCCGTGACCAATGGCAGTTCGTCAGCAAAGCGCCAAAGCAGATTATAGTTTTTTTTTTTCTGCGGTACTCTGACCCGAGTCTTTGGCCTGTAGTAGGCTACGCATGCGGATAATGTAGTCCATTCAGGATATTACTCCACCTCGTGAAAACAAAGCTTAACCGAGTATAGAAAATTATACCAAAAGGGACAACGCACCGCATTTGGGCGCACTCAGCTGAATAACACTCTGCACTAGAACTATTTATTACCAGGAATGACCCAACACACTTATTTTCCCACGGAATTTATACGCATTAATTAATAAAATTTAGGTAAAATATCGATTTTATACAAAAAATACGATACCTCAATATTTAACAGAAGTAAACATTTGTGATACATGGCATATTTAATAAATAATAGTGTGAATATAGTACACTAATGGCACCATGGTATCGAACAAACAAAAATACTGATGTGCATAAACCGTTCGTTAAAGAACACCAAACCACTAGCAACAAAATTGCAAGTGGGCGAACTGGTAGAGGGGGGGGGAAGGGGAATTAAAAGCCTTGTAGTTAACTACGGAGATACCGAAAATTTAGAAGGAAAATGGCTTAAGTGGTTCTATGCTCCCCGTGGGCGTTAGAAATTGCATGGTAAGCATTCTTGCGAGTCGAGTGTGACAAATAAGACTAATGGCTGTCTTCCGGTACAATTTCTCGCCACGTCAGGCGAGCCGAGGTCGCGACGATACTCTCTCAGTACTAAAAGGTCCAAAGGTTGGCCATCATGACCTCTAAGGGCAAATTGAAACGATACCGTCCAATCACGATTACTTCGAACTTTTCTGCCCAAGTTCTATTTCCAGGATATTCCTCCGCCTCATACGAACAAAGCTTTAAACGAGTGTAGAGAATTACGCCAAAGGAACAGTGAACCGCATTCATGCGCAATCAGTGTAAAAATATAGAATATTAGATGTGTACATTATAAAACCTATATCAGTAATTTGCTACAGCTGAGTGTTTTTGATTTCGTAAGTTGCGAGACTGTATGTTTCTTCGTATTGTAGAATGGTCAAAATTCATCCCAAGTCGTCGGCTTGTTACGCTTGCGTTTCCGAGTCCATTTTCTTACGTATGAATTGTGGAACAGGTCTAAAGCCAGTAGAACAGCACCTCAGGAAGAACCCATAGAATAAAGATGAGGTAGACAGAACTCGCTGGCTGCGCACAACCAATCTCCGTGTCCCAACATTGAACTGCTTTTCTGCCAACACGTCTAGCGAAAACAGCATGGTTTGGATTTTAGGTTAGAAAACCGATTTGTAAACAAATACTGTGAGAAGTTTGTATACTCACTCTAACCAATTTGTATTACAGATTGATTAATTTAAAATTGGCAAAATTATTTTATGCATATAATAGGACTTGTCATGAAAAAAAAATTAGATTATAAACACTTTCATCACTGTTGACCATGTGACTTTGACAGTTGTGTATGATTGGGGTAGGTCAATGCTGGGTACATGCGCAGAAGACGACAAAGCGGTCTACCTCATCTTTAGTCTATGGAAGGAACACTACTCGCAGAGCGATCTAGCGGTCGGTACGTCAACCACAGCGATGGCAGAGAGCGTGTGCTGTTATACGCAGGAAGATAGCTGGCTGGGGGAAAGCGGTCCTTATCGGGAGCAAACACTCGGCTCAGATAAGCGAACCGGCAGGGGAAATACAATTAAAACGGTTAATTTAAAAAAACTGCGCCGCGCTTTGGGACTCGCGAAATCTCTCCGATTCAGCCAGCACAACGGAGCGGGAGAAAAAAAAAAAAGCAGAAAAGTTTTCGCTTGTCCTGCCTTGAGGGGTAGTCACATTTCACCAATCAACTTTGTTTTAAAGACATGTATATCCACTTTACACATTTTCATACAAAACGAATATGCCCTTTCAACGTTAACATTTCAGCATGCATTAAAATCTATAAAATTGAGCACCCGTTTGTCGAGAAAATACAGTGTTATTACAAATGATTCATTGGGTTTTAAAAAGCTGTAATTCACAAACTATTTATGTTAAAGGTTCGCGCTAACCACCAAACGAGCAAAACTCACAAAGTTTTTTTTTATACGAGTCTAAACTTTCTTTTTATCACACCAGGTGACAGCACTAGCGCAGTTCCCAAAATGGCGACAAATCAACAGAAAGCGTTATGTGTTTTGGAATATGCAAGATGTTTATCGGTTGTTACCGTGCAGCGTGTGTTCCGAGGGCATAACCACACAGAACCACCAGGTCACCAGAGCATTCAGCGGTGGTATAGTCAGTTCCAGGACACAGGATGCTTGTGCAAAGGTAAGAGCACAGTGCGGCCAGGTGTTTCTAACGAAACAAAGGAGAGAGTGAGGGGAAGCTGTGTGTGTGTGTGTGTAGCCCACGAAAATCAACTAACCGAGCAAGTCGGGAGCTTGGGATTCCTCAGCCGACTGTGTGGAAGATTTTGCGACGACGGTTACAACTTAAACCGTGCCGCTTGCAGTTGTTACAACACTTGCATCCAGAAGATTACGCTATCAGAGTTGAATTTTGTGATCACATGCAGGAAGATGAGTTCGCCACACGTCTGGTGTTCAGTGACGAAGCGACGTTTCACTTGGGTGGAAAGGTGAACCGTCACAATGTTCGGATATGGGGCATTGAAAATCCCCATGTTTCTGTGCAACACGTACGGGATTCGCCAAAACTTCACGTCTTCTGCACAATCTCACAGACGAAGGTGCACGGACCCTTTTTTCTTCTTTGAAAACACTGTGCCGGGTCTGTCCTATCTCGACATGTTGGAGTTGTGGTTATCTCCACAAATCAGAGAGGATTCCGCCAACTTCGTGTTCCAGCAGGACGGAGCCCCACCTCAGCGACACACAGAAATGCGTCGCCACCTCAACATTGAACTCCCACGCCGCTGGATTGGACGCTGTGGTCGGGATGACTTGACGCTGTTCAGATGGCCGCCCCGGTCTCCTGACCTTACACCGTGTGATTTCTTTACTCGGGGGTACGTGAAACACGCTGTTTACGTGCCACCATTGCCAACAACACTGCATGAGCTCCGGAACCACATTATCGCAGCTGTCATGGCTACCGATCGACAGGGACAACGCGTATGGGGTGAACTAGACTACCGAGTGGATGTGTGTCGTGTGACGAAAGGAGCTCACATTGGACATTTGTAGAAATTTGTGGGGAAAAAAATGGAGAGTTTCTGGTTGTTTTCATGAATTGCTCATAATTTTCTGACAAGTACTTTGTGAATTACTGGTTTTTTTAAACCTGGTGAATCATTTGTAATAACCCTGCACAATTTGGTTCTATACTATTAATTATAAATTAACTTTACAAAACTGCAAGAAACTGAACATTTCATAGTGCCGCAGAGATATACTGAAAATTAACGACAGCAGTGCCACCTTCTGTTGTTGTCTTTATTGACGTGTACAACCATTCTGTTAGTTCACACATCACAGGTCTCTGCCGATATAATGTCGAGTTGAGTGTCCCAATAAAATGTTTTACCGGCTTTAAATAATATACACTCCATCCCGTCCATTTGAACGACTTAACACTTTTGAGTGAAGCTGACGTAATATTCCGTTGCAGATAACCTTATGAAAATGGCTGGCGATGTAATATTTCTTCGCCCGAGTTAGCACAGAACGCGGAACACATAACGGCAAGCTGCATACGACACAGATTTACGCGATGTAACAATAATTACGTCGGCAGCGCTCGTATAGGCATTAAAATCTGGCTGTCCACAATAAAGTGAGTACTTTTGAAATCAACCTTCGAAAAAAAGTCACTGCCCCTACCTGCATATATTTTAACTGGCACACTCATTGAGAGTGACACGCGCCCAGTAAAGTTGGTAACGATGGATGGGAAGTAGTTCCGGATCTTAATGCCGAATAAAAAGTCACTGCCCCTACCTGCATATATTTTAACTGGCACACTCAGTGAGAGTGACACGCGCCCAGTAAAGTTGGTAACGATGGATGGGAAGTAGTTCCGGATCTTAATGCCGAATAAAAAGTCACTGCCCCTACCTGCATATATTTTAACTGGCACACTCAGTGAGAGTGACACGCGCCCAGTAAAGTTGGTAACGATGGATGGGAAGTAGTTCCGGATCTTAATGCCGAATGAAAAGTCACTGCCCCTACCTGCATATATTTTAACTGGCACACTGAGTGAGAGTGACACGCGCCCAGTAAAGTTGGTAACGATGGATGGGAAGTAGTTCCGGATCTTAATGCCGAATGAAAAGTCACTGCCCCTACCTGCATATATTTTAACTGGCACACTGAGTGAGAGTGACACGCGCCCAGTAAAGTTGGTAACGATGGATGGGAAGTAGTTCCGGATCTTAATGCCGAATAAAAAGGGTTAGGTAACAATTTCTGATAATATTAATTATTTGTTTCGCTTTCTGTTTTTTTTTAAATTCATCGAAGTGAAAAATTAGCAGATTTGTAAAATATTTAACTTTTCTAATAATTTCACAGTTTCACTTAACCGACGCATGAATAAAGTGATGAGTCCCATGGCGATTTTATTCTTACATAAGGCGGAAGAATACACAACGCACATAAAAGTAGATCTTAAGCAGGGCTCTCAAAAGCGCTTATTTTACCGTGAACAGCCTCGAATATATAAACCCACAAAACAGCCCAGCTTAGAGCCCCAGGCAGAAGAGCGTCAAGTGATCTCTCAAAGTCGACGGCTCCCGCAACTAACACGTGATGTCACGCTACATGGACAAAGGCTACGGAAGGAGTGGCTGGCATGTTTACTCCTCCTCCTCCCCCCCTACCCATTTCAATGATCACACGCACGACATTCAACCCAAGCAGTGTGGGATCATTCCGTGTTGCTCCTCTCGTATTTTATCTTCTTCCATTCAAGGGGCAACCATTACGATGCACGCGCGTGCAAATCGTCGGGGGATGGAACCTTCTGTACCACACTAGAGGAAAGGTTGGCACGCTAAACATGGAAAGAGCCGCGGTGGTGCAGTGGACAGACTTTTTTTATAATTTATTTCTTTGATCTTACTTAGCAGTACAGCCATCCATGGTGTTCAATTCTATCATGACTATTACAATTTAACAAACAGTATATAAGTTATATAAATTCACTTTTTTTTTGTGGGAGGGCGGCTGTTCGTCTGGGCGCCTGTAATTTAAGCCAAAAATTCTATATCTATTCAAAAGCATCATTCACACTTCCTAGGAAGGTGGTGAGCTGTTCTGCCCGACCGAGACAGCTCCCCGACGGGTATACTTTCGGCCGCCCCCCGTTTCTCCGTCTCCGCCGGAACAGACCAGGGACTGGGATTCCCACGAATCCACCCGCGCGACCAGACGCCGTCGGGTCCGCACACAGCTAACTAGCCTTTCATCCGATCCGCCATAGGACCCAACGGTCAAATGGCCCCGCCCACAAACCCAAAGGCCCCCAGCCCCCTCCCTAGCTTTACTATTATATTTTGTTCTCTTTATTTGTTCCCCTCGCCCTCCGTGGACAGACTACCCGCCTCCCTCCAAGGCGGACAAGGTTTGATTCCCGGCGGGCTCGCTCCCGGATTTCGCACGTGGGAATCGTGCCGAACGATGCCGCTCGTCGGAGGGTTTTCTCGGGGATATCCCATTTTCCTCACCCTTTCATTTCGGCGCTGCTCCATACTCACCTCGCTTCGATGTTAGAGCGGCCCAAATATCTTCACCTACTGACTCATTTTCACATTTACGTTTAAAAAAAACATTACGGATGTCACTTTTCAAATGGTTTGGTATTGTATTGATGCGAAATCATAACATATCCTCAAAATATACAAAAAAACATTGCTTCTTGAGCTGCCTTACCGTAAATACTAACTGCATGTTTACAAGAATACCGACAGCGACAGAGAATTACGAACATAGTCATGACCTTTTTAGGACTTCGCTTACCAAGGCTGCAGGTATGACGTTTAAACGGGGAACCAATGTTTAAGAAATTCCTTCCAATGCATTAAATAGAAAAATTAGCGTTTCAACGAAAAACAAATAAAATAACCAACGCGACTTTTCCATGGAGTACTTCCACGTTAAGAAAAAAAACTTAAGTAACTAAACTTTTGAGAAAAAAAATTGAACATTTTTTTAGAATTGTCAGGTAGAATAATTTTTGCCTGAAGCTATTATATTTCGAATTTATTCATTGAGAAGGAATTTATATAAGATTGAATCCCCAACTAAACTAAACGGCTGCATGTTTTGGTAGGTAGTAAACTTACCTAAAACTTTCCATTATTTCAACTGGTCGCCCTTGAAGTTGATTAATTTTAGTTTTGTCCTGCACATTAAATTAGAAACTGCGGCATGACAGTTTTACGTCGGTAACAATTTCACATCATTGCTTCATCTAAGCATGACGCTATTAGTCTTCTGTTTACGGCAATATTATTTTTACATTTGAAAGGAGAGAAATGCTTCCACAGGTCCACAAGTATTCAATTACTAAGAGACCTGTAAAATTCGCGTTATTATTTGAGGACACGTTAAACCTAAAATGCGTCTACCTTTGCAAATGCGTTTGTCATTGGACCTTACTTCGACACTTCCTGGGTAGCTCTGCGCCAATAAATGAACACATCATAACTGTGCGCCCCAATCACGTGCAGTTCAGTCAGAAAAGGCGTGGTTTCACATCTGCGCAACAGATAGTGGAGAAACGACGCCGGCCCCAGTATATACAGTACTACGATGTTCAGCCCGATGCCAAAAAATAACGCGATTTTTGCAGGTCTTTAGTAATTACGTAACAACCTCGGAGAACTATGGTAACCGTCAAAGTGGGCGTGAGGACAATTATAGACTGCACACCATCACACACTGGTTATTATCTCCTCCACCGCAGTTTCTCTCCATCTGAAATAATACTTTGACAGCGAATGATCCCACTGAGCAAGGCGCAGGGTGTGCTACTTAAACAGAGAAAAATTGTGTCGAGAGAACGTCACCTACATTAACTTCTCACGATGCATGTTGTCTGAAGGTTTAACATTGATCAGGTATTTGTTTTCGCTATTTTAGCCTCGTTCAATATTCTCCAGGGAAACAATAAAATTCGACTACAGCGATGTAAATAATTTCAGTCTCTCTGCAACAGAAACTCAAGACTAATTAATACTGCCCCACACAATAATTTACATTATTCACACTGAAGTTGCAAATTAAAGTGTTGCCCCCCTCCCCCCTCCCAAATTTTGTTGCACTGTACATCCGGAGAAATATTTTTGAGACAAACACGGTAAAATAAATGTTACTTCGGTGGAGCCTGTGTAACTGTTATTTTAAAGCGATTGTTACCATTTCCCACAGTTTTCGCATAACGACATGTCAGAATCACAATTTTATAATTGCTCACAGATATTAAATGATTTAAACAAAAAAATACCAGCAGCTACTTTATATGTTATTACACAAATAAACTTTCTTTCTGGATAAAAAAAACTTTTTTGATGCAATTTTGATTTTGTAATGTAACCTTTGCGAGGCACGCCTTAAGATTAATTAAAAAAAATGTTTTCCAGCTTTGCTGGTTTAGTGTGTGTTAATAGCAAATTGTTAATTTTTTCCAGCTAATAAAATTACATGCATGTCCACAATTTGAACGGTATTCGGCATAAATACAAAATCATGAATGTTTAATGTTGTAAGACTCTTAAGGTTCGTCTTCACTTCTTCGTCGTTTACGTGTCATAATTTCGGATCCAAAGTAATTATTAATACTATACTACTATTTAAGGAAATTTACATCTTACGAATTGTATAGTAATTTTCGTGTTTAATTTCCATTGTATGTTATCTGCTAGTTGTAAAAAGTCACAAACATATTTTATCCATAAAGCTTCTGCCTTTTTACAAGCACAAAATAACACATAGTGATAATTAGATACAAAAGTATTAAACAACTATAAAATTGTAAATTATCTATAATGAAAAATTTTACGCAATACTTCTGAAAGTGATATGATGCGAAACCGAAGAGTTTCCGCATGATAGGTGAAACCGAGTATTAAGGTAGACGACACTGCCCCGAGGATAAGTTAGCAACGTGTAGCGGGTTGCATGGACTCGAGGAGCCACTAGTGGGGGCGTGGCCAACAGCCGCTGAAAGAGGGAGGAGGGGGGAAGGGGGTTAACAGGGATCGCTACACGGCGTACAGCAAATCGCACCCGCCTGTGCCCAGATTACCATCTTGTCACGCCACTCGGCGCTAATTAGCAAGCATGTACCTGCCTCCTGCTGCGACAAGAACCCCGCCGGCTTGGGGGCCTGCTCATCAGATCAACCTGCGCCGAGCACCAATCACAGCGATCGACCCTTGCGCCGCCTGGGGCCGCGGCAAGCAATCCTCGCGCTTCTTTCTGCGTGCAGCTACCGCAGGGACCACAATGTCCCAGTTTAGAATCCCTGACGTGTCGTTTTGGACTAAGTTTTTAATAGTATAGTACGAGGCACTGAAGGAAAATAAATACACTTATACCCCGCCATTATCCAGAAAGGTTCCAGGTGCATTGATAAGAAAGTGTGCTCAGCCTTTGGCTGGCCGCGCACAAAAAAAGTTTGTATTGAGGGTGTCGGGCCCAAAAAATGAATTATTTTATAATAGTACCAAACATTGTTCAACGCGTACCCATTGTTTGTGATGACATTCTTCTCGAATAAAATTTTTTTTTACATTTAATATTTTTTTAATAATTCGATGTCAAATACAAAATTATTCTGTTTTATAGTAGCCATAATAACAAACACTAAGTTGCACAGATGAAAAAATTTACAACATAAATCAATACTGTGGGCTACTGCCCGACAAATAAAATCACCAAATAAGAGTACATCTTCTAAAGAAAAAAAAGCCATTTTTTATATTTATTTTTTTCCTCATATACCGTATATGATTTGTTATTTGGTGATTACGTACGTGTCGCGCAGTAGCCCAAAGGATTAATTTACTCTGTAAATTTATTCATCTGTACAACGCAGTATGAACTTGATTCATAATTTTTCCGAACATTTATTTGTAACACGTGAAATCGAAGGAAACAGTACGAATACATAATGGACTCATTCGTCTGTATATACAGTTATACCTGAAGAATATTTTTCTTTTCTGGCATAAAGTCGCATTCTCAGAACATTTACTTACCGAGATACACGTATACGTTCGAACAACGATTTCACAGAGAATATTCTAGTACAGTGTCCTCTTAAGAGGACGCTTGGATTTGGCAGTGTCCGGATTCTTTCCAGTACACACATGTCCAAGGAATATGGGAGGAGAAGGATTTGGCACTTCTAGTTCAGCCATTGAGACCGCCGTCGATTATTTGTTGCAACCACGTAGCCTGAGCATTAGTCATAATATACCGGAATTTTAATTACAACATGCGGAATAGAAGGAAACTATTTGTACGAAAACAAAATTGACTCATTCATATGTATCTACACCATTAGGACCCGCGCGTGTTAGTGTCCCTCGCATCTGGGCCTTGATAACGAAAATAAAAGGCTTAGGTGCACAGGGGCCTTAAGGTGCCCGCCTTCCTAGAGCTTTTAACCGCATTTGAGATCGAGAAGAGCGGTAGTTTTAAGGACGACAGTGCCAAGCGTGTCACGTGACCCATCGCCACTAAGCGCAAGGCTCTGAGCCGGCACAGTGCTGTGTTATCGTCGCACTGCGTGTAAAGGCTGTTCACAATAAAGTGAGCGCTTTTGAAATCAACCTTATAAAAAAAGTCACTGCCCCTGCCTGCATGCATTTTAACGGGCGCCCTGAGTGACACGAGTCCAGTAAAGTTGGTAACGATGGATGGAAAATAGTCCCATTATTTAATTTTCTAATAATTTCACAGTTTCGCTTGACCGACGTATGAATAAAGTAATGAGGCCCATGAAAATGTTAATATTACATAAGGCGCGGAAGAATACACGACGTGCATATAGTAGACCTTAAGCAGGGATTTCAAAAGTGCTAATTTTACCGTGAACAACCTTTACCTATGGGAGTTTCAGCGGTGACCCCTATTATGTTATTGATGGAAAGAAAGCCGGCAGGAGTGTTCAATGCAGGGCCCTTGAGTAGTTTTGTGCGTATCTGACGCGTGGGATACAGCGCTTTGAAAAAGTAGTTTTTCAGCCTTTTTCGAATGATGTGAAATGAACACCATTTCTAATATGCGTGACGTCTTGAAGGTACTCAACAGCACCACGTCTGAATAGTGTGTTCTTTTCGTAGATCCGCACAGCAAACGTAAGTTTATAGTTTCGCTGAAAATTTTTTTATATAAAACACGCTGCAGCGTAGTTCAAGCGCCACGTAGGAGCCTTGAGATCATTGGTGCATGAAAGCAGTATATTTATATAATTTTTGTCATAACTTGCTTTCCAAAGAGTTTGTCCAATATTTTGGCTCGACAAAACGTAAATAAAAACTTTTAGTAGCTTCTTAAGTTGTTAGATATTCACTACCGTCATTATTCTCGGAGCACTGATGGAGGACAAGAAAGAATTTTTGTTTTCTTATCTGCAATCAGTTCTCCGATAGTAAGGAACATAGTGAATTCGTAACAATGTAAGAAGGTGCTAAAAGTTGTTATTTACGTCTTGACGAGCCAAAATTTTTGAAAAATCCGCTGTGAAACAAGTTATGACAGAAAATATATAAATATACTGCTTTCATGCACCAACGGCCTTAAGGACGCTGCGTATTGGCTGGTAACTGCGAAATGTAAATAGGAAATCCCACGTTTCGCAACAGTGTGTTAATTTTAAAGATAGGCACATCAAAAAATTATTCTTCACTAATTTTTTTAGGGGGAAGATCCCTACGAGCGTATATCTCCAATATAGATGGGCAGTATGAACTAATTTTGCAAAACATATATTTTAAAAATTGCAAACAGGCTATACATATTATGGAAACATATCTGCGGTAGGGAGCTTGTCCCAACAAATTCGTGAACAATAAATATTGCTTGAAACGCGTATGTTTAAAATGAGGCGAAATTTCCTTAACATGGAATTGCGTAATAAATTTCGTAACTGCTAGTCGGTAGGCTGTAAACACACCAGGAGCACGGAGATAGAGGCCCGCGCAGGGATGTTAGATCGTCAGGGCTGTCTCATGCGAGGCATTCAATTAAAATAATGGCACACTGGCACAAAGTTGAGGCACTTTTTTTAACAGATTCGTAAATTCACAAATTTATGGTTGTTTCACTTTCATTACACAACAGTCGTTTGAACGTTGCACTACTGATATCGAATTCTAATAAAATACTTGAAATAAAATAAAATAATTGAAACTTCACCTGGTCCGTAGATCACAATAGAATCATCCCACTATTAAAACCTTATTTGATAAAAAAAAAACCCCTGCACTGAATACAGTGCACACAACTTACCGATAACAAACAACCAACTAAAAATGAACAACGCAACATTACCAGAAACCCAGAGAATATTGATACATTTCGATCTCGATATTTCATTCGTGAAACAACCCCAAGTTCAACCTCTAATCCGCAGATAAATCTGCTGATTATCTTTTTATCATACTTTTTAGACACTAGCTACATATTTTTATTGTAATCAGATTATGGTACGTTTGCGTACCATGACGACTTCGTCATGGTACATGGTATACGAGGTCTAACTATGGTACGAGTGCCATGAAAGTGGTACGCCTAACATGACTGGGCCCGCGACACCGCCTCAAGGAAGCCGGCGGCGCAAAGCCGGAAGTGACGTCGACGGCTGTGTTGTCTTGGGGGCGGGGGGGAGGGGGGCAGTAATTAGCGGGTGCCAGGTGACGCAAAGCGCCGGGCGGCAACAACAATAAATAACACGCACCTGGCGAGAGTACATCATCACGAAATTGTGCCATCCATCACAACAAGCGCCATTTTCACACCGCGCAGCCCTGTACCTACACATATTTCGCTCCGCTTGTAACGCACACGAGTACGGACTGAAATACATACATATATATATACATATACACATATATATATATATGAATATGAAACGAGGTAAATTGCGAAGAGGAAAAACATCAAACGCACACACCTAATCACCGTAATCTAGTATCTGCTGTAATTATTTTCACAAATGTTTTAAAACGCAATTTAAAAAAGAACAAAAAAGAATGAAAAAAAACCTCTCCTTTTTTGTAGGAAAAAAACACGACGACATGATAGCTTAAGTTGTTTTTAATGCGATAAAGTTATTCCCAACATGAAACATTTAAGCGAAATCGTACGGGAAAAAAAATTAATATTTTTATTTTCCACTGATGACTGTAACAGTTCCGTATTTTTTTAAAAAGCATGCATGTAGTTTTTATTCGGCCTTGTCCAATAAAGCGAAATACTCCCTGAAGTATCAACAGTAATAATTTAGTATGCGTGACGTTGTATCGTATTTTACGTATCTGCAGACAGACTCGCAACAAACACATCAAGCATTATAACCTCCAAAAAAAAATGTTTTAACTTATTATACCTTTGGGATTTTTCCCTGCGAACAATCAAGCAATTTACGTTTCGATGCGGAATAAAACTGCAAAATACAAAAATACGTTTAAGGTAAAAATAAAAGCCTGCAATCAAATATAACTTTAAAAAATACCTCCAAAATCGTAACTTATTTTCCAAGCGTTATAGTTCATACGCTACTTCATAAATCAAAGTGCCATTCTATTGAAAGTGTTACGTACAGTATACAATAATAATTCTCAAGAAATAATTAATAGACCTAAACCAGTACTGCCACGAAGGTGCGCAGAACTTATGCTTCTTTTAACGTGTAAGTGCGAGGTGCAGTACAGGATAAAACTACAACGAGGAACGAAACTCATTTACCCCAATTAAAAAACTAACTATACGTTCAACGTGAAACTATTTCTAAAATATAATGCCAATTAAAAAAGTGTTGCCTAGCTCATCCATCATTCCTATATCTGAGGAAAACATATTCATTCCAGCAAACTACTTGCGCCCTTACTCATTCATAAATACCACTAAATTGTGTTTCGAAATAAATTAAAAATTTTTACTTGAAAAAAATTACTACTCCGAAAAAAAAAATCCTTATAGCGCAACAGGTATCCTGTCCTCAACCCCCCACCCCACCCACCCACCCAGTCAATAAACATGTCTGTAACATTGATTTCGGTAAGGTCAATCTCAGAAATGCTGGCTAGTTTTTAACTAGTAGGCCTACACAATACACTATTCTAATATTCTATTTACAAACGAAAGCGTACAGAGCTTCAAAAAATAACAATACTCGGAAATGAAGACTTTTACCTCCCCTCCCAGACCCTCCCCAATAATTGCCTGCAGCTCACCGCCAATTTCTCAAACACCACCAATTCTTCCCTTCCTCACCAACAACTCCTCCCTACCCCGTAGACCACACACTATCAGCTCGAATCAAATTTTATTTCATTTTAAGGAAAAGCGATGGTCAAAAATCTCCACGACTCTCGGTAAACTAGTCTACAGTTTAACTAATGAATGAAAACCATACATTTCATATACATATTTAAAAATATCTCAATTTATACATTACATCATTAATTTATACTGGCCCACTTTGAAAAAACTACCCCTGAAAACAAAAATACGAATAAATACACCACTGTTTCCGTTCTGATCGAATACAGCACACGTTAACGGTGTTGGACTCCAAAAAATTGATAATTTTATTTTTGTAACAAACGCTGCTCAACTTTTACACACGATATGCAATGACATTTTCCTCGAACAAAAAAAATTAACTCTTTATATTTTTTAAAAATAATTTGATGTCAAATTCGAATTCTTGTTTTGCTGCGCCATAACAAAAATACATACATTAAAAAAAGTTAAAAATATGCAAAAAAATATATAGTTAATTATATATATGGCTTGTTATTTGGTGATGACATAAGTATGTGTCACGCAGTAGCCCATGGCGTTAGTTTACTTTGTAAATTATTTTCATTTGTACAACTTAGTATTTGTCGTTATGACTACAGACAACTGAAAAATTTAGTATAACATAAAATTACTGACAAAATATAAAGTTTTTTTTTTTACTGTAGGAAAAATTTTATTACAAACAATGCGTACAAGTTGAAAAATGTTTGGTACAAATGCAAAATTATCATTTTTTGGGTCTTGGGTCCAACAGCCTCAAGACGTGTGTCTACGGGTCGCACTTCAGCAGTTAACACTGCTCTTGTCTCAATGGAATATTGGCAGCGTACAGCTTACTGCGTAATTTTTTGTCATAGGGTGAACCCCCTAACCTGCCAGGGTATATATCGAGCCATAAGCACGTATCCGCGCCACCACCCTTAGCCGCACCCCTTCCGCAGCCAGCCGGGGCGAGGCACTTGACGTAAACCCGTCACCGATTCGACCCCGCAACGCAGGACTTTCGGCGAGGAAATTCCAGGGGAGGGGGGAGTGAATGGGGAGGGTCGACCAATATATCCCAACCCTTTCCCACCCCCCTTCAACCTCGCCGATCGCACCCGCAAAAACCATTAAAATAAATTGCTTCAAATCTGGACACATTTCCGACAGGACGAAACTACCCCCTTCCCCTAGCAAACCACAACACTGCTCGCGCGCACACAGGGTATCATAAAACATTCATTATCTTAATTTAAAAGTTCGAGGGCCGGGACGGATTTATATTTCATGGCCCTGGGAGGCCGGGTGCGCGAGGTGTGGGGCGAAAAAAAGGCGGAATGTTCGATCCTAATTTATATCGGTCCGTCAACGTCAGCCGCAATTCTTCGACGGCGTCGGGGGGTAAAAATATTACGCGTGTATATATTCCCGTCCGTTTCGACCTATAAATCTGGAGCCGTTACAAAGATACGTGAGTTATGGCGACAAGCCAGAGGGTCCCCTCCCCCAACCCCTCCGGGTAGCCACAGGTTTATTTCATAAACGTTTCGGAAATTAAAATAAAAAAAAATGTGGGTGGAAGAATTGAGGGATGGCGTTGAGGGACGAGCAATAGGAGACGTGCATCGATCAGGGCCGGTCCGGGGTCCCGCACGTTCAATTCGTCAGCGGCGGACTTTGATAAATGTCCGGCGGATTTATGGCGGGGGAGCGAAGCCACGGAGGTGTCCGTAACACGCGCGCGGGGGGCCGACCGGACACTCGGACATCAATTGCGGATTGAGCGGGCGGTCGTGTTGGGGGTTGTCGGTTGTGTTCCCCAGGTGGAGAGGGGTGAGGGGGGGGGGGGGTGTTTCGTGTCGTCGAGGCGATGGACGACACTCCGGGGTGCGCGACAACGCCCTCCTCCTACTCCCTGGACAAACATCCGCCCGCCTCCCTCAGAGCAGAGCACTCTCGGCTCGGTGCTCGAATCCTGGCCTCCTCGCTACACACTCGAGTGTGAAGCCTTGTCCATACTGGCCGCCAAGGACCCACTAATGCCCGGTTGCACCAACATATTCCCCGATCCGAGAGCGATTGACCCTAGTTCCGAACCAGGATCCAGTCTGATCTTGGTTCCGATGTAAAAGTGTTGCACCAACGAAATGTCATGATTCTGGATCTCCGATTCGTCGATCTAGGTCCCAAAGTGGGAGATCGAAATTAAGTTTGCTATTGGTTCGCAATATATGACGTCATGGAAGTGTGCGTATTTTTCACGATGGTGCAACCGGGCATAAGAAGCGGGGGTCTAAGGCATCTGTGGCCACACGAGCACTCCGAACAAAACATTCCCTTTGCCGCAACAGCCTATACGTCACAGACAGTAGTACTTCCGGTAAAACTGGCAACGATTAAGGGACAGCATGTTTCACGTATCGCATTTTTAAAATACTAAATATGCCATGTTTTGAAGTGCTCGCACAGCGAATGTCTTTAACGAGTCCATAGAGTGGCTAGGTTTACTACAGTGAAGTCCACAGCAACTTCTACCAGCAAACAGCCGTGCCGTTAACAAGATTAAGTAATTTCGCCGCAACTGACCCGACGATATACACTGGAAAACAGTACCGGGGGGTTGGGGGGGGGGAGATTACGAAGCAGCGATGTGCATCTTGTCGCCGAAACAATAAACAAGCTGCGCTCCCAATAACGCCACTGAAGAGACTTTTACTGGCCTGCAGAATTGGAATGGAAATTTCAGGGCAGCTATATAGAGAAAGAGACAGAGAGAGGCTGGACTAGAAAGCTATTTTTGTTACGAAAAGATGGCGGATTTCGTTTGCGTCCACACCGAAACACCGTTTCAAAGAAGTGTTCGTTTACAAATCATCCCTTTAGCGTTACCCGAAAGGACGGCTCTTAAGTTTGAATCGGTATACTGCATAGTGCATCCCTGGCCACTTCCAACTTTTCTGAAACCCTGCTAAAGTTCAACTTTCAGAATATTTCTCCGCCTATTGCAAAGAAAGATTAACCAAGTCTAGAAAATTACACAAAACGGACAACGGGCCGCATTCGTCAGCACTCACTTTGATAATATTTTGTATTAGAGCAGCTATTTCTTAATACGTACGACCAACGTACCAATTTCTCTGTGTTTTTTTACTGATATTAACTATATATGAAATGCAATAATTTATAGCTACTGACGAATATGTTCAATTTCACCGAAATTAACATAAGTTTTACGTAAACACGATTGTACACAACGCTCAAATTAGGGTTTACGTCCCATATTTAAAAGGAAACAACCTAACACTTTGCACATGGAGTGATCTTTTATTAAAGATTTGATTCAGAAAGTGTAAAGATACCTCGAACAAGCTATAGTGAAACACTAAGAGAGTCAATGAAATGCAATGGTCGAAGAAAAAGTGATTACTAACATCACAGGTCATCGATGACGTGCACCATATTTACCCATACATGAAAAAATATGGTCTCAGATATCCGGAAGAAAGAAGGGGAGGAAAAGGGGTTGAAACTCAATGTTAACGATATACACTTCAGTAGCCAGAAAACTAGAACTAGGAGAAGAAGAAGAAGTAGAAAAGATGACGTCATAAACAGTGAACATGTACAGACTACACAAAAATCAATGAACAAAACTTGCCAAGTCTCACACAGCACACTAATGGCGAAACGGAGTTAAAAGCTAGAATAAAATAATACCACGAATTGTGACGCCAATGCAGCGACAACAGAAAGTTGCAAGGACAAGTTATATAATCGAAGTATTTAAGAAATGCGAATCCCCTCCACCCTTCCCCCATTTTACGAATTACATAGTTTCACTAAGAATCGAGCTGCGTCAATATTAAGTCCAGCACAAAACAGTTGCAAAGCGTTTAAGAAGGCATTTCTCCCTTGATGTTCATACTTGTAACGTACTGCAAAAACTAGTGGATTAATCACTTTTTATGAAATATTACTCATTGGAAAAACACCCCGGACGATTCAAATCATTTCTGTACAAATTACAGTGGCAACATTTCACTACATATAACACATAATTATTTTATGCAGTGTGATTCTCAATTAGACCGACAAACTTCGGGAGGTGATTCTCCATGAAAAAGTAAAAGGAAAAAATATGCGACACTTTATACCTAAACCGAATATTAAGGGAGGTATGAGCCGTATTTGTGCGAAATATCGGATCTTACGTTGAAGGTTCCGATAACATACATATAATGTTCCGAGAGTTGTCTTTGTATTTTAACTCTACCGATATTTTGCACAAATACAGTTTAAAATCTCGTTTTTTAAGGGCTCATACCTCCCTTAAGTATTCGGTTTAGGTATGAAGTGTCACGTATGTTTTCCTTTTACTTTTTCATGAATCATCCCCCGAAGTTTTGTAGGTCTAATTGCAAATCATCCTGTAAAACAGTCCCTTAGAAACATAAAAAAGCAGTTATTTTGAAATCGTTCACCGATAATTTTATGGTCACTACTAAATTGTTTGAGTGGCACAGAACAAAACTGGCAGGGTATATTTCGACAAATGCTAGACTGCCGGAAACAAATGTCGGAGGGAAGAGTAATGCCGACAACAAGGCCAAGATGGCGCCTGCCCCCGCGTCATAATTACTGACGCCGGGGGTCGGATGCAAGTCGCCCAGAACTAGTGTCCTCGCGGCAGGTAGACCTCGATCCATCACCTGCTATCCGACGTGCCATCTAAATTACAAGAACTCCCCTGATCCCAGGGCATGGACTGCCCCGGTGGCCGTCGACATCCTCCTCTGCCCGTCGTATTACAATACAAAACCCCGTGGGGCCGCGGTTAAGTGGTTGGACTGACCACCTCCCACATAGGTGAACCGGGTTGGATTTCCGGCTGAGTAGCTCCCGGATTTTCTCTTGTGGGAATTGTACCGCACGATGCCGCTGGTCGACGGGTTTTCTCGGGGATTTCCCGTTCCCTCGCCCTTGAATTCCGGCGTTGCTTCATACTCACCTCGCTTCACCCTCATCGGTTCTCAAGGCCTCGATGTTAATAGCCGCCCAAATCTCTTCACTAATGTGACCAATTCTTTGTTGTTGCGAACCAGTGGCGGATCTTAACCATTCATTACGGAGGGGGCTATTTGAATGGTGGGATACTATGTATTATGTTTAAACCACTTGCATTCTAGTATAGCTTCAGTTTTAATTATATAGGCTGTTCACTTTAAACTGAGAACGTTCGAAAGCCCTGCTTAAGATATATTTGTACGCACAGCGTGTATGTATTCTTCCATTCTGTGTGAAGTAAACCTAACTTTATTCATGATTCAGTCAAGCGAAACTGTCAAATTATCAGAAAAGTAAATGTGTTGCAAATTTGCTTATCCTTGCAATTACACTATCGACCAAAAAGTAATTGGGTACCTGTCCACAATGTTTACCCGGTGGTTGTGACCCCGCTAGAATCTCGTAGGGCCACCTCTTGCAGCTATAACAGCAGCCACCCTGTCTGCCATGCTCTCTACGAGTGTTTGCAAGACATCCAAGGGGATTCGTCGCCATTCCTCTTGCAACCATTCCATGAGTTGAGCAATGGATTTTGGCCGCGCCTGACGAGCCCTCGCCCGGCGATCCAATTCGTCCCAAAGATGTTCTATAGTGTTGAGGTCGGGGCTCTGGGCGGGTCAGTCCAATCGGCGAACATTGTTGTCGGCGTACCACTGCATAGTAGCCCTTGAAACATGGCACCTGGCATTGTCATCCTGGAAGTAACACGGGTCCATTCCGTAAAAACGCCACAATGTTGGGAGCATTTCATTATCCAGAATGTTACAATAGGCCTCTGTGTTCATGCTACCACGGACAAACACCAGCGGTCCTACGCCGAAAGCCGTGAAACAGCCCCACGCCATCACTCCACCACCACCGAATTTCCTAGTTGGTACTATACACTCCGGCAGAAGCCGTTCCTCGGGTAGACGCCACATCCACAGACGTCCATCGGACCAGAATAATGTAAACCTCGACTCATCATTCCACAGAACCGATTTCCACTGCTACAGTGTCCAGTTGTGACGATCCAAACACCACCTGAGTCGCCGAGCTTTATTGCTTGTCGTGATATGGGGCTTATGTGCAGCTGCTCTTCAGAAATATCCAAGTGTCGGTGGGCCTCTGTACGCAATATTACAATGGAAACCGATACTCCTGTTGCTGGATGAAACTCCTGTCGGAATGTAGCCATGGGTTGTGCCCTATTTTTGACAATTTCACGTTTCAGGGTTCTGCGATTTCTGTCGGTCAATATTAGAGGTCGCCCAGAACGTGCAGCATTGACACAATGCCCATCGACTTTCCACTTACGCAGGACGAATGCGACCGTTGATTTGGGCCTGTTTACCTTCCGTGAAATCGCCCAGCTAGACTGCCCACTGAGCTGGCGGCAGCCCACAATCATGCCCTTATCGAAGTCCGATAGTTCTGCACCTCTTGCCATCTCCTTGTCAACTGGTTAGAACACCGGCCTGCAGCGTATTGCGGCCACACAAGTCAACTGACGTATTGAATTACTTATCTTCACGGGTGCCCAATTACTTTTTGGTCGATAGTGTATATCCATCAAAATAAACCAAAAGAATAAAACTAATTTCAGTATCCACAAATGTTTACCGAACACACTTGATTCAACTACCTTTCCTCTATCGTTACCAACTTTACTGGCCGCAGGTACTAGCAGTGACATTTTCCACGGGTAGGTTGCAAAAGTGCTCAAATACCCGTGAACAGCATATACGAGTAATTGTCAATAATCAGCGGATGTGCGATAGAAATAATTCTTCAAGTTTCCTGTTATTACATTAACTGAACTGCTAAAAATGTAATGTGTTTCGAAGGTACTATCACAATCCAGTGCAAAATCTAGCTCCAAGGGAAGAGGCTCAATCCACCTTAGCCCACCGCCTTCCCCCTCTATTCGTAACTGGGCGAAATTATGTCTCTAACTTAGGAGGGGCAGACCTTTCGGCAACCCTCTGCGTCTCCCTTTTGTTTCTATTACAAAATTAATTTTGGTGGGATCGAAACATATGTTACATACTGCATAAAGGATAGAGAAAAGTCAGTAACCTAGGGCAGAAAATGTATATAAATATCGGAACTACATTATAGCAATATTCATTAGAGATTGTGTTCAATATGTCAACGAGCCTCGTGAATAAAGCCAGTTTGGGTGCTCAATTACTATAATTCTGACACCCCTTATTAAATTTAGGGAGTGGCAATGCATATACCCCCCCCCCTTCTCGTTAGTTTTCTTTCCTGTTAATCCACTGTTGATTACTAATTACGTCCTTTTGAAACTTTACTCTCGCACTTGTTCTGACGGAGTTTCAATGGACACTGTTAGATGTTTCACAGAAACGGAAATACCCGGTTAATAAACGGAAACGCAATCTGTAAATACGAACAACGGAGCTGAGCTCCGTAAGAACCAAATACCGGACGTCTACGAGCTTATAATAACTTCGGGTTTTGGGGACGGACAATGCCGATTCTACAAGAAGTTTTCTTCAAACATTTAGAATATACACTCTACTTAGTCTTATTCCTTTGAAGATCAAAAAGAAGCACCAGGCACATGTAACAGTTTGTAATACTTGAAACAATAAAACACTACTACAAACTGAACTATAAATAACTCATGTGACACGTTCTCAGAAAAGGTACCTTAGAGGTGAAAACGTATGTTTTGCAGGAAGCCCAAGCAAAGGTTGAAAATTCGAAAAGTATTGTTCGAGAGATATGAACGGAACATTGGCGGAACATGAACTCCTCGTAAGTGTCTACACAAACAGCCCAAAACCCTAAAATGAGTTTCTCCCTAAGGTACCTTTTCTAAGAACGCGTCACATATTTAGATCCAACGTTGTTACAAGAAATCCACATTGGAGTAGTAAGGATAACGCATTCTAAAAAATTTTATTTGAGTTGAAATCTCGTTCCCGAATACAATATTTTTACCTTTTTTTTTTCTTTACATTTTATTTATTTACTTATACACAGAAACGTCCGTACAACGAAAACGGAAGAATTTCCATTACCTAATTTTTAAAATCGGATGTACAGAAAACTAACTAGCAAATTCACGAAAAGGTTCCGTGAGTTCAAGAAAATGTCTCTGACATATAGTGAAAGTCCGTCAGTGAAAAGGCAACTTATCCGTAATTTTTAAGCAAAGTCCTGAAGAATTTTCACCAACACGTTTCTGTAAAATAAAGAGAAAAACTGACAGTTTAGTAAAAAATATATTCAAGGTACGTCAAGTAGTTTTTTTTTTTTTTTTTTTTTCTACAAGGACTGATTTTGCTACAACCTGATTTCCGAGGAGAAATATTGGAAGCGATCTTTTCTAGTTGAAAAAAAAATCCACCCAATACTTCAAAACTTCGTATGCCTGACAGTAATAGCATATTTCGTCTATAAATATTGCTTTACCGCAAACACGTTTTAAATTTTTATAACGTGTCATTGCCGAGGAATAGCATGGTAACACCACCGTAGCAACAATGATTAATTTTCCAGGCGGCCAACTGCGCGCACTATAAAGTGCACGCAGATGCATTTCATGGAAGACGAAGTTTAGAAACGGGGAAACTCGGGGTAATGCTCTCCGTATGTGGCTAAAACCAGGCCACTTGCCTCGCTGGAAGGAAAACAGCGAGAAAACTGCCACCGCCATACATGGAAGTGAAGGCCTTTGTGATGCGAACACGACTAACACTAATGAGCTGCACGACTAACACTAACGAGCAGTGTAGCGTTAACAGTACGAATTTCCGATACGGGACGGCAGGTTTCCCCCAAAAAGGTACGATTTCTAACATCAAGGTACGATTCCAATAAAATCCAGAAAAATGCTACATATAACGTTAATGTTTGAAAAAAAATTTTTTTTTTTAACTTAATGTAACTAAATATGCAGCGTCAAATCCAGTAACACTGCCATAGTTTTATACATACTTTCCATTGCCAATCTTTTTTTTTTTGTTTCGGACTTCGTTCAGTTAAACGCATTATTTTTAAACAAAATGCAAATGACTCGTAAGCTTGAAAAAACGAAAGGAGTAATTCATGCATTCATGCTTATATTAATGGAAGGTATTATTTTCTTCACTGAAAGATTTCAAATGAGAAAAACATGCGTTTTGTTGTTACAAAAACTGGTTGCTTAAACATAAAATATTTATCAAAAATATTTTACGGGGCAAAAAGTACGGTCAGAGCTGAGGTACGGCCGTTTGATAAATAGTACGGAAATCCGTACTTTTTGGTACGTTCTGGCAACAATGCTTACGAGACGCCAAGTACAGAAGATATTCAACGTCGGTGACTCAACCACTGCAGAGCAGATGACGTCACTCCGTTAACGCGGAAAAGAAATTCCTGGTAAACTGTAGGCGAGACCTTTGTTTACCCGCGTTATTGTTCACACATACTTTCATGACTATTTTTCCCCTCAGGGGAATGTAAATGGCCGTCTGTGCTCTTGTAGGCTGTTCACGGTAAAGTGAGCACTTTTGAGGCCCCAGTTACTTTCAGCCTTTTTATATAATTTAACCACCTTTTTAATATGATTATTGCAATGTAAGTAATAAACACAATGCGTTTATTCCACCGCACTCAACGTCTGAGGCTAAAATAAAAAATATATTTATTGACTAATATTCCAGATGAGAGGCCTTTTAAAAGTGCTCATTTTACCGTGAACAGCCTTTAGTGTACTGTTTAAAGCAGGAATGAAAGTTACCCGAACCGGAAAATTCACGGTCGCCTATTCGTAGTTACATTTCGTGGACAACTACACGAAAAATAACCATGAGAAATAAACATAAAAAAAATTACTTATTTATCTACGCTATAGATAGGACCACCTGATTTTCGCGAAAAGGTTTACGTGCAGGCTAAACTCCAATATGCTACGTGCACACGTACACATTTCCGTAACTCATTGGCCGCATGTCTTTGTACGAGGACATTTTCCTACCTGACTGGGCCAATCAGACTAAGTTCCTCCGATACTGAACGTCCGTTATTGGCAGCCAGGCATATAAGATACGAGACAGTTAAAATCAGCCAATCACGAAAGCGGAGCTGAACTAAAGTGCTTTGAAGTACACTAGTCGTGGAATATTTTCGCGAAAAACATATCAATAGATATGTTATATACTGCAATACATTAGTTTTCGAGTTTCGCTGAAATCCGAAGTATAACAGGTTTAAGTAATAATAATTACAATTTGTTCGTCTGCTACATTCTGGTACGGGCACGAGTATTTGTTGTTTTGTTTTATAGTATTATTGCTTTGTGTACAAAGTTACTTAGTCCCAGTAGAACTTTTTAAAATAATATATTATACATGTGTGTGTGTGTGTGTGTGTATATATATATATAATATATAATATACACACACATATCAAAATATATTAAACAAATTAATGTGTGTGCGCATGCGCGCGCACGCTTCAACTGCTTTCCAAGTACACTGTATTCATTTTATACAAGTTCGGTAGCACAGAGGTGTATATCGCTCTTCTGGAAAAAAAGTGCACTAATTCAGTTTATTTTTTTATAAAAGGCTACATACCGAACTATGCTTGTACTGCGACATACATCCCTCATTTGCTATTAAACATATGTTATTTGGAAAACACGCCAATAAAATATACGTACGGTTTGAAGTAAACTACTCGAGGGGGATTGGAAGGGGGGAGGGGGGTGAACTTCAAAGCACATAAGCTAACCCGACTTCCTACAATGAATGGAGAACAATATAGGTACGTAATAAGGAACTGCTTGGATATACAGTATATCTGTGGAAGACTACGAAAGGAAAATATTGACTCCAGAGCAATTGCCCGGGCTCAAACCGATGACTTTCCGAACAACAACAACAACAACAAAGCCGGAAACAACGAACTCTAGCGCGAAAACCTCGTCAGGAAATACGCCCTACCAAGGCGATGCACTCGTCTTACATGATAGGGCTTCCCGAGTCCTTTCGGACACCTACATTTCTTTTTTAGGCTGGGTAGAGCAAACTCCATAACTTATTACACGTCCTGAAGCTTTCACTGGTTTGCTGTTATCAATATGTTCTCATTTGTAATAAAGATATAAGTAATTACTCTCTAATTCACTTCACAGATAAGATAGCTGTAATATCAGCCACAGTTCTTATTTCACCTAGGGCTTAAAGAACCGTCAATTTGCTGAGAAACAGCTCTATACCACTTGATATCAATGGCCGCATTACAAATTGGTTTTTTAAAGAAAAAGAAACACAGTTTTCATAGCCCCGGAAATACAATTTTATGACGTAATAATAAAGGATTGATTAACGTACCTATTCCTTTTTAATGTTCATACCTAAAAATAACCGCGAAAACACACGTTTGAGACATTTTCACTATCACTAATATATGCTTTAGAGAGAAACTGAGGTACTGAAAAACGTATACAGGCGTTTCTTAAATGCTCATTCGTAGTCAGGCCTTACTTAGACGCGTTTTTTTTAAAACGTTTCAGGCCCACTTTAATAAATGGTTTCAAGAGTTGCAAACAAACGATTTTATGACACAAGACGTGTTACGTTGTCACAGCCAATGAGCTGTAGGCTGTGTGCTCGGCCACAGTTATGTGGACCAATGATGATGTAGACCAGTAAGACGGTTTGCGAATCGTTTACCCACAGGTAAGCTCGTTGGTCAATGGGAGCGCTTCTAATGCCTGGTTACCTGTGTGCGCAATGCGCTGAACTGGCGCGCGCAGTATCTATCTCGTGGACTAGCCTCGCAGGACTTCCAGCGGTGAACGTATTATTTTATGGCGTGATAATAAAACAAGGTGTGCTGCGTGTGTGTGTATTATATTAATAGCCTGTGACGGGAGATTGTGAAAGACTTGTATAAACCCTTTTACACGTTTTGAAAGAGATATAAATTAGAACGGAAATAGACAAAGAAAACTAGCATTCTGACGGGGGGGAAAAAAAAAATCTTAAATACTGTTTCTACGCAGACGCCGTTCAGAAATATGGAACAGGTTTTTATATGACGACTGTACGATTGAAGCTCTGCATGCTGTTTGACGGCCAAGGCTTAAGACCGTTATTATCGTTTACACCTTTACCATGTTACGTCCTTTTTCGTCGATATTAAATAATAGTCCGAAAAAAGTGCGATAATCCAAGAAAATTACTTTTAAAAAAGAGCGAAACTATACAGAAACTTCAAAATTTTGGTTTTTGATATAAAATCAAAAGTTGAAATAGTTCAAAGTATTAGATATCAAAGAAACTAACAAGCCACTCCACGGACTTCAAACTTCAGCTGAAACCAAACTCAGTGTACAATTAACTCTTTTAAATTTGTAACGACGAATAAAGAGTTTAACTTAAAATTCCCATTTTAACGTTTTAAAAAGTTATGAATGCTATTTTTATACGATGTGGCATTTTAAATCATTCATTGATATCGTGGCAGTAAATCGTAAAAATATCCTTATAAAGTCTAGAAAAAAATTTCACTCTTGGACAGCCTTAAAACTTAACACAGTAGCCTATCCGTACGTCATACAACCAATTTTATTGTGAAGTCAGGCATACAACGATCATAAGTAGAGGATTCTTGTCACTCACGAAGCATCTCAGCTCTGAAACATACCGCTCGACCATCAAACAAGTGAATGAGCTTGAGCTTAATAAATTTATGTGAATATGGCCACACCACTGTACACAGCGGTGTGTTGACAACATTCGCCAGTAATCTTGACGAGCTCTCTGGGGACGAGTGAACAGAAGACGTGGCGAACGCAATAACCACCTGCCAATTAAAAGTTTAGCTCCTCAGACACACGCATACGTAGATATTACGCGTCTAACTTATGGCAAACGTTAGTATCCCTATGTTATTTCCCTGAGTTGGGAGAGTGCCTTATTAAAAACGCTAAGCACGAAAAAAAATTATATTTGAAACATTATATATTATTAAACTTTTATACTATCTGCAATTACTGTTTACTCGCAAAATTATTTTAGCGTACAGATTTTGCATAAATACATGTCAAAGTCACAATTGTACTGTTTTAGGACTGTACAAATAACGTAAACTAACTTACGTACAGAGCTTAGATAATTCAAACACTAAGAAGATGCCAAGAGGTACTTCAAGGAGTCTATAAAAAATTACACGGAAAATGTTTGCAACTAAAAAAATGGCTGAAAATGACGACATTTTAATATTTTTTTTGTCTGTGCTTGCCCATGAATTTTTTGCAAAATAACTTTAGCTAAAAATACCTTAAAATGAATTAAGACAATACCTTTCAGCTGCCCTTGTTACATTTTTCTGTAAACTGTTTGGTCCAATTAATTTTTGTATTACATGAACTGCAAAAATTTTGGCACTGGCATGTCTTTTTTGCAAAAAGTGTGCGACCTGAAAAAAAATTATGTAAGGAAATCGTAGTGATAGCTAATTTCTACAGTATATGGTACACTGTGCATAGCAAGTAAACGACATTACGTACCTAGATTTTGACATCTTATTGCATTTTTCACGTTATCTCCGGGTTGCAAAGGACTTCGTACAATACGGAATAATACGCGATCCAGCCAATAGGAAATGGCACTATGTGCCATCATTAGAAGACAGGTGTTTTACGCGAAAAGATTTCAAGCCCAGTTGTACTCCAAAACACTTTTGTTCATATGCATTTTTGTGGATGGATGATTTTAAATGTCACGTGCCTAAGGGTCTGTCCAAGAATCATTGACGTTCAGTATCGAAGTAATTTATTCTGATTGGTCCAGTCAAATAAGAACACGTCTTATCACGCAGACACGCGGCCAATAATCAAAGGATGTTGTGGTTGTGGATGCAGGATATTAATGTTTAGCATTGCTACAATATTTTTGCGAAATACACCTGTTTATAACCGTCATGGTATCGTGGTAGACGGCACTCCTGTAAATTTTCATTTTCGTGAAGCACAAAAATTCAAAATAACGAACTGTTTGGTGGGCAACACCGTTATTAAACACCCAGCTTGACGTCGCCTTGGCGTCGTGGTCGTCGTGACATCTCGCGACGACGCCCTGATACCAAAGAGGTAGGTGTACTCGGTCGAGGCGGCGAGAGCAGAGCTGAGCGCGCGGGTGAGTGATCTCTTCTCTCTCTCTCTATATATCTATCTTGCTCTCTGGTGGAGACTTGGCAGCAGCGCCTCCCCCCCCCCCTTACATCTCACCTTCCCCTCAACAGCCGCACCACCGCGCCAGTATTTACACGAGGAACGTAAATTGTCTGGAGCTGGTTGCGCCCGCTGCATTATGTGCTCTGTAAATACTTCTGTCTGTCTGCAGACCTCCGCAGCTCCGGTCAGCCGTCTAGTCGTGCGACATATGCCCAGTTGCATCAACATCTTCCCCGACACGAGATCGAATGATCCTAGTTCCGAACCAGGATCCAGTTTTATCTTGGTTCCAATGTAAATGCGTTGCACCAACGAAATTTCATTATTCTGGATCTCCGATTCGTCGACGTCGATATTGGTTCCAAAATCAGAGATCGAGATTAAATATGAGACAAAGTTTGCTATTGGTTCTTAATATATGACGTCATGGAAGTAGGCGTATTTTTCACTATAAATAGAACTAGATGTGCGATGTTTTATCTGTTTTAAGTGAATTATTGTAGTACGAATTTTAGTGAGTAATATTTAAGTGCGTATAATATTTTTTAATTTCCCAAGAAAACAATCGAACATAATTCTATATGTTGGCGTGTTTTCAAACCACATTTGTCGAAGATGGCTGCTGATCTTGAATCGAGATTTTGAACCACCAATTTCGGCGGTTCGAAATGCACTTTATCTCGATCTCCAGTCCAACTCTGAACTCGAATAGCACAAGTTTTCTGTGTCGAACTTAGATCCAAACTCAGATCGAGTTTCGAACCACGATAATGCAACCGGGCATTAGTGGTGGAAGTGTAAACTAGCAAGCAACAGGGTACAGCACAGAGCTAACGCCATCTTACCTTGCAACAGTTCACCACACGCCACTTACCTCAATACATGTTACACATGTGCAGTGGAGAGATTTGAGCGGCTCAACATCGAGGTCTTATAGAGCCGATGAGGGTGAAGCAAGGTGAGTATGAGGTGGCCCTAATAATTATCCCTTAACCATTCCACACAAACCGTAGCTGCCAACTATCTATAATCCATTCGCGGTTACTTCAGCATTTTACCGAGTGAGGTGGCGCCGAGGTAACTCACCGGACTCGCATTCGGGAGGACCCGGGTTCGATTCCCGGTCCGGATTTCGGTTTCCCAGGGTTTCCCGAAATGACTCCAGGCGAATGCTGGGACGGGCCCCTGACAAAGGCTTTGACCGATTCCTCCCCAGTCATTCCCCAATCCCTCTTCCCTGTGCAACTTGCACCGTCTCTAATGACCTCCCAATTACCTACCTACCTTCAGTCTTTTCTGAAGCCCCGCTAAAGTTCTATTCGAGGATATTCCTCCGCCTCATACAAAAAAAAGCTTAACCGAGTCTAGAAAATGACACCACAGGACAACGCACCGCATTCGTGCGCACTAAGTGTAACATAATTTTTATAAGAACTATTTCTCACTAGGCGCTACACCTATTTTCTCCCCTTTTTTAATTCAAATTATTTATAAATGAATCATTATAATTTATATATAAGATATGATTAGCATTTCAATTTAACAGGAAAAAAAAGTAACATATGACCACTAGTATAAAACGCTTCTGATACAAGGCATATTTACGAAATAACTAAACGCATCATACATGGGGAGATTTTTCAAAGGTTTGATTCAAAATGGCCGAAGAAACAGTGAATGTAGTATACACACAATAATTTTTACTTGACTAATTGTGCGGAATTCTGTGACCAATGATCTTACCTGAGGAGTAACTGTGTACTACTGCCCTACGTTACGACCGGTTCACATCACTGATCATCGAACACAAAACAGCTTATTGGTCGTGATAAATTAACAAATTCTTTATCAGTTTGATGAAAGGTTTGGGCACAGTGGGGCCAGTCCCATAGACTCCACGGTCAACAGATCTGACACTTCTAGATTATTGTTACGCGCTCGCTGTTTCGCACCGCTTGCGACTGCGCACATACGTGAAGGTCGCGCATGTAACCCAAGGGCGGGCGGCGAAGACAAAGACACCGGCGTGGCGCCGCGATAATCCTTTTGCGGCTCGCATGCTCATGACTTTCAACAGAGTTATCTGGAGTGTTCTGGTTTCGATAGTCCTCGCCTCTCTCAGCGTAACTCGGGGTGCGGGGAATATTCCAGATCTGGGCTGCTGATACTACAAGCGCGAGGGGCTCCCCTGAGCCGGGAACTAATGAGTATCTGGAGTTTGGGCGAGTACGCGACCTTGAGCGATATAGAAGAGCAACGAGTGGCGAGAGAAGTGATCAGCGGGTGGAATATGCGACTGCGAACATCAGTGCATTGAAGAGTGCGGCTGGCAGGCTGGACTATTGGACAGGATATGCGAGTGAAAGACATTACATATGATGGCAATAGATGTAATGAACTTGTGTAAATGATAAGTGTGAGTTAATTAAAGCGTAATAGTGGATATATATATATCAATTTATGGGCTGTGCGAATAAATTAACATTAACTTTAGTTCCTTTATTTTTATTAAGACCTCCATCCCTCACGTACACTGATACGCCCCGCAGGCGTCTTGTAACACTTTTTTCTATTGGGTATTATGAAGGGTATGGCGTATGACCTCCCTGTACCGTCAGAGGACTTTATCGCTGGAATATACGCAGCGACTTAACTACTATGCACACAACCACTTGTGTAACAATCCCTTCACCGCTGATGATGGCTCTGTTAGTGAAGTAAGGGGTAGACAATACGAACCCCTTTTTTAATTTACTACGCGATGTGATACTCTTGTTAGGTTCGAGGTGATCGCGTACATAGTGTGGAATGTATACCTATCACCATAGCCGTAGAGATGCCAAACTTTGACGTCCCACAGCGCCCAAGCCATGCGTTTCTGGACACGCGCCACCATATAAAAAAATATCAGTTTTCCGTCCCACGCAAAATACTCAGCGTCGTCAGTGTTGATTTGAATCATTCAGTAAAACGTCCAGTGACAAAAATTATGCGTAATTACACGTGCTTAAGGGCCCTGCATACCTGGCACCTGAACTGCGCCACCCCACGCCTGTTCAGCGACTTGCTGGTAGAGGCGACGTGGCAATCGACGCGTGTGGCAGCGGCGCCCTTATAGCCAGCTGGCGGAACATCTCGACGTAGGAGGGACTCGAACCCAGCACCGGAGGCTGGCACAGCGCTCGCGAAGCACCGCACAATCACCGCTGGCGCGCTCGCTCGCATGCACCCACACCCCGTGCGTGTTTTGGAAGCAATTCCGCCGGCCGATTGGAAGTTTGAATGAGCAATTACCGCGCCAAACTGAGTTATGGCCTGGCGCCATTTTGGATTGTCGCTGGGCGAGGGCAGGTGGCATGACGAGGGGGGGGGGGGGGGAGTGCCTCAATCCGACTGCGCGGGATTGGAAGAGCGGGGCAGCGACACAAACGCGGTTAGCGGGAAAGTTAGCGCGACTCGAATATCCGGCGGCGAAGGGGGATAGTAGAGTACAGTCGGCTCGACAAGCCCGCTGATACAGTAAAACTACAACCCTTCCCATCACTGAGACAGATAATTGCTTCTGCTGCCAGCAGTTCCAAGCCGCAGCTAATTACAGTCTAGCACTTACAGTAGCTACCAACACACATACTACACTTTAGACATAACACGAATGAAACTTTGTAAACAATATATATGAAAACTACTATAAGTTGTTCGCGGTTCATTCGCCACTTTTGAAATCAACCTCTGAAAAAAGTTACTCCCCGTAGGACCGATTGAGATCGTTGTGGTAAAGTTAGCAATGGATCAATTAAATCAATTGCAAGTATACGTCAAATAAAAAAAATATGTCTATAAATTTTTTGGACAATGAAATTATTTAGTTTAGTTTATGTTTATTTACTGCATTTGAGAGAAAGAACTGGCAAATTATATAAAAAAAAAAAAATACCGTACGTTCCTATTGTTACGTGTTGCAGCTGGCGCCGACTCAGCTACCCCGCGCCGTAATCGGAGACCCAACTCGCCCTCTCCTCTTCCTGGAACGATGCGCTCGCGGCCTCCTGAGTCCCACTTCTGGGAATCCCGGGAATGCCGACAGCGGCGAGACTTGCTGGCGTCACAGACCTCCTCTCGCCTGCTAGAGTTTCCGATGCGTTTAGCGACGACGCAAGAATGTCCTGGTGACACTGACTAGCGCCCCAGCCCTACGCGAAGCATCTCGCAAGTTGGGGAAGATTCTAGGTGGTGGCCTAAGACACTATATATACTGCCGCAACCCAGCGGCCGGTAGTCTTTGACGGAGGCCGTCTAGCGAGTGTGCGCGAGCTAAGTAAAGTGTGGACAACGACTGGAGATTGCAGGACGACGGAGAGTGAGGTGTTTGTAGCTTGAATGGACGAGAGGGTGTGAAACCGGCGAATGAAGCCTGCTGTGCGTGAGGGCACTTGGAGGACTATAGAACATTGCGACTGGCGGGACATGGACTGAACTGAGGTTGGACTGAATGGAAGTGTAATATTGATTTTATTGTAAATATCCGAACTGTCAAATATGGACGCATAAATTATAAAATAATTTAATCGATTGATATAGGCTGTTCACGGTAAAGTGAGCACTTTTTAAGGCCCTTATAATTTTTCCTTCCAACCAATTTCCATCTTCCTGCTACTTTTTAGTATAAAAAACCATGCGACTAATAAAAATAATGTATACATTTCACCACTCCCAAAAGTTAACTTCTAGAGCTGCAACAAAATATATTTATTAGGGGTTGATGCCTGTTGACGGGGCCTTAAAGAGAGCTCACTTTACCGTGAACAGCATATATCAATATTAACCACCGTCCCTTGTAAAATTTAAGTTCACTACGCTTGAATGAGTTTGTCTTTTTTACTTTCACACGATTCACCAAACATTACATCTGGTTCAAATTTGCGTATTATTTCCGTGATATTTTAACATAAAATATCATTTCTTTTTTATATTTCTGTGTAAAAATATGCAGATAAAGAAAATTCAAGCCACAGAGATATGTTTTCTGAACGTGAGTAAGAAATGATAATGTCGACTGTTTCTCTCTCTCGCGGAAGGCAACTTGAGCTTCATGACTTTCCTGTTTAGACGTCCGGGAAAGCAGAGTTTTCCTTTCTTAGCACTCACAGCTGTGACCAAACTTGTTATAAGTACCTTGCATCAGTTCTGAATATAGCTATATTGCAACAACAAGTTTTAACAAAAATATTACGACTCGCATTTTGACGTAGTTATGCAAAAAAAAAAAGAAACCAGTCTGAGATTAAAAAAAAAATATTTCCTACATTACAGTGCTATACTAATAATTACCGCACATTTTTGTTTTTCCTCCTAACGCAAATGCTAACAGCACTGCATTTTTACTGTCAAAACGAACGAACCTACAGGGATCTTCTTTGAAAAATTTAATCACATCAATATTTCGAACGTGGGTTCATTTGTAAAGAATATTTCACTTTAAAAACTTAAGAGACTACCTCATTTTCTTGTATGTGTGGTAAAATAATCTTTCACCGACTGCCTGACAAAAAAAAAAAAAACATGATACATTTGCGAACTTACCACGCCCATCTGTAAATGTTGTCATGCATCATTTAATAATCTTTTGGCAAATTCTGTTGCCTAGCTGAAAAAAAAAAAAAAAGTAAACTTTGGATGCTGTTAAAGATAGTGCAACTAATCGCAATACCACGCAATTCTCAGAGCTACATACAAGATTTCGAAGCGTTAATTGCCCCACGTGATGATTATGATTATGATGGATGAATGATAAAGGATGACAGTTGTTCTTCTGTATAAAGTCTAACTAGTCGAGAGCCATACATTTCGCGGAATCATTTGGCAACAAGCTAGGCTCCAGAAAACATTTGTGTGCTTTGGTTAGTTGTTCAATGGCTGAGGCTGCAGTTTTTCACAAAACCAAGTATTATAACATGGTATTCGGTGTTTTAATTTTTTTTTGCAGATAGTAATTGGCTCTAATAGAACGAGAGCGTCTCTTACAATTTGCAATGCAACTGGAAAAGAAAGTCAAATATACATATGTTTGAACTCCAGCTTCTCAAACGAATTTTCGACATTTCCGGCTTCTTACTAATGATTCTCTTAGTTGAATTGATGAAGTGGTACACCTACATGCACCTGTATGGCCTCTGCCACAACGTCCTCTATGACGCCAGGAGCACTGATTGGTCCACATGGCCAAGTGACATATTGAACCATGTAGTATTCACCTGTCCTCAAATATCTCCTGTCCCCTGTTAGCAGCTAATTCATCTATTTTTTAAATTGTTTCTCCTCCGTTGTCCCCTGTCCACAAGTATATATAATATACAAAAATAATTATAAGTTACCATTTTAGTTCCCAAACTAACAAACAAAACTTTTCTAATTTATACTATTTAAAGCTATTAAAAAAAAATTTAAAGGAATATAATTATACTGTTTAGCTACTAAATACACTGCACATTAACCAAATGCTAATTTAACTTTTGTCGCAAGGGATGCTACGCAATTTGAATAATGAATGAATATGAATTTAAATAAAATATAGCCAAATTACGCATAAATATAGTACACTATTAGAATAATCAAAATAGCTTTTAAATATGTACATCAAAGTTAACCAACTAAACTCAACAAAAAATTTTTTTGAGTGCGAAGCATTTACTGCTTTCCGGTGGCAAGTTTTGAAACACAGCCTTTTTGATGTGACTGCTTTGGACATTTACTGTAGCAGCATATTGTGAGTCATGCAAAGTCAGAGAGGACAGAACATCCGAGCACAGAGGGGCACGGCAATTGTAGCAAAGGAAAAACACAGGCTAAAGATGAGGTAGACCGATTTTTCGTCTTCCGCGCACATACACAATACTGACCTATCCCACACCAATACACATGTCACAAGTCGCATAGTCAACAGTGATAAACGTGTCTGAATCTTAATTAAAAAAAAAAAAAAACCAAGACCTTTCATGAGTAAAATACTTCAATTTGAATTCATTCAAATTGCATTATAAAACTGGTTAGAGGAAGCATACGGACTTGTTTACTGAACAGTGTTCTAACCTCGAATCCTGTCCACGTTGTTTATTATACTCGTATTTGTAGTAGAGAAACAATTTAAAGTTGGGACATGGAAACTGTACCCATATTTACTCTGCGGGGAAACCATCCAGTGTTCCAGGCCGGGGTCGAAGACGAGACCTCAGGAACACCACCTGTAGTTAGGGGCAACTTTTTTTCCGCGAAATATTTCAGGACAAGTTGTGCTCCAACGCACTTTAGCTCAGGACCACTTTCGTGATTGGATCATTCGAATGGTTACGCGTATTACATGCTTGCAAGCGAATCAAGGCCGGTCAGTGTCGGATAACCTCAATTCTGATGGGCTAATTCATGGAACAGACTGTCTTTGCGCACAGAGAAGCGACTAACAGATAATGGACGACTGCAAGTGTGTACATATAATATTGAATTCTAGACTCCACGTAAAACTTTTTCGCGAAAAACATGCGGACACACACATAGTCTATCCGCGGCTGCTCCCCACTTTTTGAATCAATTCTTTGAAAAATCACTACATGTATGAGGTGTTCGATTGTTTCCTAAATATGTCGTGTATCATAAGCATTTTAAACTTGTGTTAACACAAAAGTACATCTAACATTTTTGGTAAATTGAACTTTTACCTATATTTAATCAATAAATTATATTTAATTTAAAATTAATATGAATAAAAAACAGGGAGAAACTTGGTGTGTTGCCAATACCTATTAAAGCCATTGGTGCATGAAAACAGCATATTTATATAACTTGTTTCACAGCGGATTTTTCCTAATGTATTGCTCTTAAAGACAAAAATAACTTTTAGCACCTTCTTACGTTAGATATCCACTGCTGTCATTCTCGAGCACTGATAGAAAAACACAAAGAATTTTTGTTTTCTTATCTGCAATCAGTGCTCCAAGAATAATGACGGCAGTGGATATCTAAAAACTTAAGAATGCACTTAAAGTTGTTATTTACGTCTTGAAGAGCCAACATTTGTGGAAAACCCGCTGTTAAACAAGTTATGACACAAATTATATAAATATACAGCTTTCATGCACCATTAGCCTTAAGAAAGAGTCCTTATGCAAATATATAATTAAGTGAGTCCGCGCGAATGAGGTGCGTTGTCCGTTTGGAGTACTTATCTAGACTCGTTTGAGCTTTTGTTTGCACGAGGCGGAGGAATATCCTGGAAGTAGACCTTCGGCAGGGCTTCAGAAGAGTTGGAAGTAACAGTGAATGGACTACAGACCCGGTACACGACGCTGTCCCGACGACTGCGCAGTGCAGTGCCAAGCGCGTGCAGAAATGCGCAGACTGCACCCAGGGAGGGACGCCTACGGTGCCAGGACAATGCAGCCATTCACTGGTTCCTCAAGGTCGCCAATCCCACGCCTGCCCGCACCAAGGAGATCCCTATGGCCGGCCGATTCACGGAGCGTCTCCCATGTGCTCCTGCACTGCTGACGAGCGTCCCATCACGTCTGGCTGTTCCGCTTGCGATGGCGATTAACGACGACGCTGAATTTAAGGCTGTTCACGGTAAACTGAGATAGTTTCGAAAGCCCTCCTTCATATTTACGCCTGTGCACAGTGTTTATCCTTCCACAATATGTACATTGTACAGTAACATTGCTATGGGCATTAATACTTCGTTCATGCGCCTTCCAAGAGCAACTGTGAATTGATTACAAACGCAAATATTTTACAAACTGCTTTACTATTTAAACACTCATACGCATATAAAAGCCAAAACATAAAAATATTACACTATTCACAAATGCTTACTTTACATTTTTAATTCAACGTCGTGTGAATGAAGAGACTTGGGCGGCTCTTGGCAGAGATGTATTGAGAGCCCATGTGGGTGATTGAGGTAAGAATGGAGCAGCGCTGGAATGAAAGAGCGGGAGAAACGGAAGACCCCGAGAAAAAGCAGCCGACGAGTGGCATCGTCCCGCACGGTTCCCACGTGCGGATAAGCCGGGATTGAACCCGGTTCGCCATGGTGGGAGGCGAGCAGGCTAACCGCTCAGCCACCGCGGCCAGAATTCGACGTTAAGAACTGGAACATTCTCTCCGCCGCTACCACCTGCGGGTTCGTAACCGCCAGCGTGTCCGTTAAAATATACGCAGGTAGGCTGGGTGACATTTCTCCAAAGTTGATTACGTTAGTGCTCACTTTACCGTGAACAGCCTTTAAGATTGCGAGGCGCCAATTGAACCGAGTAATAATGGATGTTCAAAACAGCGTGAGGAACAAAATAAATCTAACACATCAACTGAGGTGTACTTGTTTAAGGAAGCATGTATGAACAGTCCAAGGTAAGGCATTGGTAAAAAAAAATAGTTTCCGCAGATTTATTTCATGTAATGCGTCCAGACTTGTTCAGACGTAAGTATGCCTGACAGTGATCTTATCCACTGCTGTTGCTAAATTATCCCAGAAGTCTTTATATTGGTAACATTTCAAAATAACGTGTTACCTGCGATACATATCCCATGGATTTTGAAGTATTATAGAACGGTAAGCTATTTAAAAAATACTATTTTTTTTTATAAAAATCCTCTAAATTAATATTTAAAAAATGGCCAACATTTGACTGCATTTAATTAATAATAACACGTTTATAGGCTGTTCAAGCTTAACTGAGCACTTCTGAAAGCCGTGATAAAGATCTCCTCCTCTCGCCGCGTTGCATCCTTCCGCCGTAAATAAAATTAACATAGCAATGGGCCTTACCCATGCACCAGTCGAGAGAAAACGTCAAATTGTTGAGAAGCTTATTTTTGTGTAAGTAATACACCATTTCGTACTCCAAAATGCCATATACCAACGAGCTTGACATGTCGTTCATTTAAACGACGACACTCGCTATTCGACGTCATGACTGGGAACTATTTTTCTAAATTCGCTGCCTACACAACTGGAAGGCTGTAATTACGGCAACGGGCACGGTAATGTAATAGGGCTGACTTCAACAGTGCGCTGTCGAACATTTAATTTATAATTATGGGCATTTTTTTTTTTTTTTTTTTTTTTTACGGAAATACACGGAAGATAAACGGGAACGCAGTCCGCAAAGACGAAAAACGGAGCTGAACTTCGTCAAAAGAAAAAAACAGAAATTCTTCGTTCGTGTTTCCCTTTGCTTCCGCTCTCGGGAACGAACAATGCCGAGTCCAAGCGAAACTTTCTTCGCCACTTTAACCATGAAATGTATCGTTTCTGCCGCGGTTACGTTATAGGCTGTTCGCGGTAAAGTGAGCACTTTCGGAAGACCTCTCATCTGGAATAACAGTCTGGAAAAATACTCAATTTTGGCCTTAGACATTAACTTTCAAGTGTGGTGGAATATACGCACAGTGTTTATTACTTACATGTCGATATTTATTTTAAAATGAGGTAAAAGGATAAAAAATGGCTAAAAATAAAGTAACTAGGGCTAAAAAAAAAATGCCCACTTTACCGTGAACAGCATATAACCATGCCACTTAGCCGTATTCCTACAGATATCAAAAAGTAGCATAAGGCGTCTGCAGCAGTTAGCAACTCTTAAAATACACTAACTTGAATAGCTGATTATGTGACTACAATACAAATAACAAATTTCTATTACAGGTTGTTAAAGGCTGTTCACTATAATGTAAGCACTTCTGAAAGAAACCTTAGAAAAAAGTCACTGGCCCTGCCTACATGTATATTAAAGGGCGCAATGAGCGACATGCGCCCAGTATAGTTGGTAACGAAGGATGGAAAGCAGTTCCATATCTAAACGAATAAAAAGTGTTACGTAAAAATGCGTGGTAACTTAAATCATTTCTTTCCTTTTCCGCTTCTTGTGTACAAATGAGCAGATTTTTAAAATATTTACTTTCCTAATAATTTTACCGTTTCACTTGACCGACGCATGATTAAATTTCTGAGGCCCAAGGCAATGTTAATTTCATATAAGGCGGAAGAAGACACAGCGTGCACACAATAAGATCTTAAGCACGGCTTTCAAAAGTGCTCATTTTACCGTGAACAGCCTATACAAGGAGCTTGTTAGTGAGTGGATGCGATGGAGTCGTAGACCTCAAGCTTTTGACTCAGTTTCAAATCTCGCTCACGTATAACATCATTGAACTTTCTTAAACGTAATTTTTTGTACACAGTAGGACATCCTCATAACAAAATGTAGGATTTCTTATGTTTTTTTCTAAAACTGTATGCACAGGAAACTAACCAGGACATTTACGGAGAGCTTCCGTGAAATCACGGAGAGTTCTGTGAAATTTACGGGAAAGTCCGTTTCTGGAAACGAATGGGACCGTAATCTTGTGGAGAATTTGCGAAGAGTTCTGGATAAATTTTTAACAGCACTTTACCGTTACATGAAGGTAAATTCTTCCGACAGTGTGCTAACTTCACTGCATGAACAGACTTTAGTTGCCTACATTTATTTTGTCTGCGAGCCATCACGTGTCTGCCGCCACAACTATAGGCTATTCACGGTAGAATGAGAACTTTTGGAAGCCCTGCTTAAGATCTACTTGTATGCACGTTGTGAATCCTTCCGCCTTATGCAAGATTAACATTGTCACGGGTCTTATCACTTTGTTCGTACGTCGTTCAAGAGAAACTATGAAATGATTACAAGAGTTAATATTTTACTAATCTGCTCATTTCTACACGTCGTCGATGCATAAAAAAAAAGCGAAAGAAATCACTTAAATCATCAGAAATGGTTACCCGACACTATTTATTCGACGTTAATATACGGAACTTCTTCTCATCCATCGTTACCAACTTTACTGGGCGCAAGTCACTCAGAGCGCCATTTAAAATATATGCAGGCAGGGGCGGTGACATTTTTCCAAGGTTGAATTTCAGACGTGCTCACTTCATGGTGAAGAGCCTTTACTTCCTGACAATGCCGTCCGTTGTTGGTAGCGAGCTGCGATCAGCATGATCGACATCCGGAGAGCAGTGAACTCTCTCCGAACGGGTAGCAATTCGAGCACCTCGCAGCGACAGCGAGATGTATGCGCGGCCATCTTCCTCGGTACAAGCCATCACCACAAAGCGAAAGCTAACACCGCCTTAAATTTAAAGCCATGCAACGCGTCTCGTATATAGGCTGTTCACGGTCAAATGAGCACTTTTGAAAACCCTCAATATCTACATGTATACACGTTGTGTAATCTTTTTCATGGCCCTCGTCGCTTTATTCATGAGTCGGTCAAGTGCAAATGTGACATAATTACACTGTAAACATTTTTCTGGTGAACTTAAACTCTAATGGAAGTTTTTAACCTATACGCTGTATGGTAGATATAGGTATGTTTAGCGTCGCTACCACACGAAGTTCGGAACTTCCCAACACATTTGACTCTTCCCTGAGCAGATGTAGGTACGCTACAATGAATGCATAGGAGAAAGAATTACCATTCCTGCTTCCTCACTAAGCATGTACACTGGTATAGTAAATTTCCGAATAATTTCTTGTAGTGTAGAAACGCAAATATTTTACAAATCTGTTTATTTTTACACTTCGGTGCATTTGACAAAAATAGTAAGCTAAATAAATAATTTAAGTTAGCACAAATTGTTAACTAACACTTTTTATTCGACGTTAAGATATGCGACTACTTTCCTTCCATCGTTACCAACTTTACTGGGCGCATGTCACCCAGTGCACACGTTAAAAATACATTAACGTAATGGGAGCGGTTACTTTTCTCTAAGGTTGGTTTCAATAGTGCTCACTTTATCGTGAACTGCCTTTACACGATTAGAGCGCGCGAGACCGCATGCGCCAGTCGTTTATTAGCGATTCCGGGAAAGTAAATTGCTTTGGCGACAGAGAGGTGAAAGTTCGTAATAACAATCTTGGAACACAGAGTGCTTACCTGGTGTGAATTTTCCCTCTGTGGACACGAAAATTAACGCCAGCAAATTTCGCGACAGCAGGAACTAAATAGTGCAAGAGTTCTCCTAAAACGTTTTCTCAAATTTCCCTTCGTAATCAAGAGTGTATTTTTTTTGGACGCTCATTCTCACAGGTTTGTATGATCATCATCCCTAAATTTTTATGAGCGCCCCTGGTGGCTAAACTACACGATTTACCGTCACTTTTTTTTCACGACGGAATCAACTCGTTCGTCAATTTATATTACGCAATATCTTTCTATATATCGACACCAGTGAAATTGGCTCCGAGTTGTGCCAAAATGACCTTATTGGACGTCACTCGAAAGTAGGAACTGCATTAGAAGGATAGGCCTAGAACTGCATTAGAAGGATAGGCCTATACGGCTTCGTCCTGAATGCATGTATACTTCGTAGTCTAACTCATGACTTCGTGCAGTCGTCTTCCAATCGCAGAGAGGAATTATACAATTAAAAGTTTCGGATAAGCTTTCATTCAAAATATATTCAGGTGGTAGAGGTGGAAGCCTTGTTGAATGGATGCAGGAGTAGGATATGACTACGCACAAATAAAAAAATAATACACTTAAAATAGATACTCACCACTTAGAAGAACCAACATACATGGATTTCTATAGGATACTTCGTAGAAAGTTCTAAAGTACTCACCTGAAAAAAGAAAGAAATTACTTGGTTAGAACAGTATTCACAAGGTAAAGTATAATTATAGGCACAATACTACAAGTAAACTGTCCATATAATAGTGTGGAGAAAGCATTATTAGCCAGTTTTCCGAGGCTTCGTTCTTACGCTAATTAAAGCAATTAGATTTTGTTTTCAGTCGGACAGTCCACCAGAACATCGCTGTACGGACAGTGCGACCAAAGATTAATGAAAACCCGACCAAAACCAAACTGCATTACATGACAACATCAATGGATCCCAAAAAACTTGGAAGGAAAATATGTAATGACTTTGAAGGGGGGAGGGGGCGGGGCTGATAAGTATTGTCACGCTAGTAGTACATCGTTCACAAGTCACAGTGGAAGGATAGAAAAGGAAAGGAGTTTAGAAACTATTTATGCAAACTCGCTCACATAAACACACACATTTGCAATATGTACAACATCGTGTCATCTAAATATTTCTTTTTCCCCATTTACTCAGAAAACGAAGTTTTGAGGCATAAGATGTACCTAATCATATGTGTGGCTAGTAACAAATAAATAAACAACGATTGCCATTTTAATATAGGGTGTAAAAAAACGTGTGTCATGTGGGTAATAACAAATATATAAATATAATAATTTCCATTTTGATAATAGGGTTTTTGCAAATGTGTATCATTTCGGGGGGGATGGAGCTGCAGCCCCCTCAGAACCCCCCCCCCCCCAGCTATCCCCTGGCCATACATCTAAATAGGTCATTTACATACATACATACATACATACATACATACATACATGCCACATCCTGTATTCGAACACGCAATATCGGAGAATGTAAAATCTCGGCTGTGAGTTCATTACATCTGAAAATTACAGCACCCGATTTTGATTATGGCAAATACTCTACACGACCATATATAATTCTCTGATGCACAGAAGATCAATACAACGGGGAAAAAATGAACACCACAGACATATATCCTCGATCTATTCCTGTCGCCATTCTTAAGTACTCATTAGGTCCAAAAAAATCTACGTATCACAGGACAACCAATCGACGCAGTTTGCCCGCGAAGTATTTATTCGATTAATTGTTCCCCGTATTAACATACGGGGACGAAAGCTGCACTCTTAAGAAAACATACGCGGATCACAAACAAGGAGGCCTACTTACACTTTCGTGGTTTGGACAAGCCAGTTGTGAAGCCCGTGGACTACTAACAGGGTCATGAACAAAAGACGTTCTGGAAAACGCGAGGGAATTTATTCTGCATGGGGGAAACGTAGCCATACATATTCGGCCAAAATTTGACGAAGGAAGTAATTGTGCCTGGAATGATCGTAAAAAAAAAACAAGGACTACAAAGAAGGCGCTGGATACATCACGACATACAAATTGGCATTTATTTGAACACCGGAAAGTTAAAAGTGAAATTACAATATCGGAAACCATGGCGACAGATGGACTACAGTGAAATATACTGCAACAGCGGGTTAACGGACTTGTAATGTGAACCGACTGCCACAAAGCCCCGCGTATATAGTGTACAGGGAGCTGTGAAGAACACACACAAGGCCTCCTCGTTGCGATAGCCAATACGAGATATAATCATATTATATTCAAATAGACATGTGCTGTGTATGGTGTATAATTAGCATACGCAACAATGATACAACACGTATAACACTTGAGTGACCAGGCTGCACAGCTGACTTGCAATAAGTCAGTGGGAAAGGATGCGATCTCACCTAGGCTGCCTCTGTATAATTGCCCGGTGCAGTCCTGGGTCGGTAGGGGAACAAGATTATTACCATTAGCATCCTCTAGAAACTAACATTTGGCACGTACTTCATTTATGTACGTACGTCAAACTAAGGCAGACAATTGAAAACTCTAGTAAACACATATGTAAGACCTTGGGTAAGAAATAGGTTAACCTGACACTACAGTAGAGAAAACGACAAAATATATACGCCCTTTGAATAAATTTCATTTATTATACTATTAATTTCCTCTTTGTATTGTAATTGTTTAGATCAGAAATGGTAATATGAGATGATAATATGAGAATAACTGTAGAGGCAACATACCATCCTAGCAACGCTAAAAGTGGGCATGCCTAACCTACTTGAACCCTTTTACGGTTCCTGCTAGAGTCTGATCATACTGGTTTCAAAATCAAATTAATTAAACTGTTCTCTGTAGTAAATATTACGTTAAAACAAATTGTGTTCTCACTAAACAGTCCAGCTCTAGTAGAAACTACTCTTGTCACAGGTTTTGCAGAGGGCGTATGTGTACTGATGCTGACGTACATCGAGCTGTATCAAACTGTAAATAAAATTAGGTCCAGATGAAAATGTCAAATTTTTTGGTAGGACTGATCTTTTAATCACCAAGCGGATTGAAGGTAGGATGCTCTTGCAGGATTTGGCGTTGCAGGATTAAGGTGGAGATACGTGGACCTCCGCTCTACACGTACGTAGACGGCGTGTTTAACTATCTAGCTCCTGACCACTTAACCTCGCGAATGGGCGACCATTGACACAAGCTCCATTGCAGGTTACATGTTTACTTAAAAGTTGGTTCAGGGACATGTCTACACACTCTAAAACTAATTTAAAGTCCTACTTCTCCGTCCACTTCAGACGGGAGGTCCTGCCGTACGTCTGACGTCGTTGGAGGCTGCTAGCAAAGAGAGCGTTAGTCTCTGCAGGCTGACGCTATCTTAAGGGGGCCTATAGCGCCAGCCAATCCACAATCAGGATTTATACCTGCGGGCCAATGGGGATCCGAACTATTCAAACCACCCACATGAACCACTTCTAACGACCTAAATGAAGGAAAACCAAAGAATACGTGGTCTCGGAACTGAGATATAATACAATAAAAAGTAGAAAGACTTACAAAATTGAAATATCAAAAATAAATATTAAATTAATAAAAATAAATAGAAAATGAAAAATGAACTAGCCTATCGAAATTACACATAAATATTATTGCCACCATACATCTAAGTTTTTAAAAATCTTACGCGTTAAGAAATATAAAATTAATAAAAATAAATAAAATTTACATAGGCAGTTGAAATAATATAAGTGACATGTGTGAAAAATATTACCTTAACTCTTGCATGACATGAGTAGCAATAAGAACAGGAAAAATAATATAAGTTAATTGTATGCATAAAAACCCTATTTTCACGGGTGTTAACAACAGGATTGCCAAGTCAACATAGACTTAAAAAAACTATCATTTTCTTTTTGTATATCTTTGGCGCCAGACTTACTTACCAGAACAAAAATAACAGCAATTACTCATTCCCACGCACACATTACCGTCATCTCTTACCAGGACGATAAATAACTTTTGCCAAGTTGTTTATACACGCTACTTTGTAAGGTCTCACTTGAAAGTTACCAGACGCCCGCGAGTGAAACCATCACGGAAAGGAAATATGAGTGCTTTTAATGTAGCTCACCTCCCACCACTTAATGGAACGAATGGTTTATACATCGATATCTCACCCCGAGAAACAAGCCCACCCATCTAGCAGCCGTAATATTTAGATTAAGAAGCAAGCACACTAACCACACACACGGGCACCAAACACCCGCACGCGCGTGTTATATTTGAGGAGTGCAGCACAGTTTCGAGTCAGGCTGGTGGACCGGGACAGTAACAAAACCGCGACCACAGAGGGAACGATTCGTGTGCGACCAAGAGGAAATAAAGTGAAACTGACCTTTCACAAGAACAGTGGGAAAGCACCGCCCACGAACATGCTAGAGAACGGGTCACTCAACTCACTGCATTTTCTAATCTGCATGGTAAGATGTAAAAACTGTACCATTCGTCAATTTTCAATAACTTGCCGCCAGCTAAATCGCACACATTTGCCAAATAGATATAACTGTGCATCGAAGGTAAAGGGCACTATGCCACAATTATGTAACATTGCAGGAGTGATATTTGCCTAGATACCACGATGGAACACAGTGCCCTATACATCCGATGTAACAAATTGGCTATATGGAAGATATATTCATACATAGCGTGATAACAAAAATAATATCTTCCTAATTAGCAAAGTTTCGAATACAAAAAAAAAGTCCATAAAAAGCCTGTATACAATGTCAAACACATCACGTAATTGTTAATAACTGCACACATACAAGTATTCCTACCACCGACGAAACCCAGAAAAATTGTGACCTACTTTCTCTTACCTCACATCGTTTCCTCGATTCCGCTATAAAATACATACTCCTCGAAGTTGCTGCGTAAATAAGGAAGAGTAAGTATGATGGAGGGGTAAAAAGCTTTCCCAGGGTTACACGATTTAGGGGGTGGGGGGGGGGGGTGTTGCGTTACCCGTACTAATGCAGCTACTAGAAAAAACACCCGTGCGGTTTCATTCCGTTACATTCTTGAGCGCACAAGACAGGGCAACGAAGCGTGTGTAGAGGGCAGAGTGGTGATATGATATCGAGTGGCGAGTCATAATGGAATGTTTTATTGATACGTGAGCGATAATCTTTCCAGGGTTTTGAGTTATGAAGGCAATCCGCTGCGATAACCCTTTGGCAGCTCGCGCGCTCCTGACCGTCGGATAGAATTTCTGCGTTTATCTGAAGTTTTCTGGTTTACTAACCTCGTTTCTCTCAGCGTGACTCGGGGTGCGTTGAACCTTCCAGATAGTCAGGGGGGGGGGGGCTAATGTATAGCGTGTAGAGACTCCGAGCCGAGAGAGGGAGTTGAGAAGTTTCTGCAGTTTCTGCGACTGCACGCCCTTGAGCGGTAGACGACGAGCGAGAAGAGCAACGAGTGGCGAGACAAGTGACCAGTGACGAGGGAAATCTGCGACTGCGAACATCAGTTCAGTGAAGGGTGCGACTGACAGGCTGGACTATCGGTCTGGATGCGTGAGGGCAAGGTATTACAAATTATGGTAACAGACATAACATTTGTTACTGATGATTGTGAATTAATTGACTATAACAAAGCAGAGACTTTAATAAGGTTGATATAGACATTGAATACTACACTTACTGAGAAATAAAAGGAGTAATAATGGAGATGCATATATTGATGCTGTAAATAATAGATGTGTGAATGAACTAAACCCGGATATGCCCCTCTAGCATCGTGTAGCAATCTTATCTCTTCAAAATTACAAACACACAAATTACAAGTGATAAACAGTAAATTAAATAAAACTACTTTCACTCAGTCTTGACAGCAAACATTCAAACTACGAATTTTGCAAAAAGAGTATAATTATATTATCACACGTGTTAAAGTAAAAAATAAACTATATGAGGAACAGGCTTGCTCTTAGGTGCGTCGGTGAAATTCGCGTGAATTTTGGTCCTGAGCGGCGCGCTCGGGGGGGGGGGGAGGGCGAGGAGAGCTGTAGATATTGTTACGACAGCGTCAAAAAGCAATCTGCACCAGCCCGCCCGGATAAAAAATTTTTACCTTGGACCACCCCTGACTTTGGGTACTTAAATATTTTAATGTACGCTGTGAACGTAACTTCGCTTATACGGATAATCGCACTAACGCATCATCTACACGTGCTTTAATTAGTGACAGAGCTGATGACGTTTTAAATGTAACGTAACCTGCGGCACGTTCGCACCAGCGATTCTCGCCAACGTGACGTCAACGCATGGAGCATGTGCGCCTCAGACCGGATGTAGTCGATGCGCGAGATCGACCAGAAGGAGAACTACTTACAATGTACACAGATGCGCCTCTACACAGGTAACAGAACTACTTTCTTGCGCATTGCAGAGGTAACGGAATACGACTTTGTCGAGCAGTAGGATCACTAATGTGTCTCTAGGTCTTAGATTGCAGTACGAGTACACGAAGCGCTCTGTTGCCAGATGGCTAGCGATTATCAACCATCAAGAAGTTATGCTGTGTTGAAAGAAAAACAATTTGTAATCAAAATTACCACATTGTAAAGTAATGTGCATGTATATATAAGATTATTTGGTTAGCTACCCACTGCAATCTAAGAATGATACTCACTGTATATTGGCTATTTGCAGTTTCTTCACAATTGATGAACTAAACCAGGTTCGTTAAAGGATGGAGGTCTTAATTAAATAACAGAGTTGATTACAGTTTCCTATTTTATTTACAATAACTACAACCAAAATACTCTATTGCTATTTACAATTAATAAATTCAATCTGCACAATTAAAAATTACCTCAAAGAAGTTAATGTAATTAAATAACTAAAATCAGTCACAATGGACAGTATACCAAACACTATTTAATTACTTTATAAATTTGATGCCCACGTTTATCAGCAACGATATGTACAATAAAGTCCGTATCACATGTCCACTCAGTCCCACCTCAGTTTAGTCCAGACCACACCAGTCTGCAATATTATAGAGATTTCCAAGAGCCCTAACGCACAGTAGCCTTCACTCGTCGGATATCACGCCCTCTCGTCCATTCACACCACAAACACCTCGTCCGCCGTCGTATGGCAATCTCCTATCGTCATTCGTCCCCTTCGGCGACTATCTCTAGAGTGCACCACGCGTTGCATGATTACCTCACTCAGCCAACTGGCTTCCACAAAAAGACTGCCGACCTTCCGGCCACTCGATATCTATAGGGTTAGAGGCTGTCGCCCAGAAATTTCTCTAAGTGCCGCGTTGTGCCGAGGGCCATAGCTCCCAGAATATTCTTGACCATCCTCCCGAGTTGTCGGCTTCTCCAGCCAGCGAAGAGGAGTAGGGGCTGTGCCAGGCCAGGAATCACAATCATTCCCGGCCGCCCCGCTACGGGGTCGTGACCTGGTCTGCTTGGCGGGAGGGAGGGTCGAGGTGCGTCACCCCTCCCTCAGCACCAGACCGCGCGTAATGGGGGCTCGTACACGAGGCCAGATGTTGCGCGCGTAACAGTATATTATTTTTGGTTGAATTCACCTTGTACCTACATTTTATCTACAAATAACATTAAATGTATAATTGATATAAATAAAAACGGAGAGGAAATAGGTGTGTTGGTAATGCAAAATATTATTTAAACTTACTACGCACGAATGCGATGGGTTGTCTCTTCGGTGTAATTTTCTAGACTTGGTTAATCTTTGTTTGCATGAGGCGGAGGAAAAGCCTCAAAGTAACTTTTAGCAGGGCTTCAGACAAATTGGAAAGAGCCACGGATGGATCATGGTCGAGGATGAGGAGCCCGCTGAGGGATCGCAGGAAGACGGCAGAGGCGCTAGGAGTGCACGAGGACAGCTAGGTTAGCATACCGCGGCTACCGGTGTCCGGCGGAACAGGTCCTCCCGGAGGGCGGTCCGGTGGACGGGTAACTCCGGTAGCGGCGTCGCGCCACGCCGCTGCTATTACACTTGCCACGCCCGCCGCCAGTAGAGGGAATACGTTCGTTCTGCACCACCTGGACCGCTCCACGATTTAATTAATTATATTTCATTATTTAGGTCCCTTTGATGAACATCTGCAGTTCTGGACATATAACAAGTGAAATGTACAAATTTCAAAGTACATATAAATGATTACATAGATAGAACAATACATAATATTACACACATTAGAAATAATATGCAATATAAGAAACTGCAAAATAATAATAATAATACAGACTTGTTTATGTAGGGTATATGATATACACAATACACATCGTCACAATATGTATATAATGGCAATAGGTACAAAGTTTGTAAATTACAAATTACTTACACAATACATAACTACAAATGTGAAATGAGCAGAGACCCGCAGAATAAGCGTTATCATTTGACAAGTTATCTGTAAAGCATGAATAAAATTCCAGTCTGTGCCATTGGGCCATGGCATATTATATATATATATATATATACACACACACACACACACACACACAAGCTTTTACCTGCGGCTCCGCTCACGTGTTTATAGGCGGTAAATAATGAAGTTTTGTGACACTAAGCCACTATTGGGTTCTCTGTCCACTGAGTTTACGCAGCCTCATTATTTTGTGCTCTAGCCAATGACCAGCTACGGCCCCACTATTGGGTTCTCAAGCTCCTGACTAGTTGCGGACCCGCTATTGGGTTCTCTAGCCCCTGAGCTTCTGTGGCACCCTTATTGGGTTCTCTAGCCACTGAGCTTCTGCGGCCCCCTTATTGGGTGCTCTAGTCACTTAGATACTGCAGCCCCACTTGATATATATCTATCCACTGAGTCACTGCGGCTCCACTTGGAATAACTCTAGCCACTGGGCCGCTATGGCTTTTTGGAAGGAAATGTTTACAGCCCACAGACAAAAAAGAAATGAAATGACGAAAACTTTTTACAGTGCTTTTTTATGCAGTAATGAATCATAAGAAATGCTTAATCCAGTACCTATTTACAATAAGAACTTTCCTGAAGGAATGAGATATTTTCCTGGAATAAAAAGTAGCCTATGTCACTCTCCGACCCTTCAACTATATATGTGAAAACAATCACGTCAATCTGTTGCTCCGTTTTGATGTGAAAGAAGGACAAACAAATACACCTTCGCATTTATATAGTAGTAAGGATATATATTACCAAATTCTCAAAACTTCTGATGAAAATGAATTAAGATCGAAACGCGTAGGCCCTCTCACTGTGTAGCTAGGAATAAGTTTTGTGAATTTGATCATTAGAATCATTACACAGTCTTCATTCACGTTGGGTTACACGATTTCACGAGTCAAATGTTTATAAAACACAATATTTATCGCAAAATAGTTCATATGTAACCAGTGCCCACTCTTATTGTACAGTTCAGTAACAAAAATAAACTGTTTTTTTTTCTTTGGAAAACTGATTTTATGTCTGCAACAATAAATTATTAACATTAAAAACTGTTTGTAATTAATACAAATTTTTTTGCCATGTGTATCTTCGTACATAATTAATACCACTATAGAAAAAATGATTAATTTCAACAATTATTAAATGCGATATATATATATATATATATATATATATATATAATTATATGCTAGTTACCCACACCACTTTAAAATTAAAATTGTATTGTATCGTCCAACATTATATGCCGATATTTTGTCTGCAGATTACAAGCAATAAATATCAGAGTTATTTTAATACTAGTACAAAGTGGAGGTAACACAGCTCCCACCACCACACTCAATTTCTATAGTCTACTTGTGGTTTCGTCACACTTTTAGAATTAAAACTTAGAAAAATCACCCAATGTATGACGAGTTTAGTTATTTCCTAAATATGCAATGTATCACAAACCTTTTCTGCCTATATAAACATACGAGTATCCTGTTTTTCGTTAAAGTGAAGATTTGCCTGCATTTTATTTATACATATTAATATGTCATTTATAATAAATATGAATAAAAACAGTGACAAAACATGTGAGTTGGTAGCATCTAGTAAGAAATAGTTTTCATGCAAAATATTATTACAACTGAGTGCGCAAGAATTCAGCGCATTGTCTTATGTGTTAATTTCTAGACTTACTTAAGCTTGGAAGTATAACTTTAGCAGGGCTTCCGAAAAGTGTGAAGTAACCATGAATGAATTGTACTGTGTATTTATCGATGAAACAAGATACCTGGAGTAAATTCTCTACACCGACTACTATTGCTTACCGCTCTTCAGAGTCCTCATGTAAACATAACAGTTTACAATGTGGCACTTACTATTAATACAGTTAACAGAAGATCAAATTACATTTGCCAATGCTACAAAACTTACAAAAGAGAATAAATCAAAAGGAATGGACTTAAATCGTTAGCTAGTACCAAGCAAGAGTCCAAAGAAAAAGGAAGCCAGATGCACTTACTATCAGTAATGGTCTAGCTCTTTTGCGACAGTGAACCGTTGCGACGTAACTAACATTTCCTCAATTTTCCATAAATAAATGATAGTTACTAGGTGCGAGATCTGGGTTAGAGACATGGGAATTTGTTCGCTTTCCTATGAAACAATCGACACAACTGCCTAACAATACTGTCACCCTTAACGTTGGCCCATCAACTTGACAAATTTGCCTGCGGATCACAGCTGCACTTCTGTTCATTGGCTAGCAAAATAAAAAAATAAAAAAATCTCAGCACGAACTTCACAACTGGTGGGGACTATCTATTCTCGCAATAATTTTAAATTACAAGTAGGATCCAACGCTAATCTGATTGCAACAAAATGGACGATGGCTAGCTATTGAACCAGCAATGGAACATCACGTTCAATATCTACATTCTCAGCATCGATTGGTGGCAATTTCTAAACAGATCATATTTTAAAAATGTGCCTTCTCGATCAAGAATTGAAGAGGTCAGAATAAATCAATTTAAATACTGAGAGTTAAGATTTTGGTATACACTTTGTTGACAGAAGTAGCCACAAGCAGTGCACTGCGGAGACCCTGGTGATCATTAGTTTTATTAATTCTGATCAATATGCTTACACGAAAACCACATGACACACTAACTCTAAACAAGAACTGAAACTAGACACCTGCGACTCGGACCTCGTGGTAGACCAGGAAGCATGTGACACGCCACCACTGACTGCGGCTGGCTTGGCGATTATGATAACAGTAAAACGTTGTCACTTGCGCCGATAACTCGCCCCGCGCACCTGCCCACTCTCTAATTCCGTCTTTTTCTGTGCCAAACCCGTGGGAGCATGACATATGTGGGTGTGGCACGACCGAAACAAATTGCATCGCCAGCTCTCACCCGCCCTGATTTATACACGCGCGCCAAATTAATTTCTGCCGCGACCCCCTTTCCCCCTTTTTAGCACCAATCTCCGAACCGAACGCCCCCCTCCCCCTTTTCACCCCTCACCCGGAACAAAACCATTCCCAGCACCTGCCCGCCCACCGCGGGGCAGAATCCACGCGCGTTCTCTACTTACACACTCGGATGAACATTCATCTGTCCGCGCCGCGCTTGCGGTCACCACAAAACTCGCCGGAATTTACGATGATGACAACCAGCCTGCGGTGGCTGTCTGCGTGTCGCACACGGCCGGCCGCCGCGTCGCGCCGCGCCGTCGCGTCGGGAAGAATTCATCACGCATGCCGGTTCACGAGAAAGCAGCGAGGGAGGGTGCTGGCTGGTGTGCAGCCAAAAATAAACAATATCAACAAAAAAAAAAAACCTTTTTATACACCGAGGCAAGCCAAGATCTTGACCTAATGGTCGAGGAATTGTGACGATTAAAATCAACGAACCGCACCGTATTTGCCTACGGCAAAGAATGGGGAGTCATGGACCTTTTTCGGGTTTGGAAGAGGGGAGCGAGAGAGAGAGAGAGAGAGAGAGAATCTTGTAGGGAACTTTGCGTCCCCTGGTGCTACAAAAGCAGACCGTTCTCACAATAGGGGTTTGAAATCAATCGTCAGTATTTACACATTATATATTACTTCCTATTTAGGGAATTTTGACACAAAATACTTACACCAGTAAAATACCTAACTAATTACAATTTTTAATAAATATACATGTAGTGTGAAACTTAGCTACATCTAGATTTTATTTGCGGCACCCACAGAGAGACAGCATCTGAGGGAGGGGGGGGGGGGGAGCTCTCCTTGATACCCCATTCCCAACGTCCCTGGCGGGGATTGAAACGATTTGTGGTAGACACTTCCCCAGGACAGCGAGCGGTGATCGAACTCACGAACTCCGCAATTCAACTCAAAGCCATCGCAAGACCAAACACGCTGGGTAATTAAAACTAATATGGCCATCGAATATATAAAATACGGTTTCTTTTCGGCATCCATGGCCATTGACTAACAACATACTTATTGAATGCAAAACATACACCGATGTATTCAGATTTCCACGCCTAACCTCACTCACTAAATTGACTTCCGACTGAAAAAATCACATAACCGACTCTGAAACTTATTTTAACGCTGCTCAAATTTTATTAACCACAATTATATTGATATGTATTTTGTTTCAAAAACAATCCTGGCAAATATAAGCTTACAATTTTCAAAAAATTGCCCGAAATGGCCTTCGATAGCAGCAGAAACTTAGCATCATTCACCCTTGAACATACAAGATAGGTATTTCAGCAGACTTCGGTAGCACACAGGTAGTCAAGCCAGATGGCAGCAAGAATTAGAAACGGCTATTAAACAAGACAAAACACGTTCACAATCCTTGGAGTCAATATTCCTTATCGTGCGTTAATTAGAATAACAAAACAATAAAAATCAAGATGCTCCCATATTAAATCACACAAGAAATAATTCAAGTGGACGAAAGACATTCTGAAAAATAGTCACCATTTCTTCATTAACAAGCCGAGGCTGTAGCACGAGCCTTCCGCAAGAAACCGGTAGTTCCAGACGAGCAAAACCCAGTTTGGCAGGCAAAGCATGCTATCAAGTGGCGCCCAACATGGGGCCAAAGTCAGTGTTCCCCTGGTTTCATCTCTCTGACTGGCGAACCAACTGTTCATCATATTTAGCCATCAGACACACTGCAAAGCCTGCAGGCAAAGCATGCTATCAAGTGGCGCCCAACATGGGGCCAAAGTCAGTGTTCCCCTGGTTTCATCTCTCTGACTGGCGAACCAACTGTTCGTCATATTTAGCCATCAGACACACTGCAAAGCCTGCAGGCAAAGCATGCTATCAAGTGGCGCCCAACATGGGGCCAAAGTCAGTGTTCCCCTGGTTTCATCTCTCTGACTGGCGAACCAACTGTTCATCATATTTAGCCATCAGACACACTGCAAAGCCTGCAGGCAAAGCATGCTATCAAGTGGCGCCCAACATGGGGCCAAAGTCAGTGTTCCCCTGGTTTCATCTCTCTGACTGGCGAACCAACTGTTCGTCATATTTAGCCATCAGACACGCTGCAAAGCCTGCTGGTGGGAGCAAATGTCTAAATAAATAATACGCAACTCGCATATCCACGACAGAAAGAGTACACTAATAACATACATATATATTAACTTTAATTACTGTGCACTTCGGTTACACAAACATTTTCGAATACATCCTTCTCTTAACCAGATCTTTTAAAATAATTTTCTTGGATATTTTATATCCTACAATTTGCGATTTTTCTATACGTTGTTCACGGTTAATTCAACACCTTTGAAATCCCTGCTTAGGATATACTTTTACTTCTCATATTGTATCCCTCGTCAGTCATATGTAAAATTAACATTGTTGTTGACCTGGTCGCTTTATCCAAGCACCATTAAAACTAAATCGTGGCTATTTTAGGGGTGTACAGGTGTTAATTATATGCAGCTTCACACTCTTAATGTGTATAAACTAATACGTACTTACTGAATACAGTGGCCATAAAATTAAAAATCGCACTTGCAATACAACAGTAAGTCTCAGAACTATTTTTTTAAATTAGTTTCCAACTTGGGAGCCTGTGTGCGAGTGTGTACAGGCTATTCACGATAAAGTGAGAACTTTAGAAAAGAACCTTAGAAAAAAGGTTACTGTGTCTACACGCATACATTTTAATGGACGCGCTGAGTGACATTCGCCCTGTAAAGTTGATAACGATGGATGGAAAGTAGTTCCATATCTTGAAGTCGAATAAAAATATTTAGGTAACCATTTGTGATAATTGAAAACTATTTTTTTCACTTACTGTTTTTTAATGTATAGAAGTATAAAAATTATAAGATTTTTAAAGTGTTTACTTTCTTAGTAATTTCACAGTTTCATTTGAACCACGCGTGATTAAAATGATGAGGCCCATAGAAATGTTAATTGTAAATAAGGCGGAGGAATACATCGTGTATACAATTACATCTTAAGCAGGGCTTTCAAAAGTACTCATTTTACCGCGAACAGCCCATACTGCTGAATATCCCTAGTTAAAGGCAATTAAAGTTTTTTTTTTTTAAATTACAGTATCTTCACACGTTCTAAACAAAACTTATGAAAAATTAACCCCACGCATGGTATGTTTGTTTACTAAATGTGGCATGTATCACGAGTATTTTATACTTCGGTTAACATAAAAGTATCTTATTTTCAGTTAAACTGATTTTTTACTTATATTGTATCTATAAATTATATTTCATTTACATTTTACACGAATGGAAACCCGGAGGAGGGTGTGTGTGTGTGTGTGTGTGTGGGAATACCTTGTAACAAATAGTTCTCAAGCTGCGCACGAATGTGCAGAACGAGTGTAGTTCTGTAGGCTCGGTTAGGCGGAGGAATGCCATGAAATTAGAACTGTAGCAGGGATTTATCAAGTAAAGTTGTGAGTGACCACGAATTGACTACAAACTTCGTGAAGCGGCGAGGAACAAGAAGCCGGAGCTCGGACAGCCCGAGGACAGCGACGGCTCGGGGGGGTGGAAGCGGGACAGCAAACGGCGACCAAGCACATACAGAACGCCACGACGTGAACACAAGTTGGTCGTGGAGGTCGCCGGTTGGGATCAATATCAGTGGCGTAACTGCCGAGGAGGAGGAGCCGGCGGGCTATTAGCAGCCCGCGAATTTCCGACGAAGGGGCGCGCCGAAGACCCGGCTGCCTCTAAATACGTCCATCCCGCGGCCAATCGCAGCCAGTCATGCACTCTGTCCCTGTATTACCTTCCACAACCTCCGTCAAGCTCTCAGCGTCAACTGTGCATTTGAAAACCGCTCGAATACCCGACAAAGTCTATTACCAGTACCTTCAAACTTTATAATCATACCTTTGAAAATCACCCCAGATGACGTATTTGGTCGTTTTCTAAATATGGATTTATCACAAGTACTTCTGTTAATGTATTAGTATTTTATTTTTAATTAAATGGATCTTTTACTTGCATTTTATTTGTAAATTATAATATTGCACTTATAATAATTAATTAACGTGAATAAAAAGAGAATAAAATTAGAGTGTTGGTAATACCCAGTAATAAATAGTTCTCGTGCAAAACATTATTAATCTGAGTGCGCACGAACACAGTGCATTGTCTTTCTGGTGTATTTTTCTAGACATACTTTACGGTTGAAGTAAAGCAACTGCCTATGGAGCACTGCACCCGACTATGCAATGTGAAGAACTCATAGAAAAGTAGTTCCGACACCATGAAAATAGTCAGAAAAAAACGAAGAAGAAAGTATATATTTCGCAACATTATCAAATATTTTACTAAAATATACTGTTTAAATGTAAAAAAAAAAATCATCGATTAAAATAGTCTGTATTTTTAACAAAATTTAAGCGTATTTACATTTTGGATGTTTCAGAAAGAAGAATTTGTAAGAAAATCTTCGTCATGGAATATCGTCACACGGTTTACTGTGATTGTGTGTAAGAAAATTGTAATAATAATGTAGGAAATAATTTCTATAATTATTTTAAAGTGCGACCATTTGTCACTAACATTTATAGCTGAAACTACCGTAAATAAAGTTAGTAATGAAATTGCTATGATACATTATTACTATAATTTTATTACACATTATCACTGTAAATATTATGACAATCTTTTTTGAAGAAGATTTGCATGCAAATTCTGTTGTCCGAAGCATCAAAAATGGAAATGCACTTAAATTTTGTTAAAAATACGGACTATTATAATCAATATTTTTTTTACATTTAAAAAGTATATGTTAGTAAAATATTGTATAGTGTTGCAAAATATTAATACATTCTTCTTTCATATACAGCATCAATCGCACTTTTCTGACAATTTGCATAGTGTCTGTACTACATTTTTGATGAGTTTTTCACGTTGTATAGTCGGGTGCAGTGCTCCATTACTTCAACCTTACGTTTGTTTTGCACGAAGCAGAGGAATAGCATGAAACTAGAACTTCAGCAGGGCTTCAGGAGAAACGGAAGGACTAATCGGTGCCCAAGAAAATGAAAGTCACAATAAGTCAGAAGAAATCACCACAATATTAATGATATCTTTTCTCTAAGATGGTATGAAGAATTGAAGCGATTTTACCAGAACAGTTATCACCAGGCTGCAGCCAGAATTCTACGATTTAGAACGATGTTGTTGTGGAAACACATGGGCACCTACACAAGCAATTCTGAGTGATCGTAAGACATTCTATATTGAACAATACCATTAAAGGTATTCGTTTTGTCCCAGTTGTTAACAGAAACGCAGACAAAGGCCAAATATTAAGAAAAATTTTGTGCATTAATTTTTGTGTAGTGAATTTATAATGAAAAAAATTAGTCTGTTTATGATAACTGACAACTCAAGCAGTAATGAAAATGACTACCCAACTCCCATTTCCAAATTAACTTTTTTTTTTTTTTTTAATTTAGGATGAACAGGAAATAACATTTTCCAGCAAACTAAAAAAGCACCGCACGGAAATATTTCCGGCTAACCCAAATTAATTTCATTCGAACCTTCAGAAAAAAAAAACCAGGTGTTCAATTTCACACCATATCACTTGGCAGCACCCAGCAGCGATTGAGGAACATCTGCAAACGTGCTGTTGCATTTTATAGAGCGGTTCCCGCCTGTGTATCCTTTCAACGCGACGTCATCATACATCTGACGCCACGCCGTGTGTGTGTGAGATGCTGTCTTGACTCTACAAATATATCATAAGTAATACGAGTACAACTGTTTCGCACCTTCCCCGCCCCCGCATTTTCATTTTACACTGTATGTTATAGCCTAACTCCATGACAAAAATCAGATATTTCTGACCATTTTTTTAGTTATTTGCTATAATGTTACGCCCGTAGTCTGATCAAAAGAAAATTACACACTAAATGCATAAAAATGAGACACGTATAATTGTTTCACAGGAGATTCCGGCCCATGAGCACTTGCGTCATAAGCTGAAGCCGTCCAATCTAGTAACAAAGTAATGTAGCGTGGATATACTACAGACATTTATCGTTCACGTAACTTCTGCAACCGAATCACCAGCTCGAAGCAAAACTAATGGACGATAACAAAAACGGGAGCACACAGAACCGAATTGCAACGTACCACGCTGTAAACAATTTTTTGTATCAACACCGTTCGACCTCACTACCAGTGGCGATTACCATCACCAGAGACAAAAGAACGAAAAATACGTACGAAAGTCAAAACCTCTTATTACACACACATCCAGCAAGCCATGGGGAAGGAAAAAAAAAAAGCACGGCATGAAAACGACCGTTAGCTCTCTAGCAAACAAGGTCTAAATGTTTTCCGGCGTCTAGTATTTGGTCTACGTGGCGTAAAACCAAAAAAGTACAGTGATTTTCAAACACTAACACGCCTTGAAAAGTTAGCACAGCTAAGTCGCAGAATATCTTAGCATACAAATGCGAGGTCTCGTAATTTGCACCTAACTCAGGCTGCAAGTCCGGTGGGGGGTGGAGGGATTTAACAGCGAGGAGTACCCAATCAAACAGAAAGCCCGCTGAAAGAGCAAAACTTGGCCAATTAGATAATCACAGTCATTATTTATTCCCTTCCGAGGCGAACAGAATCCTGCTCCCAATGTTTACAAAACAACGTTAAAAGGAGATGAGAGGAAGCAACATGATGAAGCAAGTAAGTATAGAACCAGTTTCCTACAATCCAAATCATCGGCGCCATACGGAAAATGTGACCTTCCAAACATGTAAATATGTTACGAAAAGACAATCGCCTTGCAAATGCAGCACCCAATAATCTTTACTCTTTCCACTATGGCAGCTGACCGCTGCCGGAATAAGGATAGAAACAAATTAAAAAAGTCTCTCGTGAAGAGTTTAAATCTGTAAACGGGACAGAATGGTACACTGGATTATCAATATAGCGAAATTAACCTAAGCTAGGATTTTTAAGCGGATCGCAGAAGCCCTGCGTAGACACAGAGGCCCAGGATGAGAATATATGAAGATTCATCTTATAAGTTTTCATCGCGTAATGACGTCACAAACTGTATCTCCTTACGCCGACGCGTACGGTCGGTCCCCAGGCTCTCTGTTCTGTTGCTGAATCTCGAAGACCTTCCCCGCGACTTCCTGTCCCACAGTCGTGTCAGGTTTACCGCGCATGCGCATTGCCGTCCCCGACAAGTTTTCCAACTCGGGATACAAAGTATGGCTTGGCAGATACTTGAACCCGCAACCCACAAGATCTTCTGTGACGGTATCACGTACCGTTTCCCGACAGCAATGATAACGTCCTAGTATAATTGGCTGTCAATGTAGCCGTATTTCGAGCAGCATTACGAGATAAAGCATGTCACGATGAACAGCAAACCAAGTGGCAGCAATTCATTCACAACAAAATTCACTATTGTTTGTCATCACAAGTATTGGCCCCATACGGGCTATTTAGGCAATCAGAGAAATTTTCATGCGGTCCATATATCTACGATTAATGTACGTTCTTTGCCTCAGCTTCAACGTGAAACACATTTTTACCGTATATTTTTACATCTGAATATAAACGTTTCTAGTTCCATTAATGTTTTAGATTATAATAGCACTACACTTACGAACTGTAAAGAACTAAAGAAGCAACTAACTTACGCGGACAGACAAGACAAACAATTCTAACGGTATAGGTGCACTGCTTTCTAACGGTGTAGGTGCACTGCTTTCTAACGGTGTAGGTGCACTGCTTTCTACCGGTGTAGGTGCACTGCTTTCTAACGGTGTAGGTGCACTGCTTTCTACCGGTGTAGGTGCACTGCTTTCTAACGGTGTAGGTGCACTGCTTTCTAACGGAACTGTTGAATAACAAGCTTGGTCAGGCCAGGTCAGGTTCGCATCGACTATTGCATAGCCCTGAAAGAAGTTATACGACCCGTTAATTCTTTTACCAAAACTTGTGCTGTTGTTACGGTGGGGCAAAATAACATCCAATTTCGTGCATGCATGATTATTTCGGTAAATCATCTTACAGGCATTAACTTATTCTGAGCGACACAAACTTTCGTTTGAAAAGCCGCTTTAAAACGACCTAAAACTGTTTTAATCATTTATGCGAGAATATAAATATTCAACCCTAAAATCTATATAAAAATAATAAGGCAACAAAAAACTGGAAAATAAACACTGTACGAAACGTTATGGGGGGGGGGGGGGGGAGAGAACTCCGCCCATAACACCTGCGAAGTTGTGAATGCATAAAAATTCTCTTAACATGTTTCACAAATTGGCCGGCTAGTAAATTCCATTAGGTAAAGACATTTTGTATACTTATTGATATTTCAGTACGTAAAGTAATAATACTTTGGAATAGCCTGATGCAGTGCCAACAGCAACTAAAAAGTCACATTCCGAACTGTATTACTTTTCAATATCAAAATCGTTTTAATTAAATAGTCATACAGACGACTTGTACCAATTTTCCATGCCGACCGTTCTTTAGTCAAAGGCGATATTACATATTTTCAGCTTGCAACATGAGTGACTCAATTACAACCTTATTTCACAGTATCGGAATATATTGAGTTTATACCGGCATATTTCAATATGCCGTGCAGTAGTTGCAGTCTGCTATTTCCTTGGTACATTGCCACGTTCATTACGCAGATTTTACCGGTATCCGATACTAACCGGTTTCTCGAATAAGTATCTGAGAAGGTCAGAATTTATAACTGGTATATATATAGGTGTAGGCTGTTCACGGAAAATAGACACCTTTGAAAGCCCCGCTGAAGATCTACTTGTATACACGTTGTGTTCTTCCGTCTTGTGTAAAATTAACACTGTCATGGGCCTCATCACTTTATTCATGCGTCGGTCAAGCGAAACTGCGAAATTATTAGAAAAGTAAATATTGTACAAATCTGAATTTTTACACTTCCGATGCATTAAAAAATACAAAAAGCAAAAGAAATAATTTAAGTTATTACAAATGGTTACCTAACACTTTTTGTTGACATTAATAAATAGAACAATATTCCCAACCATCATCGCCAACTTTACTGAACACATGTCACTCATTGCACCCGTCAAAATACATCGAGGTTAGGGACAGCGATTTTTTTCTTAGCTTGATTTCAAAAGTGCTCACTTTATCGTGAACAGACTTTACTTACAGAAAATCGCTGTATGTAAAAATCCTTGTATATGTAATGGCTGTTCACATAGTATCAGCGTCACACAAGCAACAGCCTCTTTGCAAGGATTTTTTGTTACATTTATGTTTTACACTGTAAATATGAATCAGTGAGAATTTCACTGCTTCAATTACTCAACAGTACCTGACTGGTTCAAAAGTCACTTCAGTGAATTTCACTGATGAATCAGCGAAACAATACCAGATATACCAGATTTCTTTCACTTATTGATTCGGTGACATTTTCCACTGATTCGTAGGTTTTTATTTACTGATGGATCAGTTACACAGCGTGTAAAAATGGCCGTTACACAACGTGTATCAAGTGAAATAACAACGAATAACTAATAAATCCAATACAAAATACTTTCTAAAATGTGTTTCCTCTTTCAAAACACCATTTTACCAGCTAATGTGAATATTCATTCAGTCTTTCATTCCGTTTTTACGTATTTCACTTCGTTATAATGTAATCATCACAGCGCTCTGTTTGAAGATTTAAACTGAATAACGTGGCGAAGAGAGTGTACTCATATATACTATTATTCGTTTTAACTATCCTAACGGTACCAATTAAACCAAAAACGACAAGGGCATGCAATTTAAATCTTCACGATGTCGATAAGAACCATAATCCTCCAATTTTCCAACTTACCTAGGTAACGCAGATGGTAAGGTAACGACCTAAAAGCGAAGTGGAACGTGTGTGTGAGTTCCATCCCAACCTCCGAAAATTTTTATTTTTATAATTACGGTAAATTGCGTAATACAAATAGTAAACTATAGGTTTCTACCTGAAGACATTTTCAAACATTCAAGTGGTTGAATTTCACTACGAATTAGTGGTTTTCCATTTAAAAAAAAAAAAAAAAAAAAAAAAAACACACACACACACACACCACCTGCCTGTCTATGTTGAAAATATACGCTCGTAAGAATCTCCTAAAAAACATTTTTTTTAAAACGACAATCTTTTAAAATTAACGCAGTGAGGCAAAATTCCCTTGACATGGTATTTCCTATTTAAATTTCGCAGCTGCCCGTCGGTAGACAGTGCTTAGGACCGGGAACGTGGAAAAAGAGAACTGAAGCCGCACGCGTCATCAAAATGGCGTTACTGGTCAGCTACATGGCGGAATGCTGTTCGCCAATAAGCGTCCGGCTACTTACTCAGCCCGCAGTCAGCCAATGGGAATCTCTCACACCACTCAGCAGCCAATCATCTGTTACAGAGCCTAGCGCAGCCAAACAGAGTTAGGTACACCTACATCAAAGGAACCCTTCCGTCAGTTCGATTCTGTACCTATATACATATATATTGTGTCCTAGGTAAGACACCAGGTGTTAGTTACTCGGGTGAACGCTTTGCTCGAACCATAGCATCTGCTCCAGCTTGAAGAGAAAAAACTGAGATGCTCGTAAAACCATATCGTATTTGTTCACGTGTTTCCGTAACTTGACAACTAGTAAACGGCGTCCTTCACTCTTTCCCTGCTATTTGCAGAGAGATCCGTAAAGTCCAGATTTCAGCTCCGACAGTCTCGGCCACTAACATGACAAGAGTCACTGAAAATTTCCGGAAGGCATAAAGCAGCATTGCCTACACATTGGTACGCGTTGGATCACATATACGTGTTGCGACAAATCACCAAGGATGGCGAATACCTGCAAGTAAAAAAGAAATTAAAAAACTCGAGTGGGGAGTGAACCCGGGGCGAAATAACACTCTCCGAGTGACGGTCTTACCAGCTGGGACCCGTAGGTGCCAGTCATCCCTGGACATGACATGAAATGAGAACCTAGGATGGAGCGGCGCTGGAATGCAAAGGCGGGGGGGAAACGGGAGTAACCCGAGAAAACCCGCCGGCAAGCGGCATCGTCCAGGAGTGAGCCCGCCGGGGATCGAGCCCTAGCCACTGCGCCACCGCTGCCCCAAAATGCAAGGGCTTTGCTTGGACCGAATGTGGCAGTGAAGCTACGTTGGTGGGATGATTCTGATGCATTCCAGTTTGACAATAGTTCGACCGAAACAGTCTGAGAATATGGCATTAGGAAATAAAATACCGGACCTTCGGCGTGGTTACAAGACAGAGACAGAACTAGTTAATTCCTAATGTTCTTAAAATCTCGCACTGGAAAAGCTGTTCCCATAATTTTGAGGTATGTCAGCGTGAGAACATAATGGATCCGTCCCATGCCAACGACGTGTTCCTGATGCCAATATCCAGGGAGAAATTGATATGGATGCGAATGGCCACTATGACAACAAATCGTAAAGTAGATATATTGGTGAACGAAACGAAGACTGAGTACTTCAAGCCTCGTGGCAAGTCAAGACGGGCCAAGCCGGTACAGGGGAGGCAAATCCTATCACTGACAGCCGGGAACGCATCCTACAAAGGATTCCGTGAGTTCAACAAACTTAGGGGGCAGCTGTCACGGGCTGGAGATCAAGGCGAGTATCCGAGCCGGAAGCCGCAGTTATTACAATGTCAGTCAACCTGTAAGTCACGCAACCTGTCAAAACAGTCCAGTCCTGTCGAGAGGTTTCGAGGCGTGGAGTTTATGGGAAGAAGAAGAAGACAACGATCTCTTCATCTAAATGTAAGTCTTGCGGAAAATCTTAGGCGCGGCCACTGGAGAACGAACGACGGAACCGGCATAGTCGTGTGCTGGGACGTATTAAACAAAACATTGTGGACGTGGCGACGTGTAAACGCCTCAAGTAGGAAGGGCACGTCTCGTGGATGAAAGACCATCGATGAGACGTCGAGACTTCGTTCGCCGTGGTAGAAAAACGGCTGGGCATCCCAAGAACAGAAAGGAAATTAAGAATTCCGCATGATCTGATTCAGTTCAACGTAGGGGTCAAATAACGACTGGAAGAACGAGTCGTGACATAGTACACACGCCTTTGTAGCTGCGCACGATCCCTTGGACCTGATCACGTAAAATGAAACAAAATTCCGGTGCAGAGCCGTGCCCTCTAAAGAAACGGGCGTTGGAGCAGATGACTAAGGAGGATAAGAGACGCGGGCGGTCGTGAATGTGTAAATAATACACGCATATCTTGCACTCGCACCTAATCTCTCAAGAAAACACAGTCTGTGTACGCCACAGCTTCACCCTTATCACGTGACCAGTTTCAAAAACGCAGCAGGTAGCACGAATGAAAACTACAATGTACGAATTAGTTAGATGTTTGGCCCTTCACTTCATTCCCATATTTCATATTATCTCGCAGACAAAAGGGAAAAAATCTTCCCGAGGCAGGCCCACTGCAAACCCACTTACATCCTCCATCCCAAGCAGCTGGCGGACCCGATAAAGAATCTCAAACTCACAAAAAGAATGGGGTTGGAAGTGTCGCGTGACTGTCCTCCAGTCTCCCCGGAACAACCCTTGCTCAATATTTTGTTTCAATATACGCCCGGGGGATGTTATCCTCCACGAGCGCGGTTCCGAAAAATAAGGGTGTAACGAAAATACGTATTCATTTCAACCCCTGCACTCGCCCCTTCCCTTTCCACGCCGCAATCTTATGTGGCCCCATTTATATATTTTTTGGAGGGGGGTGGGGGTTGGGCGGGGGGGGGGGGGACGCGTGTTTGGGTGGTTGGCGCACCTGGCGAGATGGAAAGTAAACAGCAGCGCGGCGCGCGGGCGAGCCGCCAACTACGAAGAGTGGGAGGGAGAGGGAGAGAGAGAGAGAAGCGGCAGACCGCAAAAACCGCAAACAGCCGGAGGCCCACACGGACTGTTCCCCTCCCCCCCTCCCTAGTGGTTCGACAACCGGTCGCATGGCGCGCTCTTTCGCACCGGCGGGTGTGATAATCCGCCCGGCTGATATGATCGGCTCTGGATTGGAGCGTGGCGCGCGCCTGGAAAATCACCTGGAAGCCTGCAGCGAGCCCCTAACCCTCCACCACACACACACACACACACACACACACTCAACACTCGTTACACCCAGCACTCCCAACCAAACATGATACCTGCTACTACCAAGAATTTAAACTTTATAACAACTGTACTTTCACAAGTGCCAGTATCTCTCACCAATACTTCTTGTCAACGGTTGAATTATTGTCATTTTACATTTTTCACGCATTTTTTTAAAACTTAGAAATGTTTAACACAAGTTAAAATTTTCTATCATGATTTTTAACTTAAGTCAACTCTACCCATGGCATGTCATATTAGCGTTACATCATTACATTATGTACGATAAAAATCATTTTAAACGAAAAAAAACACGAAATTAGCATTAAAAAATTTGCAAATTTTCGAAAATAACTTACATTTTGCAATTTATCGACGTGCCGTGAATATGATTAGAAAACAACTAGATTAAAACAAAACAATACTTTTTGCCTTTACAGACCGAACATTTTACAAGGATGAAAAATTTAGTAAACGATAAGTTTATTGTATGGCCCTGTGCAACAGATGTATTGACGATATATTGCTCTTGTAAATTTTTTCGTCGAATCGGCAAAACCTTTCACCGAAATGTTTGTGTTACGATTACCAATTAGTAAATCCCCTTAGGAATTAAATCACTCTAATTGACAGAAAATGAAGTGTACAAACAAAGTAAGTTAAATCTAAAGATAACCAATAATTTAACAAATGTGAAATTTACTTTTCGTATTTTCTTGATAAGTTAGTTTGTAAATCATTATTCTATCTGTAGATTTTAAAGCCATTTGGTAAATGGCATTAAAATTTGAAGATTTCTAGTTAAAACGATTTTATTCGTCACATAAACTGCTTACTATAAACGAGAGCCATTTGTAAGATTGGCAAGTGTTGCAACCCACACTAGAACACTAGATACACACACAAACACAAAACTAGCAGATAGGACACTTTTTTTTATTGATAAGGGGAGTCTTCAGTATTATATATACTAGAATGCTAATTAAGCACAATATTAAGAAAATATACACCGAAAAAAAAAATTAGAAAAAACTACCATCTACGAAACAAACATGACATACAGACCTACACAGCAACAGCCAATGGTTGTCAACTAGAACAAGATTGGCCACTTCCACAACTAGTTTTATTGCTAAAATATTCAAGACGTCAGAAGTTAAGTGTTAGCTGCAAAAAAAAAAAAAAAAAAAAACAATAGTTCGGTTATACCTAAGTGAAAGATAGACGCGCTTTCTTTGGTTAATAACCATACAAAAAATTTGTTTGCTCAAAAATACATTCGTCACGCCAGCGCCATAGGAAAAAGCTTTTGCAATTTCTGTCAGTCTCTATAAATGTGACTTAAATATAAAACATTTACGTAATAAACGTTATCCACACGACAGCCCACCTTACGTAAGCAGACAAATATATATTTCAGTGGTACAACAAGTGTACAGCTTTTGGTCGCTGTCAGGTCACAGGCGTTTTAAGAAACGGTGCACGCGCGTTCTCTGAACAAATATGTACACACACGGCCCCAGAAATTGTCGTCTTATTGACAGTTCACACTGTGCTATTTACCCACGCCACTCGCCTACAAGACCTTCATGAACGGCTGACTGTCTGCAGAGGCGAGGCTACTGCACACTCGCCATTAAACAATCTACAATTTGTTTCTCAATACTGCACGCCAGTTCATTTCAGAAAGGCCGCTTGGCGTGGTAAGGATCGTGAAGGTCTGATGGAGTTAAAGATGGCGGTCTTCATTATCATTACTATAGGCCGTTCACGGTAAAGTGAGTACTTTTGTAGCCATAGTTACTTTTTTCTTTCAACCAATTTATATCTTCCACCAATTGTTAATGTAAACCCTGCCATGTCATTACACAGTGTATACGTTCACTACACCCAAAACCAGAAGTCCGAGGCCACAATTAAATGTATTTATAAGTTATTATGACTGGCGAAACAGCTTCAAAAAGTGCTCACTTAACCGTGAACGGCCAATACATTTAATTTCCCAATGTATATACAATACCATGAAAAACCTAGACGACCACGTCTTTCGCAATGTAGTACATCTCACGAAATTACAGTAGTCAAAACAAATAGTAAATCAATACTCACTATCATCTTGCATTAACCAACTACATACACACCTAAAAAAATGTGCATCACTGGGATTATTGAGTTACTGAGTTTCTCCCGGCCCAAGCGTAAGTAGACAATGAAAATGCACACTATGTGTACAGAATATCACGCCTTTCATTCCGATGTGTCTGCAATGCGCCTACCGTCCCAGCGACCATGCTACATGGTCAATGGTGCCGCGGTAGTTTAGTGGTTAGACTACTCGCCTCCCATCCAGGCGAACCGGGTTCAATTCCCGCCGGGGTTGCTCCCGGAATTGTGCCGGACGACTTCGCTGGTCGGTGGGTTTTCTCAAGGATCTCCCATAGTTTCCCACGCTCCACTCTCACTTTATTGAGGCGTGTAATTTAATTAATCCTAACGACAAATATTTTACACTTCCATATCTCGTTCTCAGTAAAATTTAGAACCGCCTCTCGTGAATTGCTCCGCCCTCAACTGTAACGTCTAGGGGAATGACAGACATTGCACAACTATAGACTGTTCACGGTAAAGCGAGCACTTTTGAAAACCCTGTTTAAGATCTACTTGTATGCGCGTTGTGTATTCTTCCGTCTTATGTAAGATTAACATTGTCGTCTGCCTCATCACTTCATGCATGCGTCGGACAAGTGAAACTGAAATTATTAGAAAAGTAAATATTTAACAAATCTACTCATTTTACACTTCGATGCATTAAAAAAAAAAACAGTAAGTGAAAGAAATATTTTAAACTATCACCAATGGTTACCTAACACTTTTTATTCGACGTTAAGATAGGGAACTACTTCACAGCCATCGTTACCAACTTTACTGGGCGTATGTCACTCAGGACGCCCGTTAAAATACCTGCAAGAAAAGGGCAGTGACTTTTTCTAAGACTGATTTCAAAAGTGTTCACTTTATCGTGAACAGCCTTTAAGATGACTCCCCACAGTCGCTTTGGCGCACAGGTCTGTCCTGCCAGTGGCCGCTGCGGCCCGCCGAACCCACAGCAACACTCGACAATCACGTTCGTCCAAGCACTTACCACAGCTACTTCCGCGTAGTCAAAAGGCGTATTTAGAACAGCGACAATCTCTTCTGGATTACACTGCATCCACGCAGTCCAGTAACGACGCAAACCAGCATCGAGGCGTTTCTATAAACGTGAGGCGATCCCCAGCAGCCGCATCTAAATTTTAGGTTTGTGTACTCTCACTTTCTGCTGTGTTCTTGTACAGCCCTTGAACACTGTTCAAAACACTCGTGTATTTTCGTCACAGCATCTGCTGGTGAGACGTCAATTCCGAATGCACAAATACATTCAATAACCTCAAACTGTAACTACACTCTAAGGAATTATTTCTAAATCTACAATTTCGGTGAATACGTACAGTAACGAATTGCGAATGGTAAATTATTGTTACAATTTCTCTCTCTAGAAATTAAGTGGGCTATACCAAGTTCGTTAAGGGATGGAGGTCTAAATCAAATAAAAGAATTAATTATAATTGTCTTATTTTATTTACAATAGCTAGAGCAAAATTCTCTGAACTCAGACTCTCACAATAAATTGAAATCACTTACTGTTCATAACTGACACCAAGTTAATAAAGTTTATAATTACGACAAATAAATCAATGAAATTAAATAATTAAAGATCAGTCCCAATAGACAGTGTATCGACCTATTCAATTATTTTATAATTTATGCGTCCATATTTGAAAATTCGAATATTTACAATAAAATCAGTATTACACTTCCATTCGGTCCCACCTCAGTCCAGTCCATGTCCCGCCAGTCGCAATGTTCTAGAGTCCTCCAAGCGCCCTAACGCACAGTAGGCTTCACTCGTCGGTTTCACACCCTCTCGTCCATTCAAGCTACGAACACCTCACTCGCCGTCGTCCCGCAATGTTCAGTTGTCGTCCACACTTCACTTCGCTCGCGCACACTCGCCAGGCGGCCTCCGTCAAAGACTGCCGGGCCGCTGGGTTGCGGCAGTATATATAGTGTCTTCTAGAATCTTCCCCAACTCGCGTGATGCATCACGGAGGGCTGCGGCGCCAGCCAGTCTCGCCAGAACATTCTTGCGTCGTCGCTAAACGTATCGGAAACTCTAGCAGGCGAGAGGAGGTCTGTGACGCCAGCAAGTCTCGTCGCTGTTGGCATTCACGAGATTCCCAGAAGGGAAGCAGACAGCCACGAGCGCATCGTTCCAGGAAGAGGGGAGGGCGAGGTGGGTCCCCGATTACAGCGCGGGGCAGCTGATTCGGCGCCAGCTGCAGCACGTAACATTATTTTTCCATACATCCACGGTAATGTTCCTACAGTTGCATAGGAAAGGGTCAAATGCGTGGGAAAGTTCGCACCTTTGTATAGTAGCGATGCTAACCATTCCCATATTTTCAGCATGATGTGAAGTACTACTTCCATACACTGTGTAGGTTAAAAACTTCCATTTCAGTTTAGGAAGTTTACCGGAAATTTTTTGCAGCATAAATAATGTAACGTGCGTATCATATTCTCTTCGTCATTGCGAACGAATATCGTTCGAAAAATATTTAGTCGAAATAACAGTTAGTGTAACCCTGTACTCATGCATACACCTAGCACCACTGTACTGTACTTGGAATTAAGTAAGTGTCCAAATTCCTACTGCCTAACATTAAATTTACACAGTTTCAACGTTTCGAATGACTGAAGGAGAAGACAGACCTCACAACCTAATTATGCAAAAAAAAAATTTAAAATATTAGTTACTAGATGAAGTCACAGTAGGTCATTAGACAATAAAAAAATTATAGAACAACACTTACGCAGAATGACCTGCAAACTTCGAGCAAAAAGGCAGAGAGTCGCTTCATCTCACGACGAATTTTTAGGGAAAAGTAGCGAGATTCGAATTTCGCCTGCTATTCGAGTTAATTTTCTGGACGAATTTCACACGGAGCTTACCTGCTTAGCGCGCAAACTCCTTTGCACAGTATGTAGAAAACCCTTTCTTACAATTAAACGCACAAGTCTCAGAAATACCCGCTACGTAGTTTAAAACGCCTAAACGAACCAAACTTCGCACAAACAAATTTATTCCTAACCTGACAAGATTCGATCAAAACAGTTGTGAAGTAGACTGATGTGCCCTGTATCGAAAAAGTAGAGACGAATTATCAAAAATAAATTCTCGTGTTTTAATTGGTCACAAAGAAACCGATCACAAATTCTTCAAGGCTAGAACAAAGCTATAAGAAGAAAATAACAAAATTACTAGTTTTATGAAAATTTACACACTTATTCGACAAAAGAAAATTCAAATTATTTCAACATCAAAATACAATAATAAAATTTATTCTCTAAAAAATAAATCTGCAAGTAAGTATGTGGCTATAATTCTCGTAAGCATGCAAAAACCTTCCAACAAAAGTGGTCACCCATCAATGTTTTGATCACAATCAAGACTTGCGTTAGTAAACAATAATTTCACTGTAATACTGACACTCTTGAAATAATTACCACCGAAAAAAAAAAAACCTTCTTGAAACAGGGTTGAAACTATACAATAAAAGAAGAGCAATGTCCCACTTACACGACAACGCTCAGTATCAAATGGAAATAATCGTTTGCTGCAAGAGTTGCTGCGAACAATCTCTCTTCCAACACAACCTTTTCGTTAAAAATTTGTACGAAATACCTTCAACATTCCCCCTCTTCAGAAAACATGGCGAAATTGGATTACACATACTTCTTTAAATGTACCGATAGCATTTTTGATAATTTTTTTGTGTGCATGTGCAATGGAGTACACAATAATTAATTTTCTTGGCTGAACTCAAATCAAAAAGCAGATTTTTGTAGACGGGCTGGGGCGCTGAGCAGCACATTTGGTATCGAGTAATTGGGAGCGGTTAACGTGTTGCGTTGTATTAGAAGCGCATTTCTTTAACTGATATAAATTAAAATTGGTTTCCTTTCGTCTAGCGGGGAGGCCACCGTGGTGTAGGTAGCCTCTTACAATTCCCGAATGCATCACCCGGATTTCCGCATATTGTAAACGTGGCAGGTGTTTCTGTTGGTCAGCGGGTTTTCTCGGGGCGCTGCCGTTTCCCTCGTCCTTGCATTCCACAGTTGCTCCATCCTCACTCAATCTCACCCGCACCGGCGTTCAAGACTGAAATAAACTTTTGTCTAATGCATTGTGGGAACATTTAACTAGTACAAAAACGGATTTATATTTACACCAATTTCACATTCTCTTTTAACCATCGCCGCTGATATAATAAAGTCTTTACATGAATGGCAAAGTTAATTTTTACGTACGGTAAAATGACGTACCAACAAAAAAAATTTATAAGTATATATCGTCAGAAAGTGATGAGTAAACAAAGAAACAGATACGCCCTTGTGGCGCATTTCCACATTTATCTCCCGGCTCTAAAGGATCACATTAGACAGGAAAGGAAACAACCCACAACGTGCTCTACCTACTTCACTTCGCTAATTAATAATTTCACGGCGCCAAACTTCGTTAGATAATAGTCACCCGGCACCAATGTATTTGAGCTGACAGAACTCAGCATAGGAAACATTCTGACGATAATTATCAGTTTGAGAGAAGAAACATTAAGTAATTACAGTAACCATATTATTTGCAATGGTGGTCTAAAATCCGAACATCTCGGGGGTCAGCGAATGTTTAATTCTAACTTTGATATCGTAAGAATTGGGTATGCAAGTTATTTCCATCCATGCTAATTTTAAATATTCAGTGAAAATGAGAAAAAAAGAAAGAAAGAGATACCGAGTGTGAGAGAGTGAGAGAGAGAGAGAGAGAGAGACACACACAGAGAGAGACAGAGAGAAACAGAGAAAAGAAACAACCTTTATTTTAAGTTTAATTACAAACCCAACGTTTGGAACAAAAAGTCTGCAGTGGCATAAAACTGGGATTTTTGTTTTTGTTTTCAGTCAACAGCACAGTCATTAACTGGTGACCAGTTTGTATTCTTCCTGAGAAAACTGGGAAAGAAAATGAGTTCTTAAATTTTACAGATCACGCCCTAAATTTGCATTTTAAAAACTCAACTTGCGAAGAAATGTGTTACGTTATGATTGAGCGGAGGTAAACAGTACAAATACTTGGAATTACCACAGAAGGGAAAAAAAAATGTCACGAAAACGCTCTTGCGAGCGTAGCAAATGCTTACTAACTTGATACAAAGATTTCGCCACTAAATACCAATCACTCAGTGCAGAATCAGTTCTAGCTGACAACGTAAAACATGTATATTGCCTCAGACGCTCTCGTCTACAACTACTGAGTAATGAATATCTCTCTGCTTCTTTACTGATTTTCCACTTTTTATGCCAGCATATTTTAGATTGCACACCTTAGCTCCCACAGAAATCCACAGTGGTGGTAAACAATAAAAATCTTATGAATCGAAGTGAATAAACTGATATTATAAAGGATTATACGCCAGCATGCTAGGCACATAATTAAATGAAATTCTATTTTTAATGAAATGGCGCCTTGTAATTTTCTATCGGCGGTTTCGGGATTTACACCTGGACGTGTACATACTAGAAAAGGAACGATTTTTCGTAAACGTAACTTCGGGCGATTCTCAATAACTAATACGTCACGCTTGCGTGAGAAGAAGCCGAAATGGCGATGTTTGAAGTCCAAACCCCATGGTTCGGAATCTACTACGATCAGGTCTCTTAGTACTTCACCTCGCTGCAAATCCCCTTTTATAACCCGCACCCCTAAAAAAAATTATGAACTGAAATTTTTTTTTTTTTTTACCAAGACCATTATTCAACAAGCCTACATGGCATTCGCATCAGTTAAGTACTCCCACTACAAATCTTGGTAACTGTATGACATCATAATCTAACCAATAGACTACGGATGAGACAAACTTCTTATTCGTCTTCTGTACATATTACCAACATTGAACTGAACACAACATTGTTAAAGTCACATGGTCAACAGTGATGAAGGTGGTTGTTTATATCTTAATTTTCAAATACAATCACTTTTATATTAATAAAATACTTCTACCCATTTAAATATAATTTAATTGCATTCCAAATTGGTTATATGAAGTATACAAATATCTGAAAGTACTTGTTTCCTACACAGTGTTCTAACTTCAAATACAATCCACACCATTTTGTGCTAGTCGTATTCGCAGAAAGCAGTTCAATGTTGGGACACGGAGATAGGTTGTGCGTAGCCAGCGAGATCGGTCTACCTTATCTTTAGTCTATGATCTAACCACGATACAAATTCTGTACTTCAAACTGCAGTGCTTTTCCCGAGGAAGAAACTGCCAAAGCGCCTAGGTCCTACATACGGTTGCGTGGCATCACTTTAGAACAATGCTCGAGATAGGCTGCTGCCGTCCCTTCTGTAAGATCACCTCTGGCCACACACATTGCATCGATTAAAAAAAGCGGATTTCGTTTTTTGCGCCACCTCCAACACATACTAAGGACCAGGCCCCGTGCGGTTTTCGTTCAATTTGCAAAACACGGTGTCTCCATTAGCTGGTGCCATTGTGGACGGGCGAAGACGCGCCGACGAAGCCTCCAGAAAGAAAAGCCATCGAACATTAGCCGTCCGCGTTTCCAATTTAGCTTTCCCGCCTCCTCCCACTACCTGCCCACGCCTGGCAACATAAGATAAGTCACTGTCCAAACAACCCCCTCTTCCCCTCCAACAACCCACCAAAAATAACACAACGCCACGGTTGGCGCGAGAGAAATCGCACAAGGGGTATTCCGCCCGGTCGCCGCGCGCGACAAAAGAATTAAATTTTTTTAAGAAAATAAATTTTAATTAAAAAAAGCGGGGACGAAGAGGGGTTGCGAGCCAGGGGGTTGCCGATGGGACGACACACACCATCCCTTGTCCTTGCAGGGCGGCTGGAGCAGTGAAAAGGGAAGAGAGCGCGCTACCGCCTACCCCCTCAGCTGTCCCCAGTTATGAATATGCACGTTAATTTGTTCCTCCCGGCTACCTCCCCACAAAACACACCTTTTCTGTTATTTTTTTTTCGCCCCCTCTAATTTCGGCTTGGAAGGGTCGGCCGCAGACTTCGGCCCCGGCATAATATATTCCCCGACATTCGGGGCGGTTTCCATCGTCAGCCGACATGTGGCAGGCGACGTGATAATTCGCAGAACGAGAGGGGGGGGGGGGAGACGTGTGCTTCACCTTCACACGCCAACGTGTTTACGAAGGAAGGGATAATAAGGAACTACGTTACGTACCACGAAAACAGAAGCCATCAAGGTAAGGTTTCGTCACTTATCATTTGCAACTACCAAATACTATCTACTAGTAACTTAACAAAACATATATATCCTTAAAAAAATATTTGATAAAAAACAGTCAAAAGGTTAACTACTTTCTACATAAAAAAATAATAATACTAAATGTGCTGTGAACAAGATAACTACTTTCTACATAAAAAAATAATAATACTAAATGTGCTGTGAACAAGACATGCTTGCAATATTTTACAGTCCTCAGGGGAGTCAACGAATGACAACTTGTAAGGTCAGACGAGCAACTGGCGAGGTAGAAATAGAAGTGCTGCCACAAAAGCGGTGGAAATATATTTCATCAGCGTGTGCAAAGCGGCTTCACTCAGCAACAACAGCGACAAAAAACCGTGCACACGGAATTTATGTACAATATATATATATATTGTGTGAAGGAGTATGTTCCATCACCAATGTGAGTTGTATTTTGTCTGATGGTAAGACCTTTTGCTTTTCCAGCTGAGCATTTGTGTTTGCGCCAGCGCTCGACTCCTGCCATCGCATCTTCCCACAGCACAGACTGTTCGGTGGGTTGCAGCACAAAGTGTGAAGGAGTCACCTGCCTGAAAATTGTGTGTTTGGCTCTTGTATTTTGCTAATTAGAAAGGTGGTTGATATAGAGTGCGCTGAAGTGGCGCCTAGGATCTCCGGCGAAGGGGATGTACGTGGAGGGGGCCGCCGGGTAGTATAAATAGGGGTGTAGCTTAGGGATCGGGAAATGTCGCCGGAAGCCTGGGAGGCCCGCCTAGGAGGAGATTACCGTCGCCATCTCCAAGACTTGGACTAGCAGACGGGGAGATGCTGCAGGAACATCGCTCTGCGATGCAGAAGCTAAGTATAAGTCGGGACTCTATTGCTGAGGACTTAGTCTCTGGCAGTGGTGAGTCGGGACTTTGGATATTGTTACGTGTCGCTGGTCTGCGCTGCTGACCTTAGCCCACCCGGCGCGAGCGAGCGAACAGGTCAGAGTCGTTATGTGATAGCGGCGGCAACGTATCAGTTACAGAAAGCGAGCCGACACTTTACTCTCATTTTCACGCACGCTGCTTACCCTGGCAATATTGATTTCTGCGTTTATCTGAAGAATTCCGTGGATTACTGACCTCATTCTCTCGGTGGGACTCTGGGTGTGTTGACGCTTCGAGATGGTCAGGGGAACACTATAAATGTTGCGGCAGTCCTACGGGCAGGGAATTGTGTTGAGTTGAGTTAGAGTGGACGAATGAATGAGTATCTGAGTTCTATGCGATAGAAGACGAGCAGCGGGAGAAGTGAGCAGCGGAAGGGAAGTCTGCGACTGCGAGTATCAAGCAGTGAAGGACGCGACTGGCAGGCTGGACTGTCGGACTAGATGCATGAGTGAAAGACATTATAAATTATGGCAACAGATAGACTGAACACGTGTTAATGAGTATAAGTTAATTGACTGTAACGAACAGAGACAATTAAGAAAGACGTTAATTACAGTTGGAATAGACATTATAAATTGTAATCGTTATAAATAACAAATGTGGCGACATGTAATTAAATGCTGTAAATAACAGCCGAGAGAATAAACTAGAAATCAAATCCAGTTTCTTTTTTCTTTTTTTTATTATCAGACCTCCATCCCTCACGAACTCAGATACACTCCTCAGGCGTCCCAACTTTTACAATAATTTATGTAGAGTAGAAGGACCTTATTTCTGACGGAAGCTCATGGGACTTCGCATTCGTTTTGCAGGAACCGTGGACTTAGGGTTTGGATGCCCGTCGTGGAACAAGTGACGAATACGAGTTCTTGTGTACTAAGAAGAAAGGATTTGGAACTTAAGATTTTTCGGACATATGTTGGTGATGAGAGACGTCGAGAATTACTCATGCGTATCAATGTTATTGTTTTGTATGGCTGTGTTTGTTATGGATATGCATTAGCACTACCTACACCCTGGGTGTACCAGTGGAGGCAATAACCTACCTCAGGCTCATGAGTATGGCTGTGTGTGTGTTACTTGTGTGGTGAGTGAGGATTACCTAAATCCCATGGGTGTACCAGTGGAGGCAATACCCTACCTCAGGCTCATGAGTATGGCTGTGTGTGTGTTACTTGTGTGGTGAGTGAGGATTACCTAAATCCCATGGGTGTACCAGTGGAGGCAATAACCTACCTCAGGCTCATGAGTATGTCTGTGTGTGTGTTACTTGTGTGGTGAGTGAGGATTACCTAAATCCCATGGGTGTACCAGTGGAGGCAATAACCTACCTCAGGCTCATGAGTATAGCTGTGTGTGTGTTACTTGTGTGGTGAGTGAGGATTACCTAAATCCCATGGTTTTACCGGTGAGGGCAGTACCCTTAGGCTCAGATGTTCGTGGACTGGTGTGAATGTGATTGTGTTGGGAAAAGTAATCATGTTGGTATTGCGGTTGGCAGTCTTTTCTCCTAGAGACCAAAGGCCCCGGCGATTGAATCAATAAGATAGTTTTTTTTATATATGACATGTGATAATAATGCGTGGTTTTTCTGTAAAATACTGGCTGTTTTTAAAAGAGGTTTAATTGGAATTTTAAATCTATTTTGTGAATGAATTGTTTTGGAAACTAAATGTTCCTCTATGCAAAACCCAAGGTGTTTTTATATTTTTGTAAATTGAGAGAAAGGGTTAGAAGGAAAAGAATATTGGACCAAAATCAAACTAATATAACAAGAAATCATGTTTTGTAGAATTGTGCATACACCCACCCATTCTGGTCAGCAAGAGAAAGTAACTATCAATGACTCTGTTTTGAAAGGTTCCCTTTCCCATCCTCTTACTGGATAGTGATAGGTGAGCGGAGGTTGGGAGGGAAGTTGTGGTGGTAGAAGAACTTGTCACATATGTAAAGATAATGCCTCAAGTCAAAGACGTTACCGTTGTTTCAACGTCAACTAATCATTATGCATGCCTCAAACGAGCAAAAAAAAAAAAAAAGCGCGGAGAGAAGTAATGAGAGGTGTGATACAATTGTGTATTGGAATTTTTTTTTTTTTTAGTTTATCCAGTAAATAGTGTATAAACAGGATTTCTGTGAGAGTTTTGATATTTAGTATTATGAATCTGTTTCCCAACTATCTTTGGACGAAATACGTGCCACCAGTTTCTACAATTACTCTTACATTGCTGTTTGATGATTTTGTGTGTCTAGTGAGCACCTCAGCCTGTACTTTCCTTTTAGTGATTGTGTAGAAAGGAGGATTGGGCAACCAGTTCAAGAAAACTGGTGGTTCACATTTATATACAATATCTGACAAAGAAGGGGAATAATATTGGTTCCTCCTGCAACGCTGTTCTTAATTCTTGCAGGCAAAGTATGCTGCACCAAATATGTTGGAAAAAAGGGAATTTCTGAACAGAGCTGTATTCATCATTCACGACATCTACACGTCGCCAGAAAAGACTCCGCGGTTTCGATCGGCGCTACAGAGGAATGGGCCAAGAGCTCGTCGACCACCTCATACTGGGCGTAAACAGACTGTGCAAAACCTGCGTCTATGTCACGTGTGATCGTATCACCCACTGAGGTCTGCATTTTCTTGCCTGCCGCCAATCACATGGACGTTTCTGTCTGCTTTCCTGCTGTGCTAGGGACCGACTTTTGAGTAAAGGTCATTTGCATCCCTTTCTTCCTTCAGTGTTATTGTTCACCTTTCCCATACACATACATCTCAACGATTTCATGCTTTGTACCTATTTGAAACACTGCTATGCGACGTTACCTGACACGTGATTGAATTTTACAAACAGTTGGTCAAAATGTTATTACATTACTTATTGAGACACGACTACACCCGTAACATTTAATTGGCATCAGAAACAGACTGTACCCGAAGTAAATTCGGAAAAGTTCTCCAGAGCTGAGGAGTCATAGCGCCTAGCACAACAAACGTAGCCCTCGTCGAGATTCCATACCATCTCGGATTACAGCCCCGCCCCTTCGGTGATACCGGATCACATTTCATCATAAATTAATATATATATAAACATAAAACATAAACGTGGGTCATTTCATAAGTCAAGGTAACCGTGTTAGAACTTATAAACACGTGGCAACACGGGCAATGAAGTACATACGTTTGAAAACATCTTGAGAATAGTATTGAATGCGACCAATAAATGGCGTGTGCGTGCACTGGGTACACGTTAGCAGCGCGCGGATAAGTCAGTGCGCTCCAGATCGTACTTCCAGACGGAAGTCGGTGAAGTTGAGCACGACAGTCTTACGTGGACCTGCAAGCAGCGTTTGGTGATAAAGATTTACCATTTCGAAACGTTACGCATTGGTTTGAGACATTAATCAAGGCCTTCGTTGGCAAAGACGTTAGTCTTTTGTACGCACTTTCCTGTACTTTTCTTGGAATTCTTTCATAGGCATGCTTTCCATTTCCGTATTTTTCTATCGCCCCTTCCTCCACCCCGTCACTCCTCGACTCAGCCCCATTTCCTTGGTAACCTCCATAAGATCATTCCACTTCCCTTAAAAGGCAAATAATGTTTTATTTTAACGGCACCTTCATCGAAGGGTTGCCATGGTTTCCGGAATTACACACGTACGATTTTAAATTATACATACACTGTAAACAAAATTTCTGCTGAACTACCTAAATTGTAATGGAAGTTTTTAACGTATACAGTATATGGAAATAGTACTAAGTGTCAGGATGAAAATATGGGGGTATTTAGCATTGCTACAATACAAAGTTGGGAACTTCCCTACGCATTTGACTCTTTCCTGAACAACTGTAAGAACGTTACCATGCATGTATGGGAACATATTTTACTATTTACGCTTTGTTATTGTACGTATACAATGGTAAATTTCTTAGAGTGTGTAACAAATAAAAATTGATCATCCCCGGGTGCCATACACCCGAAGCTGGTTGGGAACAGTTTCTCAAGGTCAACTGGTCACGTCGCAGCGGCAGGGAGGGCGACGCAGAGGTGACGACGACGTCGACGAATGGCGACGCCAGCCGCAGGAAGCAGGGGGTGGAGCCAAGTGTCGTGGCTTCCCCCAATCTCGACGCAAGATTGATCGCGACCGAATATTACGCATTTTCGCACCTCCCAGCACGAGCGTCCACCCTCCCCCTCCAGCTTTCCCAGACAGGAAGGGCGCGACAAGTTTCCAATTTGAATCGCGTTCCGCGCCAATGGCGGTGTAATTGGCGACGCGTCGCGGCGTCTTCGCCCCTCGCCGCCGGCGCTTCCTACCCTATCGCGGGCCGCCGCGCCGCGCCGCGACGCCTCCCCCAGCCGACACCGAAGAGGGGTCCGGCGTCCGCCATGGCGGTACAGTCGCACCACCGCAGCAATAGACGCCAACAAATTACAAGCCAGTCTGCGCCGCGAGAACACTTGAGAACGCACTCTACGGTTACTTCACACTTTTTGGAACGAACCTTTGAAAAATCATCCTATGTTTGCGTAGTCTAATCTATGGCCTTTCACCGCGTGTAATAAAACTCCACTGTTACAGATATAATTTGCACATTACAGCGGTACGACGGAAACACTGCACGCCATGCGCGTAGGAGCGATGAGGCGCTAGAAGTGCGTGTTAGTGTCGCCCGTATCGCTCCCTCGCCTCTTGACCTTGGATGCGCGTGTCCATCCCACTGTTTTAAGACCGCGAAAATCGGCCACGCCAATCAAATCGAACGGTGCGTTGTTCGACTAGTCGGTAGAAAGTCTCAGGGTCGGAGATTCTATATGTTCCGACAAGTTGGGAATGTGTGTTTAGCCCGCGCCGCCTTCTACCCTTCGGAGTTCCTCCACAACACGCCAAGTATGTTGCTGTAACCCGAAATGCGTGTGCAGAATATACAATGAGATAAGTGTGTTGCTGTTATTACCTACTACGTCGACACATGGGCAGCCACGAGTGAGTGATAACATTTATGCAGCTCTTAACAGCTAGGACTTGAGAGCCGATGAGGGTGATTGAAGTGAAAATGAAGCGGCGTCGGAATGAAGGGGCGGGGGAAACGGGAGATCCCCGAGAAAAAATCCGCCGACCAACGGCATCGTCCGGCACGATTCCCACTTGCGAAAATCCGGTGACCCGGCCGGGCATGGAACCTGGTTCGCCTTGGTGGGAGGCGAGCAGTCTAACCGCTCGGCCACCGTGGCCCCTATGGCAGCCACAAAGTACGGGATATTCTGAGGGGGGGGGGAGAGAGAGAGAGAAGAGCAGCGGCAAAGAGTGTACCTTCAGTCGCGGCTGTGGGATTACCGGGAGGAGCATCACGTCGCCAGCAATTCCAGACGAGCTAATCGAGTTAGGAGAAACACGGAAATGCACGAAAGGTTGCCGAAGCTGCTCAAGGGGGGGCGGGGGGGTGGAAGTTGAGGGGTTGAAGAGGAGCGAAAAATACAGCAGCAGGCAGACTGGCGGGGCAGCACCGCCGGACGAGATGCACAGGATATGGGTGCACTTCCGGCGAGGGAGGTGGCTGGTGATTATGGCCGCGGCTAACTTTATTAGCCCACAGGGGCGTCCATTAGCGTCGCGGGGAATTTTTTTTTTTTCCCCAGCACGATGGGTGCCGTGGTGACAGGGTTTTCTACTCGCCGGGTCGTAATGAGAGACTAGAGGACGACGCGTTTCTTAACCGTGATATACAGGACGTCCGAGGACGGGATGGCTGGGCGCTGGTGCAGCAGCAGCAGCGGAGTGATCAATTACGCCACTGAGGCAGAACCGAGTCTGCTTCTTCACTGCTCCAGGGCCTGTTTCTCTCTCACGGTTCTCAGAGTTTTGAAAACGAGAGCAAAACGCCGGGTATAACCAAAAGCGGACGAGGCTTCGTCGGAAGTACTGTTCCCGACCGACAGAAACGTCCCTGGAAAGAATTTGCTCTAGCTTGACAGCAGCAGGCTTTAAACACGGAACCGATGCCTGCACACGACATAACACACCCCTGGCTAAGAGTCAACTGCACACACACGACCCCGGGTCGAGAGAGGGAGAGAATTCACTGACTGGAAGACACATGGACTACGCTTTCAAGGCACTATGTGGCTTGGCACGTGATAGTTACTGAATTATATAAACCGCCATTTTACGGTTTTAAAACATCACCTGATTCGGCGGCTTCACGTCCATGTATCGACACTCAAAATAACGGATGACTTATGTTATAGTTGGGTATTACATCAAACGCACAAAAACGTTGACGCAGAAGGAGCCCCATGATCTTAAGTGTGCTGCAACACCCAAGTCTCCACTGACGGCGAGCCTGCTACCAGCATCACGACGGCTAAGTCGGCACATGAGCGTCGAGCCTCGAAAACATCAGCCGGGAACCTTGTATTATAGTTACTGATTAACACAGCAACTCCTGCTGCAACCCTGAAACAGGTCAGCGAGATCCACTACAGTGGCTAGGCTCGTCCCAACGAAAATTAGTTTGAAGTAACACTTAACGTCAAAATCGTCAAGATTAAATGGGGGAATACGCATGGCTTCAAGTTGTTTTTCCACGGTTTTGTTATTTTCATTGAATTTCTGTTGATAAAAAAAATATGGCATTAAAACGCACTTAAAGGCGCGTTTACACGGGACGTGAGCCACGCGCGTGTATCTGGAAAGCGTGGAATACGCTACGTGTAAACAGCACAGGCGCGAGGTACGCCAGCAGTGTGACGTCATAACATACCTTCACGCTTCGAGCGTGAAGGAATCAAACATGTCTGATTTTCAGTCGCGAGCTGGCAGCGTGCAGTGATCATGAGTTCACCGCGTTCGCTAAAACTGAGTGACAGTGGAACTGTGCGTTTCATTGAACTTTGTGAAAATTAAACGTCGTTATACGATGTAACGATGGTAGAATATCGGAACCGGGATTTGTTGGTTTGCAAAGATGAACAGTTTTCTGTGGCCTTTTGTTCAACAGAGACCTACGTACGCACACAAACTTGGTAAGTATACGATCGACAAACAAAACATGCCAACGTTCAATTAGTACTGCTTCTTCCGTCATAAATAGGCTGCTGCAGGTTTCGGAAGGTGTACCGACAGGTTCAAAAAATAAGAAAATTACAGAGTCCCCCTCTGGACTAAACTTCACTGCAACCATGTCACAACTTCAAACTATTTCTGACACAGCTAAGTCCATAGCATCCACAAAACAGGACAGCTCTGATTATTTTGACAAGTACATAGCGTACCCACTAAGAAACATGGACCCTACATATGCAATGGAATTGCAACATGACATTACCGGCTTGGTGTTGAAGAAAATGCAAAAACCACCAACAATGGCAAAGAACAGTGCAGTGTTCTAGTGATCAAGGCTGCTCAGTTGACGCTATTATATATTCACCAAGTGCGGATGAATACGACTATAGGCTGTTCACGATAAAGTGAGCACTTTTTAAAGTCCTCCCAACAGGCATTAGCCGCTAATAAATATATCTTATTGAAGCCTCAGGCACTAAATTTTGATGGTGGTGAAATGCATACACTGTGTTTTTTGGTCACATTGCAACGTCTCTATTAAAAAGCAGCAGGAAGATGGAATTTGTACGAAAGGAAAAATTTATAAGGGCCTTAAAAAGTCTCACATTATCGTGAACAGTCTATATGCGTGGATAACCGCTGCATTTCCAGACCACTCGTAAAACTATTCATGAATATATCTAACTCTTAACTTTGATATGTGTTTATATTTATGACGTTCGTTTGTATTATGTTTACAAATATCTAGTGCCAATGAATATTATTTTGTCAACTGTCGTAAATATTCTCCAACTGTTTACGCATATCACTATTTACTTTTTGAAATACATCAAGAATAATTATAAACCTCCTCATGCATACCTTGAAATATTAACATTTGAATAACCTGTGTATGTTTAATGATTCTAATTGAAATGCGAACAAAGTAATTTCTATCAACATATCAATGTGAATATAGCACGACTCCTTACCTTGATTAATTCTTCCAGGGCCTTGTATATTGCTGTGCATGTACCAGGCAGGAATTGGCTGATTGTGCTTTTTGGCACTCGAAACATTATCTCCAAACTCTTGAAGGAGTCTCCTGTGGCTAAATAGCGCAGTGTTACTTCCGCCTTCAGTTTTGCTGTAACAGCTTGTCTAATATTAGTTCCGGTTTCAGTAATATGCGGACGGACACGTTCGAGTAAGTTATAAAAATGCATTTCAGACATTGGCAGCATGTTTCTGAAATCGCCAGGCCATTTGCTTCTCAGCTCAGGGTCAATAAATGTTGCTGCACCTGCCCTACCTGCTGCAATCCAGCCCTTCGTCCACCATTTTCTTCTTCGACGTTTTCTTTCCAATGTATGCACATTCATTGATTCTATTGCTAAGATTTCACACATAGCTATACATCCTTCCGCCACTAATTGCTCCATCTTCACGACTGACATATATATGTACCGTGTAAACACTAGCCAACTTTTCACGCGAGTATCAGTCACTGGAGACGTGATTACACGAGCGTGGCTCACGTCCCGTGTAAACGCGCCTTTAGGTTTAGTTTCATTCTACGTATTGAATTATTTAATTTCCTGTTTCTTTTCAGATTTAAAAAGAATCATCCATCGTAGACGTTCAACTACCTTAGCCTCCGGCGCAGACACTGCATCTCAAATAGTAATATGCGATCGTTCTTCAAGTATTGGTGTAGGTGATATAAAAATGAATAAAGACATGGTATTGTAATAATTGTAAGATAACTTTATAAAGGATCTTCTGTACTGAGGGGGCCACGATGGCTGAGCGGTTAGCCTGCTCGCCTCCCACCAAGGTGAACTGGATTCAATCCCAGGCCGGGTCACAGGATTTTCGCAAGTAGGAATCGTGCCGGACAATGTCGTTGGTCGGCGGGTTTTCTCGGGGATCTCCCGTTTTCCCTGCCCCTCCATATTCACTTCAATCACCCTCATCGGCTCTCAAGATCTCGCTGTTATAGGCTGTTCACAGTAAAGTGAGCACTTCTTAAGGCCCTTATAATTTTTTCTTTTCATCCAATTTCCATCCAACATTGCAATGTGACCAATAAACACAGTGTATACATTTCACCACCATCAAAATGTAATGCCTGATGTTGCAATAAGATATATATATATATTAGCGGCTAATGCCTGTTGGGAGGACCTTAAAAAGTGCTCACTTTATCGTGAACAGCCTCTAAGAGCCGCCCAAATCTCCTCACTCACTTCTGCACTGAGCGGTAAGGTAAATAGATAAAGAACTAAAGAAAAAGGGAGTTTCAAGACGCCATTCTGACTGTCTACATCGGCGCGAAACCTACCAATCAGACACGTCAGTAGCAGATATGTGAAGCACGTGCCCCCACGCACCGTCGAGCCGAGCGGATGTAAAAACCGGATCGAGACCGGCCGTTGGTCCGGCGACCGCGCGCCCGGCATCAGCCAATCACGGGCACGCGGACAAAACCCCGGGCCGAGGCAATAATATTTTATCGCTGTGGGCGCATGATTGGTTTTCCGGTGCGGCCGGCCCAATCAAGCGGAGGAGGGCGCTGCGTTCTCCGCGGTGCATCGCTAATGAAGGCGTGATGAAACCGCGGCCTCAGACTTTTTAATTGCCTCGCCCAACTATTCGCCCGAGTATTTTATCGCCTGGCCTTTCAGCATTCTATTCGCCAATCTCACGCACCGTTGCTGCAATTCACGTCGTTTTAACGACTCGCTGTGTTCTACTTTAATGAATTCTTATTTGGGAATTACACAGCTTAGACTGGCTCTGCAGTAGCATGACTGAATCGCATTCGTGACGTAGTGGGTTCGAGTCCCATGCACTGGGGTGGTCTTTCTACGTCGTCTTCCATCCCCATTATCGTCGAACCCAGTGGTTCCAACACTTAAACACATTTATGCTAGGTCGCACGTGAAATTCCACGTCATTACGAAAATCCAAATAATCATCATTTTAATAACAATACCCATGATTTTAATTCAACAAATTTTCAACAAGTCATCGCATTTTTTAACAGTCACCTGTTTTCATACATTTACACGTTACTTCACTGGCCACTCTTCTAACAAATATCAATTGTTTACGCAACAAAATTTTATTTTATTTTGTTCTACATGTAGCACATTTAATTCGTCACAAATAAATTTAAACAAAAGGAGTGTTAAAAAATGTACTGAATTTCAAAATAAAAGTAAATAGGCCTAACTACGGGTTAAGCGTACTGATTAGATCCTCTATCATCCACTTTAGCAGCTCTTCAGCTTGGACATTTGACGGGAATTTTTTCACCTTCAGTAGATGTTATGTTTTAACGATGGAAACTTTTTTCATAACCTTCGACTGTCATTCAAACTTATGCCACCAATTCACGAATACCAATTACAAAAAAAAAATAAGCAAGATATATTTACCACTTAACCATATACACATTATAATTGAATATTTGAACTCTCCAAGAAGTGATATTTATAGTTTCCTTCTAGAAAACAGGCCACCACATTTCAGTATTTCATCGACAGTTAAAATTAAAATCAAGCAGTATATTCACTGATGACCCTATAACGATTTAGTCAAATACGAGTTTAAAATCCACCAAACCTGGTGGAAAATCTGAGATGGCGTTGGCAACACTGTAATCGTTAATACTAACTTTCCCAGAGGCTGTAGGTTGCACTACAACGCTGATAAATGTCTGCTGTACAAACCACATTTCTCTTCGACATCAGCAGTGCCGACGAAGAAGGTATTACCACGAACAGCGTACATAAAATCTGACTCGCTCTTTTGGAAATATAAAAACAATGAAATTTCATAGATTCAACTTATCATTAACGGAGACCGCGGTGTAAATTTATAAACAGGTTACTCGTCTTCTGTGTTGCTGAAACTATCTTAGTTACATGAGAAATACACCCTTGCTAACGTAACAGAAATGTGAACGTAGTTTTACAAGAAGCAGCTCCTAACGATGAGCGGCAAATTCTTCCATGATGGGCTGCACGACAATGCGGTTACCCAATTACTGACACACTAACAAAAACCGGATAGGCCTATATGAAAAAGCCGATTGGCAAGCCACTGTAGTACTTGAGTTGCGTCAAGCTAGCTATCATCAGGCATATAAACATTTACGATATAATGGGGAACGAATAGGATTATCAAACAAATCTACAGTGTTTAGCATATTTACGGTGAATACGGGGCTAACGCAAAATGCAATAACATAGGTCGGCTATTATTTTGCCGTGTATATGATGAAGGTTTAAAAACCATAGTACAACGGATGAAAAAAAAAACTGTAACAGCAAAACTGATAGCACAAACACGCTAACAGCGCAGTGGACTAAATTCGTTCGTGAACTCAAGCATGACCTGAGACCTGTGACTGTCTGAATCATGAATTTTTTTCTAAGAGAACATATTTTTCTCTGTAATAACTGCTCAGTCCGCAGAGAAAAAAAAAGTTAGTAGTGCAGATGCGAGCTGCGCAATACAACTCTCTGTGTTCTATAATTAGATTGTTTCTCTGTTAATAGCACAACCAAAAATAACATGGATGGGTTTCCAGGTTAGAACACCGCATAAGCAGGTGCTACGAGATGTTAGTACACTCCCTATAACCTAGTTTTAACACAACAAGAATATATTCAAGTTAGCCGAAGTATTTTATTCATATGAAAGAGGAAAGCCATAACTAATAGGTTCCTCACTGTTGACCTCGTCACTTTGACTGCTGTTCTGGCGATTGCCGAAACAATTTTCAATGCTCAATGTTGGGGGCATGCGCAGAAGGAAGACCAAAATCGGCCTAACTCGCATCTAGTCTTGTTTGTTTACACAGCACCGGGACAGCGTGAATCATACCGTTGTTTACCACTGCCTTCCGTAGTATAGACATATTTATATAAACAATAACGCACTTTATTTCAGAAAAAAGAATCTCTTCATAATCATAACGCAGGAATTAAATTAATTCGTACATATGCTTCTTATTAATTTAAAAATTTCACAAAAGTTGTGAGATTTGGGCGGCTCTTAACATCGAGGTCTTGAGAGCCGAAGGGGCAAAGTGAGGTGAGTATGGAACAGCGCCAGAATGTAAGGGCGGGGGAAACAGGAGATACCCAAGGAAACCCGTCGACCAGCAGCATCGGCCTGCACGATTCCTACACGCGAAAATCCGAGTGCGACCCGCCGGGAATCGAACCCGGTTCACCTTTGTGGGAGGAGAGTAGTTTGACTACCAATAAAAGGGCTTTCTCACTCTTCAAGCCCAACAACTTACCTCATATTTACAAAAATGGTGTTTTCAAAACACCACTTTTCAAAAAAAGAACTGAAAGATACTTTCATTTCCGAAACTTATTCGGTAGACGAATATTTAAAACAAAAATTCCAATAAAACCGAGTAGCAATCAATTACCAATAACTATGCAATTCTGTTTCATTCCTTTTACGAATATTTAGTACAGAGTTGTTAAGAACACATAATGTACAAGACAAATGCAATGCATTCACGTGTTTTCTATTTTCTTCCTTTTCAAGGTAGCGGATATTGGGGGGTACAAACAGTGCAGAACCACTGTGGAAGTACTAAATCTATGGTGCCACGTACTTACTGTAACCATGTATAACTTGACTTGTCCTATGTCTGTGTACAAACATGTACTATCAAACGTCTTTGTACAAACTTGTACTCTCAGATATCTATCGGGTCGCTCCCGGATTTTCGCATGTGGGGATCTTGCCGAACGATACGGCTGGTCAGCGGGTTTCCTCGGGGATCTCCCGTTTCCCCCACACTTTCATTCCGGCGATGCTCGGTACTTACCTTGCTTCATCCTCATCGGCTCTCAATACCTCGATGTTAAGAGCCGCTCTAATCTCTCCACTCACTCAAAGATCAGTCGGACACAAAGTAAATGACAGAAATCATAAGTAAACTCGAACCAGAGCTTCACGGGAATCGAACCTCCGACCTCAGTGATGCGTAAACATTTTGAGTCCGTACTAACACGGTCCGGCTAGCGAGGTCTAACAAGCCCCACCTACACAACACTACACTTGGAAACAACTAAGGCTGGACTCAAAACAGTCCGTCGCATCCGTCAGCCGTCCGTCCGTCCGGCGGTTACGTGATCTTCAACCAATCTCAGGGCAACTTTTTTTCCTATCCATTCATCCGTCAAATATTTACCAAGCATTAACTTTCGACGGACGTACGGAAATATATCTCCGAACAAGGCAAGATAGCAATGGTAAGTTGTCATACTGAAATTCTGCCGTACAGAATGATTGCCGGACGAAGGATTGTTTTGACGGCAGCAGAAAACGTTTTATTAAAAAACCGCCCAAAGTGTCTGAGTGAGGTCTGCATACGAACAGCATTTAAGAAACGTTACATATTTGTATACGATTTTCAATTCCTCAATTTCTCTCTAAAGCATATTTTTGTGATAGTGAAAATGGCCGAAAATGGTGTTTTCAAGATCATTTTTAGGTATGACCATTCCGGTATACGCTGTTCACGGTTAAGTAAGCACCTTTGACGACCTAGTTACTTTTTCATTTTCAGCCAATTTTGATCCTTTTACTACCTTTTTAAAAAAATACTGCCATGTAAGTAATAAATACTTGTGTATACTCCATCGCACTCAGAAGTTAACGTCTAAGGCTAAAATAAAATATTTTTATTACCTATTATTCCAAAGGAGAGGGCTTTCAAAAGTGCTCACTTTACCGTGAATAGCCTAAAATAAATAAATATATAAAATATGGACGTCCATCAAACCTTAATTTTTTAATTATAACGTCATAAAATGGTAGCAGGGTCTCCGCTGGAAGACTCGTAGAGGTGCGTTATCGACGACAAGACTGAACGCCAGTTCAGTGCTTTACGCGTAGAGGCGATGAGAGTTGATGCGCATGTCTCGGCTGCCCCTACCGCCCCCAAGCTCATAGGCCTCAGGCGTGCAAAATTCCTCCGACCAGGCGGCCACCTTAACTCGTGCCGAGTTCGGCCATCGCCTGCTGCCTGCTCCGCGCTCCCCAGATGACGTCACCCTGGCGGCGGCAGGAACTTTCTCCCGGCGAACTGGGCCGTCCCGAATTAATCACGCGCGCAAAGCCACGGAATGCTCGGTGCAGGAAGGTGGCGATGAGAGAGAGCGGCCGGGGGTGGGGGTAATTTATTACCATCCCCGGCCCGGGGCGGCCCTGATTGATGATTGCCATTACCGCATGATCCGTCCGCGCGGCCAATCGGCGCCGAGCCCGAAGAACAGGACCGGCAATAATCGCGCAATAGTAATAATTGCCGGGAACTAACTCGTGCATACCTCTCCCCCCTCTCTCCCTCCGCCCGCTACACCCAAACTCCACAGTATATCGCGGACTGGGTAGTTACGTGGCGTGTCAGAATCGTCCCGACCATGCAGATTTACATTCTGGCCCACTACAGCTCGGTTCGACAGTACACACAATATACATCGAAATTCGACCGACAAATTTCATCTACAGGTTAATCACGGGGAAACAAAAGTTGAAAACAGTTATACAACCTGTGGTCTACAGTGAATTCAAAGGACGGTACACATTTTTGAAGTTGGACCTGAAGCCCTATTTTATTACAGTGACACTTATGTGTGTTACCGCTCTCTGGAATCTTCCCCTCCCTTTGAAATCCGCAACTGCATGTTATTGGCTATTATGCGTGCTGTCCACCTGCCAGGTCATCATTCAATCCCTACATGTGAGACCGTCTCACTGAGGATAGGCACAAAAAACAAGACAGTAACCGTTGTAACTCACTGGACTCGCATTCGGGAGGACCCAGGTTCGATTCCCGGTCCGGCCATCCTGATTTCGGTTTTCCATGGTTTCCGAAATCACTCCAGGCGAATGCTGGGATAGGTCCCAAACAAAGACCATGGCCGATTCCTTCCCCAGTCCCTCTTCCCTGTGCAACTTGCACCGACTCTAATAACCTCACTATCGAGGAGACGTTAAGCCCACTTACGTACATACATACCTACCTACCTACATGAAATAATTTGAAGATAACGACAGGTGCTGTGGTGTTTGCAGAACTGTGTTAAGTTACCCATCACTCATACTCTCATTCTTCTGAAATATTTTCTCCAAAATATGCAATAAACTAGTGTTTCAGGCCCCAACCGTCCTTAGGATTCCCTTTAGACAATAGGTCGTGTATAAGTTTTAACTTCTTTTTTCGCAATTAAACTGCAGCCGCAGTTTGTCGGCTGAATTCAGATACGCCCTGTATATACTACTAGGGAATACCGCAATTTTGTTGTACTTGAAACCAGTAGTGGATTTAGCAACTCATTATGGATGGGACTACTTCTGTGTTGAGACACTATACGTTACGTTCAAACCATATGCTTGAAGAGATTTGGACGGCTCTTAACATCGAGGTCTTGAGAGCCGATGAGGGTGATCGATATGAGTATGGAGCAGCGCCGGAATGAAAGGGCGGGGGGAAACGGGATATCCTCAAGAAAACCCGCCGACCAACGGCATCGTCCGGCACGATTCCCACATGCGAAAATCCGGAGTGACCCAGCCGGAGATTGAACCCGGATCGCCTTGGTGGGAGGCGAGCAAGCTAACCGCTCAGCCACCATAGCCCGCGCCAGTAAGAAGTATTACATATAAACGTCACTACTCAGTGAATGTGCTATCTAGATACAAGGGTGTGTATTAATTCTGTACTATTAACAACGTACTCGGTTCAAGAATAATCTCATTTATCAAATCTAGCTCCATGAAGTAGGGAGTCCGTGCTCCCCCGATCCTCTCCTGCCAGAAAGTGATGTAGTCTTGAGGATTATACATTTCCATACTTTCACAAGATCAGATTTTGTAAATCTTGAATCTATGTTGGCTTATAACCATAGTACTCGCCTAGATAATGGTAGAACGTCTGTGCTGTTACAAAGAAACAATATCGATGACGCCATAATGCCAACATAAATTTTATGAGAATGCCAACGATCCCACACAACTCTGAAGGCTTCCATCTTGCACTTGCACTGAAAGCAGCGAGGAACACACACCCCTTGGCGTGTCTTCAGAACACAGCCCGAAGCAACAACGCTGATTTACAAAGCGCAAGAAAATATATCTTCTACAGGACCATAAACGTACATTTTTGTAGAAAAGGGTGGAATAAAAGGGAACTTTCAAGCCCCATTAGTGAAAGTTTTGTTCAGAAATGTTCAGCATTTTAAAATATTGTAACTCAAATAAACAGTATTGTGTTTTAAATTGCAAATACCCTTAACTTTCGCAATTGTTCTAAAAATAATAATATGGCCGGATTATGGTTTATTAAAAGTTTTGCAATTAACCTCCGAAAATAAATCCCTGCCCTCAAATGCCAGCTGCCACTGAGGTTGGCAACAAATGAGGAAAAGTAGTTCTGATCGTTGACGTCTGATAAAAAGTGAACATTTTTAAATGATTGCCATTAAAGAGGGTTTCTTTTGGTTTCGTACACGTCATAGAATATAACTGGCGCAGCACGTATGTTAGACGACGCTGCCATGATTTATTCATTCTTACTTATGACGTAATGATACACAACCGGTAGAAAAAGTATAAACTAAGCAGTGATCCCAACTTTAACTTGAAGCACAAATACGAACAGTCGTCACATTGAGAACTGCTACTGCGCCAGTGCTCATGGCTCTAAAACACTATAGGCTGTTCACGGTAAAATGAGCACTTTTGAAATCCCTGCTTAAGATCTACTTGTATGCACGTTGTGTATTCTCCAGCCTTACGGAAAGTTAACATTGCCATAGGGCCCACCACTTTATTCATACGGCGGGCAAGTGAAACTGTGAAATTATTAAGAAATTAAATACTTCACAAATCTGCTAATTTTTAAACTGATGCATTAAAATACAGAAAGTGAAATAATTAATTATAAGTTATCACAAATGGTTTCCCAACACATTTTATTCGACGTTAAAATATGGAACTACTTTCCATCTATCGTTATCAAATTTACTTGGCGAATGCCACTCAGTGCGCCGATTAAAATATTTACATGCAGAGGCCGTGACTTTTTCTACGGTTCATTTCTAAAATGCTCACTTTATCGTGAACAGCCTTTAAAGTGTTATGCGCGTACCGCCTACAAAGCTGTTAAATAACACGATCAATAGTTATGAACGTGTAAGTTTACGTCTGGCTTTCTAGCAGGCCCGCCATTTCATATGAATAGAATATTTTGACTAACTAATTGTGGTAGCCGACCTCCCGTGGCGCAGTCGGTTGGTGCGCCGCCGCGCAGGTCTACGGGTCCAGGACGTCCTGCGTTCGAATCCTAGGTAAGGTATGGGTGTTAGTTTAAGTTAGGTCATAAACCGTCTCCTGATAAGCCTTCCAGAATAACACCACCGGGAGATGTTGATAAGCCCTTTCAAATACAACGTAACGTACAATATTTCATGGTGGTATTCACTATTATGGTTTATCCAAGATACTTATTTTGCTAAACTTCTCGTACCAAATTATTATCACTCTACTAGGGGCCCAGTCAGTGACCTTTTTTTTTAGTACTGTCACGTGCCTAGAACAGTTACGATGTTACAAATTTTTATCATACAAAGACTGGAAAAAAAAAAAAAATGACGCGAAATTAACTCAACATTGAATATAGTTCTATCCACTAAGCCACTGCAGTCCCATTTGGAATCGCTTTAACCACGGAGTCACTACGGCCCTATTTGGAATCGCTCTATCCACTAAGCCACTGCGGCCCCACTTGGAAATCAACTCAACATTGAAGCGAGACATTTAAAGTAAAAAAAAAAAATTATATTCCATTACCTTCATTTCTCTATTCAATAATCTCTATGCATTAATACAAAACTTTCATACAGGAAAAAAGTTATTAAAAAATGAGTTTTTAGGGTAAAAGGTAATTATTGCGTAATCTCATCTTGCTGAAATTCGAACTTGGCCTATATTTGACCCTGAGGATTCGCTCTGCAAACTTTGAAGAACTTCTGTTGAGTTTCAAGGGACTTAGAAGTATTAAAGTCAGACTTACAGAGATCGTCTCATTATATCGGTTGTTACGTTACTATTATAATTTTCAACATTACATCTTATCTACTAAATTGACCAATACGCTAATTTATTATGTTTATGGAATAAGTTAATGAGCTCAAGACTCCAAGCTGGTTTGACATGTTCCGGCTGCAGACCTGGTGTTTCTACAGATGTATAAGGTTTAGTCTATGTTGCCAAGAGAGAATTCCTGCCAGTTTCGACCTGATTTTGTTAGTTATCATACATTTTATAATTATTCTCTGGTGATCTCTAATAAGCTATTAAAACTCTTCTCTGCCATTTGCCTACAAATCTATCAGTGTCAAGAGTTATCATGTTCTATCGATAACAAACAAAGCTAACATAATTTTCTTTATTATTTCATTTTAATTAAAGCGTGAGAAAAAACTTTTATAAAGACACTAACTATTAAGTGAAATTAATTACTACGGAGCCAGTCTGCCATAATCATTTAATTTAATTTTCTTTCCTTCAAATTTCGACAGTTAATTTATTTTCCGCTGCACATTTGGTCATAATTCTAAACTTGAAGAAATATTTTAAAAGCTGATCAACATTATATTGTTCATCAGTACATGTTGCTCCATCAGATGTGTAGAAGTGTTTTTATAGACAAGTTTTGGTTGTAGTTTGAAACATATAACAAGGGCACTTTTTATTTTTTTAGCGCCTTCTTGTTAAGAGTATTTTATTATGCACGTCACCAAAGTTTTCAAGTGGTCAGCCCAACGTGGGGCAAAAACAAAACAGTACGCGCTATAACTAAAAGTTCACAGTGGCGCCAGCACGGCGAGGAGAGGTCACAAAAGTTTACAGCAAACAAAATACGAAGGGTGGTTAATGTGCATTCTGCGTGCGCTTTCTACTCCACATTCCCTCTCCGCTGGCTCCCCACTTCCCAGGAACTGTGACAAAGAATGACGACATGGCGGGCGACTGACCGCGGACAGGACATACATCACGGCTCTACAACCCAGGTCTTTCACCCGCCTTTGGAAAGTGTCCTCCTTTACGATGTACGGCATAATAAGAGGCGTGGCATGCGGTGCGAACACCGGCGAAAGCTCATGAGAGCCACTCATTACATACGTTACTAGAAAGCAATACCACGAGAATGGCAGACATCCTCGCCACTACATAGCTTTCATCCCGTTCCGGACCGTAAGATTTACTGCTGCTTTTCATTCCACCAGCCAACCTCTTATTTATTGTGAAATAAGCACTCGGTACGTACATATAAGGCTTAAACACCACGTGAGCCGAAATAAGGGATGGCAAGTCTGAAGTTAAATGCAGCACATATTGCGGTAATAAAAAAAAATGGGGAGTCCATATTCATGAAGAAGTTTGAGTTGGTTGGGGGGGGGGGGGCGGCTTTGTACGAGCCAGAAGAAAACGCTTATCATTACCGCGTTTTATACTGTGGCTATATGCTGCGAGCACCTGTTTGTTCAGTCAGGCTGAAGAACAAAATTACTATTTCTTTTCTCACAGTTCTATTACGTTTCGGCTTTCAAGATAGTGAACACATCTCAGCAATACACGAGAAAACTCGCAGTAAGGCACACTCCCTGTTGTAGGTATATATATTTCAAACACAGTCTTATAAGCAACTAACCTTAGCCATTTTTTGGCGTGTTTTTTTTTTTTTTCGACGCAGACCTCAAGTGCTCTACGTTTTATGAACTACCCTCTTACATAATACTTTCTGATGTCAAAGTCATCAATATTTCACGTCCGCCGACGGAAACACGAAAGACGAGTTAAATGGAAGCGGCCGTCCTAGAGCCTGCAATAAATATTTAAGAGCAAATTTCACCTATTTTATACACAGTAAATAATTTATCGCTAATTGAAAAGAATTCCGAAGATATTTGCTCTGACAATGTTTGTAACACCAGATTACGTACTACGAAAAGGCAGCAGAGAAAATTTTATACGAAAATAATATACACAATTCCACATATTTTCGTCGTAATTACAACTTTAACTTCGTGTACTTTCCTGTGTGAGGGAGACAGCGAGAAGGCAAACGTCTCCCTACAAAAACACGGCTAAAACGAGAAATATCGTTACTGTGGTGTTTGTAACAACAAACCGCATTATCGTAATGGTATTCAAGAGAAAATATATTATTTGATACAGTTTTAGCATATTATATACCTTTTCGTTATACATTAGCTTGATAAAATTATGACACTTGAGAAGAATTACATTTCAAAAAATAATAAAAAGAGTTACAAACATTTTGAATTCAGACTGTTTTTTCTTATAAATATAAAAATTCAACACAGTTAATACGTTGGGCTACAGTTGTAAATAATTGTTGATATGAAAATTACATGATGAGGAATATTTCTAGGACATTTGCTATTAGTTTCGCCCGTATTTCAGTTCTGGACTTTTGAGATAACGTTTAATGTAAACATAGCTAACAGTCAAAACTTACAGCAAGTAAACCAAGTATTGGATTCCAATAAAATTGAAACACACCACTCATTAAAATTCAACAGACACCTAAGCTGGAACCCAACTTTGCTTGCAAATATTTATTTTTGAAATTTGTATGAACAAAGATTTCGAGTTGAAACACTAATATTTACGCTTAAAAAATGATAAATGTTATTTTTAAAATGATTTGGCACATTTATCACGTTATTATCTATGGCATGCCACAAAACCATTTAATATTATCAAAATCTAGAAAAAATCTTGACTCTTGAAAATACACAACAGTTAAAAAATACTGCAGGCACCATATGAACTTACCTTTGACCTAATCCATACACAGCAGTCTAACAACCTACAGGACGGCTCGTCACTTTAAGCAAGGATAATTAATATAGGTTACGAGAAAAGGGGTAGTGGTTTAAATAAATTTGCAAAGGTATAGTAATTACCGCTGGTAGGACTTCTGTGTCTGTCGTCCAAAGCCATACAGCATAGGAAAGTGGCAAGAGACTAGCACTTCCTATCTTGCAAAACGTAGTAGCTTATCAAGTTTGACTCTAGGGCGTGTATTCTCTTATTTACACGAATATTCAATTTATCGTCTTGAAATAAAAAAAAAAACACTCAACGAACTGGAATAGGGAACGATGAATTGTAGCTAGGGGAGCTCTCCAACCCCTTGTTCAATGTAAACATCTCTTGCTATAGGCTATTCACGGTAAAGTGAGCACTTTTGAAACCCTAGTTACTTTTTTCGTTTAGCCATTTTTTATCCTTTAACCAACTTCTTAAATAAATACTATCGTGTAAGTAATAAACACAGTGTGTATATTCCATCGCACTTGGAAATTAACCTTTAAGACTAAAATAAAATATAATTATTGATAGTTATTCAAAATGAGAGGGTTTTCAAAAGTGCTCACTTTACCGTAAATAGCCTATACCAAAAAGTACAGCGCTGATTCCATACAAATTTGATAATTTCATTATATATCTAACACTTCTCTACCTATAGGATGGAGAAATAACATGGATGTGCGAAAAAAAAAAAATGCTTTCCATTGCGCCTACACTAGTGCCATAAATTTGCAGATACCATCATAGCATAAAGGCTCTTAGAGATGAATTCCAATTCGTAGCCCTAAATTTGCGGGATCTTTGAATGAAACGCTGGCCATCAACCAAACGTATTTGGTGGAAAGTTGCGCGGCACTTGCATCTTGGTAATGCACGGTTGACTTGGTAAGATTTTATGGCCACGTGCTACGGTACAAATAAAACTTCTGTATATTTTAGACACGCGTTTAACTTAACGCCCGGAACCTGCAATAGTTGCATGGCAGTTGTTTGATATCATATAAATAACATATATAAAACATATTTTATAACGGAAACGTATAGGCTGTTCACGGTAAAGTGAGCACTTTTGAAGCACTAGTTACTTTTCCCTATCAGCCATGTATTTATCCTTCCACCACTTTTTTATACAAATATTGCCATGCAAGAAATAAATACAGTGTATACATTTCACCGGATTCGAAAGTTAACACCTAGGCTACAATAAAGTATACTTATTGACTATTATTCCGAACAATTCACATTTCGTGTATTGCAAAAACTTATTTTTGAACTCTTGATGAAAGCCAAATAAACTAAATTTTGACATTTGGGCATCTTAGAACATACTGCGCGAATGTAAGTGAAACTTAAGGCGACTGCAATGAACTCAGCCATACACTTCTACCAAAAAAAAAAAAAATAGATCACGGCAGCCACCGCTTTAAATTCCTTCGTTGCACGCCAGTCCAGTGCGTTGAGCAATGATGTTAATTTGGCGCCTGACACGAGCGCCAGCGTCGCCTTTATCGCTCCCTTACGATTATGCTTACAAACGTGCAATATAATTCCAGGTAGATGGGCCAGTGGACAAGCCAGACAAAAAGATCATTGCCAGAGAGCTATAGTAAAGAAAATAGGGCGCTTCTAACACTTAAGAATTTCTTCACCGAACAGGTGACGGGCGAGCTACAGTTAATGCTTCGGCATTCTGCAATGCAATTACACTGGCAGTGAAAGTGCATTAGGAGTGAAATGTTGACTCCACAAACAATAAACACCAGACAGACACAAAAGGTGAGAGAATGGGAGCTGAGAGAGAGGATGGAAGGTCGCGCCGACAAACTAAAGTCAGTTATGTCGGTCGTTCGTAAGGTCGGCTTGCAGCGATTCTTGCGGAGCAACACAAACGAACCGGGGGGGGGGGGGGGGGGTACATATCCGCTTACGTAATTTGACATTTTCAATGCGCCAGAATGCCACAGCAAGGAGTTTCTGTACACGAGACCGAGGTTAGTTCTGCACACTTGCGGAAGTTGTGCTCGGAAAAGAGTAGGATTCCGTGAACTACTCCACTATTTTCGCGTATTAATGAAATACAACTGTAAATGATACGCGCGTCAGTATGCGAAGAGATTCAGATCATAATTTTTACTGTACCTATTTTTCAATAACTTCATGGAAATATTTCCACTAAGGCGACATAGCTCAGCAGCATATCCTTTCGAGAATTGCTGGTGAAAAACGATATTTATTCCCTTTTACGTAGCGGCGGCAGACAGGATGGCAATGCAACTGGCGGGGTCTCTGAAGGTTGGAGCGTACCGATATTGGGGCCGCGGTGGCACAACGGATGCAGCGCTCACGTCACACCAAGGTGAACCGGGTTCAATTCCCGCCGAGGCAACTCCCGGATTTTCGCACGCGGGGATCGTGGCGGGCACTGCCACCGGTCGACGGGTTTTTCTCGGGGATCTGTCGTTTCACCCGGCCTTGCATTCCGAAGTTGCTCCATACTGACCTCGCTTAGCACTCATCGGCGCTCGAGACCTCGTTAAGGGCCGCCCAACCCTCTCCACCACCACGCACCGACGTCCTTATGGACAATCCCCTGGGAAGGACACCGTGAGAAGCCGGCTGCGCTACATAGTGCGTCTATGCAGGACGACTAGTACAGTCTACGGTTATTTGGTTTTATACACTTCAGACAAGGAATTTGCATAATTTTAACTAATTAACTTTGTAAAAACCAATCGTTTTCCGCTAGGATGAGCACGGATAATGTGAGACGGCTCATGGCAATGTTGATCTTACAAACTGCACAAGGATACACAAAGAGAGCGAAAGTAGATCCTAGGCGTGGGCTTCAAAGGTGCCCAACTAAGATACTCAACACGATGTACGCACTCTAGACAGCTGACGATTTATAAATATTCGCACGCTTTAAAAATATTGTGCACGGGCCTATTCAATTTCATTCTGTACTTTGGTAGCCAGAAGCACCCGATAGCTTAATTTCCCCTGGGAAAAAAATATCGATCGGCCGAATAATAACGCTTAACTGTTAAATACGTTACTGAGCGCTATGAACTTGCACACACTAGCCACAAGTATGGGTAGTGATATATGTGCACGTGAAGCAGGCCACACCCACAAACACACACACCAGCGGTCCATTAACATGCATCAGTCGATTAACCTATCGTGTTGTGAGTGGGCAAGGGAAATAAAAACTTCCTGTAAGTAAAGTACAGCAGTCAATGAAATGCTCCCGTCTTCACTGGCATAAACATAAGTTTTGTATCGAGTATGCTTTAGTCCGTTCACTGTAACTTCCAATTTTTCTAAAGCCCTGATAAAAGTTCTACTTCCAGGATATTCCTCCGCCTCATGCGAACAAAGCTTAACCAAGTATAGAAAATTACACTGACGGGACAACGCACCGCATTCGCGCGCATGTTACTAATGTTACTCTAATAATACTTCAAATTAGAACTATTTATTAATTTTTATTCATTAAAGAAATACCGGATTTTCGCATGTGGGAATCGTGCCAGGCGATGCCGTTGAACTACGGGTTTTCTCGTGGATCTCCCGTTTCCCCGACCTTTCATTCCGGCGCCGCTCCACACTCAATTCAATCGCCCCCATCGGCTCTGAAGACCACGCTGTTAAGAGCCGCGCAAATATCTTCACGCGTTAACGAAATATTACAACATATACACAGAATATTAGTAATGTTCAATTTAACCGAAAATAACGTGCTTTTATGTTAACACAATCAAACACGTCATACATGAGTTGGTAGTTAAGAAGTTTGATTAAAAAAATTATGAAGAAATCGGGAACAGGTTAGATAGAATCTAGGCTAGTGTCAAGAGCTATTGGCTATTCAAAGGTAAAGTGAACACTTTTTATTTTCAATCATTTTTTATCCTTTAACCACTTTTCTAGATAAATATCACCATGTAAGTAATAAACACACGTGTGTATACTCCTCCGCAATCGGAAGTTAACATCGGAGGATAAAATAAATATGTTTATTGACTATTATTCCAAATGAGAGGGGTTTCAAAAGTGCTCATTTTACCGTGAATAGCACATAAAAATTAATGTAAAATTACACATGCAAATGTTTGGTAATTTTACATTTTGTATGTGTAACTTACAAAAGCAACTGTAGTACGCGCAATTTTACACAAATATTCTTAATAATCCAGAAAAATACTACATGTCTTTGGTGAAAATGCATACATGAATGTACGGCTTAATAAACATAATGTTGGTGTTAAATTACACATGTTAAAGTATGTGTAAAAATACACCCACTCACTGTATTAAAACCTTAAGATATGTATTTTCACTGCCACGTAGTCGTTTTAAGAACAACCAATGTCTGTATAGTTGTAGATCTTAAATTGTATAATTATTATTTTTTAGATTATAAAGTGACACATACAAAGTATGTGAATTAACATGACGTAGTTGTAAAGGAACATTTATGCTGACAGCAAAATTGCTTAATAAAAGAGTGAAAATTGTATAGAAATTGAGTTATTACAATTACAGTGAATTTGCGGTTTCACTGTATTGTTAGTGAGAAAATACACATAGACTGTGGTGAAATTACAATTGCGATGTCTGTGTAAATTTACTTGTCATGGAGAGAAATACTTGAATGTTGTAGTTTATTTTCTGTTACATAGTAATAGTAATATTACACATTTTTTTTGTACAGTTAGTTGTACAATGCAAATGTTACTTTACTTATTTTTAGGGCACATTTACTTGGGCGTAGAGTAAAAAGGACATTGACATATGCAGGAGTCAAATTACACCGATGTCCGTGGAGACCTTGCTGCCACATACATATAGCGTAAAACCACACAATTTGTGTTTACAGTGTAGCGTGTATAGGCTGTTCACGGTAAAGTAAGCACTTTTTAAGGCATTAACAACTAATAGATATATCTTATTGCAGCCTCAGGTATTAAAGATTAAGGGTGGTGAAATGTATACACTGTGTTTATTGGCCACATTGCAATGTTTATATTAAAAAGCAGCAGGAAAATGTAAATTGGATGGAAGGAAAAACTTAGAATGGTCTTAAAAATAGCTCACTTTGCCGCGAATAGCAAGTAACAGTGAAGAGCTTAAGGCTTCTTACGCAATAGAAAACTTTAGCATTTGACTTTACGTTTCCGTTCCTCTGACGAAACCACCAATACACAATACAATATTGTAAAGTCAGAGTTCAGACTATTGAAAATCGGTTCTGCGAGCTTCGTAAATATGTGTATCTTGTTACGTAAATAATTATGATATTATCCCGGAATGCATTTTACGGACATTTTCTTAAAAATAGGGTTACAATTTATATTTAAAGTTTTTTTCCAAAACAAAAAGCTCATCTGTTTACGTTATTAAAATATGTCAATTCGTATATTTCTTCTTCACATTATATTTGTTTTGTATTTATTTAATTTAAAACGAGCTTTGTATAATATACCGAGATTAAAATCGCCCTATAATATAATAACGACCTTTCCACATAACCTCTGTTAAGATTCTCGGCAAATTGCTGCTTGACTTTGACTTTAAATTTCAACTTTTCGAAATCGTAAAGTGAAGAGTGCTTGACTTTACCTTTGACAGTTACGTCGTGTAAAGCTCCGTAAGAAACAACACGTTGGAAAGCAAACGTAAAGTCAAATGTTGAAGTTTTCAATTGTGTAAGCGCCTTAACGTAGGAAGCAGCGGCGACACCCCCGCCCTCCACAGGCCACAACCCAGTTCCTCGGCGGGAGAGACGGCGTGGTGAGGAGGTCGTGACCCCTGGAGGGGGCAGCAGCGTCGCGAGGTCACCTCATGCAAAGTGCCCGCGCGGCCGTCGGCCCGCCCACACACACACGAACCTCCCCCCCCCCCCAGGCCGACTACTCCGCCGCCGCGGGACACGCCTCACAATCACAGCACGGCGTACACGGGTCAAACACACTCATATGCTCTGCACCACGAACCACTGCACTTCTCTGGCAGTTATGTAGGTAATTACGTATTATCTATTCACGAATTGCCATTTTTTAATCAAAATCATAGATTAAAACTGAGGCAAAGGCCCTTTACGATAAAATGAGCACTTTTGAAAGCCCTGCTTACAATGTACTTGTATGTACGTTGTGTAATTTTCCGCCTTATGTTAAATTAACATTGCCATGGGCCGCTTCACTTTATTTATACGTCGATCAAGTGAAACGGTGAAATTATTAGGAAAGTAAATATTTTACGCTTCGGCGCATTAAAAAAATAATTGTTTTTAAGTTATCACAAATGGTTGCCCTTGCCGATAGGCTGTTCACGATAAAATGAGCACTTTTGAAAGCCCTGCTTAAGATGTACTTGTATGCAATTTGTGTATTCTTCCGCAACATTAACTGAAAAAGGCCTCATCACTTTGTGCATGCATCTGTCAGGTGAAATTGTGCAATTATTAGGAAAGTAATTGTGTTACAAATCTGGTCATGTTTTATACTTCGATGCATAAAAAAATTACAAACTGAAAGAATCATTTAAGTTCTTAAAACCTAAATGGTTACCTAACACTTTTTAATCGACGTTAAGATGGGGAACTACTTTTCTTCCCGTCTTTACAGGGCTCATACCACTCAGTGCGCCCGTTAAAATATATTCAGGCAGATGAAGTGACTTTTTTCTAAGATTGAGTTCAAAAGTGCTCACTTTATCGTGAACAGCCTTTAACACTTTTTATTCGACGTTAAGATATGGAACTACTTTCCATCAATCGCTACCAACTTTACTGTGCGAATGTCACACGACGCACCCATTAAAATATATACTGGCAGATGTAGTGACTTTTTTCTAAGATTGAGTTCAAAAGTGCTCACTTTATCGTGAACAGCCTTTAGTTCGCTTATTCGTGTTATGCGCGTGTGCCCCACACTGACCTATCCCAATATAACACAACTGTCAAAGTCACATGGGCAACAATGAGGAACGTGTTTGTTCATATCTTAATTTTTAAATGGCAAGCGCTATTATAAATAAAATACTTTTACCAGTTGAAATTTATTAAAACTGCATTACAAACTGGTTAGAGGAAGTCTACAAACATTACAAAGCACTTGTTTATAGGCTATTCATGGTAAAGTGAGCACTTTTTAAGGCCCTGACAAAATTTTTCTTTCAGCCTATTTTTATCTTCCTGCCATATTTTAATACAAACATTGTTGTGTTAGTAATAAATACAGCGTATACTTTTCACCACTCTCAAAAGTTAACTTCTGAGACTGCAATAAATAATATTTATTAGTGGTATATGCCTGTTGGCAGGGCCTCAAAAAGTGCTCACTTTACCGTGAACAGCCTATACTAAACAGTGCTATAACCTCAGATCCAATCCACGCCATTTATGCTAGCCGTATTGACAGAAAAACAGTTAAACATTGGGACACTGAGATTGATTGTGCGCTGCCAGCGAGATCGATCTACCTCATCTTTGGTCTATGAGCAAACCATTAAAAAATTACCCCACGTATGACGTGATTTGTTGTTCCCTAAATACTGTATATACTTTTGTTAACATAAAATTATATATTTTTCTTAAAATGAACTTTTACGTATATTTTTTATACAAATTTTAATACCTGATTTATTATTTATATAAATAATAACAGTGAGAAGATAGGCGAAAGTGAATGTACATAAAATCAATTATTATAAGTATTTTTATATTCTCAATAACATCTTCTTACATGTAATCATAGTAATTATTTCGATTGCCCTACTTATCAAAGATTTCCTTGCAAATGTGGTTTCTGAAGCATACATAGCAGAAATACGCTTAAATTTTTTAAATAAAAAATATACTCTCATTAATTTTTTTATGCACTTAAAGCATTAAATTAGTGCAAAATATTTTAACTTTACAAAAAATTGCATTCTTCTTTCATATGGAACGTAAGTAATAGTATCCCAATTTTGGCAGTGAATGTACTGTGTACTACTTTTTAACGATTGTACAGTAGGGTGCAGTGCCCATTGGAAGCCACTCTCCTATCTTAAGGGATATTTATTATTTATAAAACAATGCCAATACCAACAACACGCACACAATGTCTATAGGCTGTTCACGGTAAACTGAGAACTTTTGAAAGCCCTCTCGTTTGGAATAATAGTAAATAAATTCATTTTATTTTAGCCTAAGACCTTAACTTCAGAGTGCGGTGAAATATACACCGTGGATTATTACTTACATAGTAATATTTATTTTAAAAGGCTGTTAAAGGATTAAAAAAAATGGCTGAAAGGAAAAATTAACTAGGGCCTCAAAAGTGCTCACCTTACAATGGACATCCTATATCATTATGAACCTAATGTCAAGGGACATTACAATTTTCTTGAGAAAGTACCCGATATGATTTTTTTTGTCAATAATCGCCATGTTTAAAGGTGTATTCCGACATGGCTAAATAAATAAACACAAAAACATATTTACGGTCGACTTGGGAAGAATTAGAGAAAGACTGCTAAATATTCAAAGATAGAATGAAGAAAAAAATACGAATATAAAATAATTTCCGATGAATCCTGTGTAAACTGCCAGCATCACGGCCAGTGCGCTCTAGACTTGGTTCATAATCAGAGAGCAAATTCGCTAGTAATTTCTTTGTAATATCGCCTGGTGTATACTGGGATGCAGCTAGCGAGGTTCTCGTAGGAAGGATCTCGTGACCTCCAGGGTCGGCGCAGACCAAACGCCGTCTGCTGGGCTCGTGACCTTGACATGGCGAGCAATCAAGACGCGGCTCTTCATATTGCCGCGTCGTGCTTCGAGTGCGCAATGGCTACAGTCTGTCCTCACCACAACCCCTCCCCTTCCCCCCGCCTCAAAAACCCTTTTCACGTCACAGCCACGCGCTATAGTCCGGTCATGTTCCAATTGGCATATTTTAATAAGTGGTACGTAAGTTAACTCCGGACACGTTAATCGCAGCTAACACGTTTCTGGAGGTCTGTACAGAAAGACCAAGAAAGGGCGATTTGGAATAACAGTTTGTGGCTACTTTCTGAGCAAATACGGACAGATACATTCCTTCAGCGCTCTCTCTTACACCGCACTGAAAAATGCAAATTTACGGCGTATGAAATATTTCGCCAATAACAAATCAGATTAGAAAAATATTTTCTTTCTAAGTTACAGCAAATTAATATCTAGGGTTGTTGTTTCGTAGATTTCCTGTATTCGCTTGCAAAACCTGTCAATATTTGTCTGTCTGTTTAGTGTCGATTTATCTACCACGCACATCCTCTTAGGGCTGTCGCCTATACTTATGTGTTTGAAATCCCGTTATTTTAACCAGTAAACATACGCCCAAAATGCTTATATACAAAAATAAAACACACTTCAGACCAGTAGCGTATAGTACTTTCAAGACATCACGCACATTGCAAACATTATTTTAATGCCCTCCTTTCCCACTGCTGTTTCTTAAAATACATACGAACCTGATTCATGCAAATCCACGATAGAGGAATGCGCTGGACTTTGCTAGTGTCGCATACAATAATAGGGTTGCCGTTTAAAGTCCCATAATTCCAGCGGCACACGAGTTCACAACTTCGTGCGTAGAGGCGATATATTTTTACATGCACAAGAAGGCGTCGCCCATAGAGCTTCATTAATTTTTGCCCCGCGTGCACACAAACACGCCCCTCACTAGGCGGCACCCTTAAGCCTGTAACCGAAAATAATGACGTATTTCGCAATTCTGTGTTTTGCACACAACGGATGTGGCAAAACGAATTAACGAAATATGAACTCTCTTAATCATAGTCAAAGTAGTTTAACCCTCATAAAAAATGCGTTAAATGTTTAACTTATTTTTAAATATAAAAAAGTTGCCTTTTGAAATAATAATAAAAGAATACATCGTAGGAAAGAGTGGACTTGGTTCTTGATAACTGTAGAAATGATAAATTATTACTGCTGCCACAATTGCAAAAATAATTAAAATTCGGGGCATTTAGAAGCTAATGAACATTAAAAAAATACGTTTTTTTAGGCATTTAAGTTCTTTTATTTGTATCCCAATACTACAGTCAGTAACGCATTGATGTGCTGTTACAAATGCTAAATAGCAAACGACTCTATCCGAACTGAAATCTATCGTCAAATAGCAAATTATGTAAGGAATTTATCAAATCGAGAATGAGCTCCGTCAATTTCTACTGCAACACATACGTACGCGAGACACGCTAATTTCGGATGAAATTAATTAAAGCAATACAGTATCGTAGTGAATAATTTGCCTGTGAAGGGGGCACGTGGCGGATATACGCCGTACACAGTGAAGTGAACTTTTTATTTTTTAATTTAACCTTTGAAAAATTTTACTGCCCCTACCTACAATTATTTGAACGGGCACACCGACTGGGCATGCATCCGGGAAAGTTGGCAACGACGACGAAAGAGAAATAGATTCATGCCCTAACGTCGCATTAAAAGTGCTAGGTAAACATTTGCGTGGAATAATTTTTTTTAACCCATATAAGTGTGAGAAATTTTAAGTCTCTGGACTATTTACTTTTCTAATTATTACACAGTTTCAATTGACAGTTACAATTATTCTGGTCCATAACTATGTTAATCTTAGATATGGTGTAAGAATGCATGATGTGCACAAGTAGCAGGATTTACCTACAAGTGTGCGCGGCTGAGGGGGGGGGGGGAGGGTACTGGAGGACAGGTAGAGAGGCGTCTTGGCGCCACCCCACGGGCGTCGCTATTGATCTGCGGCGCCACAGCCCGGGGTGGCAGACGTGCGGCCCGCCAGAGGCACAACTACTGTACCTCCTCCCCCCGGGGCAATATTACTGTACTACTGCACCCCCACGAGTACGAAACTTCGACATCCACACTCGCCTTCACTACAACAATCTACAAGTGATGCACTTCGGGAGACTGATGCAGGTACGCCAACTAGATGCTGTTCTCGGTAAAATGAGTACTTATGAAAGCACTGCTTAATATCTACTTGTATGCATGTTGTGTATTCTTCCGCCTAGTGTAAAATTAACGTTACTATGGGCCTCATCACTTAATTCGTGCGTCGGCCAAGTGAAAATTCGAAACCATTACAAAAGTAAATATTGAGCAAATCTTCTAATATTTACACTTCGGTACATTAAAATTAAAAAAAAGCTAAAGGAATAATTTAAGCTATCACAAATGGTTGCGTGACACTTTTTATTCGACGTTAAGATCTGGAACTACTTTCCATTTATCGCTACCAATTTTACTGGGTGCATGTCTCTCAGTTCGTCAGTTAAAGTATGTGCAGGCATGAGCAGTAACATTTTTGTAAGGTTTATTTCAAAAGTGCTCACTTTATCGTGAACAGACTTTACATTGGTTAACCCTAGTTTTGACCAGGGCTGGCAACAGTCATGATACACAGGATGCCAGAAAAGTGTATAAATAACACGCAACTTTTCAACAAACGCCAAACGATGAAACGACCGGAGAATAAGAGCGAGACCGGACCATGACTTGCAGTACACTCTTAAGAAATTATTTGTAAATTTATCTTCTCAGTGAATACGTGCAATGACAAAGAGTGAATGGTAAAATACTTTCCCATACATGCATGGTAACATTCCTACGGTTGTTCGGGAAGGAGTCAAATGCGTATGAAATTCCCAACTTTGTATTGTAGCGATACTAAACATTCCCATATTTTCAGCCTGATACGTGGTACTATTACCACACACTGTCCACAGGTTAGAAACGTCCATGACAGTTTAGGCTACTTACCAGAAATTATTTGACAGTGTACTGTAAGGGCTGACGATGAACAAGCTGGGATGCGGATGAGCAGCGACTCGGGTTGTAGGGACTCACAGGCATAACAAGTAAACTTCAAAACGAATGCAGCTTTGTTAACTTGTGTAGCAGCAAGTATCGTGTGACAGGTTATTACAGAGAAACCTCCATACCTACTTGCATGCAGGCTCGGGCAGCAGGCCTCGTAAAAGCATCTGCCGGAGGTTGTGAGGAATATTGCATGGTAGCACACAGACTTACCGTCCACCTCAAGATCATAGGGCAGAGGTAGAGTGGCCCCTATTGGAGCACAGCAACCTACTGTACTACATGCACAACTCATTACAAAATAATACGTACACTACCGAATTTATATAAAAAAAAAAACGATCAATTTCGTATTTGGAATATGAAAGCATGTAGATATTTTGCAAAATAAATAAATACCTTTCTAGAATTCGCTCATTTAAGAGGATAAAACTAACTAACAAATATATTTTTCTTATCAAATATTAAAGGGATTTCAATTTTTTCATGTTCCTGAAAGCAAATTTTGTATTAAAACAAGAAAAGTCGCCATCGAATAAAACGCGTTTACAAATTTTTTCGATAATGATTTTATGCCCATCCTGTCCAACCCCGAAAAAATTATGAATTTTATAACTGAAGTAGATATGCAAGTTCTCCACCAAAATAATTAATGAGGACCTGTCAATCTCTCATGGAAAATTATAATGAAAGTATAAGAATTCATTAAAATGAAATTTGAAATCGGTATTTCAGAAACTGGCCTAAGCCAAGAGTAGTATAATTATTCCATAGTTAGAAAGCTATTTTGTTCAGATACAGTTGATTTCATAGGCTATTACTGAGAATGTTTGACGGTGTTAACTTAAATAGTATTGTACGTTTCAATCACCTGTTTCTTCGACATTTCTAAGCTTTTCCTGATCATTTTCAAATGCTTTGTCTTTTTATGGTTTTACAGATTTGTGACAACCCTTGAAGTATTTCGAACGATGTGTTGTGAAATGTGGTACAACGGTGAGGATAGAAATTCAAGTTTCTTTGAAAAATGTTCTCCGACTTAATACTCTCAGCAGTTATGACTCACGAGTGGCACTAAAATTCTGCAGTGAATAATCTAATGTTGGATATAGTGAACGATTCCGTTACATGAAATACTTCCTGAAAACACTTACGTCTCAACGCAGATTGCAACACAGGTGGTTCATAATCCTATATTTTTTGTACAACACATGGAAACTGTGCTGTTTATCTTAAATTACTGGGGCCGCAGTGGATGAGCGATTAGCACGCTCGCTTTCCACCAAGGCGAACCGGGTTCAATCCTCGGCCGGGTCACCGGATTTTCGCAAGTGGGAATCGTGCCGTGGGTCGGCGGTTTTTCTCGGGGATCTCCCGTTTCCCCCCGCCCCTTCATTCCGGCCCTGCTCCATATTCACTTCAATCACCCTCATCGGCTCTCAAGAGCTCGTTGATAAGAGCCGCCCAAATCTCTTCACTCTTAAATTACTCAGCGTATTTTACGTTACAATAATGTGAAATGTATAACGAAATTTATGTATAAAGTGGTTATTATTGTGGCACAAAAATATGCCCTATTAAAAAAAAAGAAATTTACTTTCACGTCGATAATAAAACAAAGCTCAACTGATAAAGGCGTCCACATTGCCAAAACTGCAAATTCGCATTTTCTTGGACTAACCTACAAAAAAACAAGATACCCAAAACATAAGAGTGAAACGACGCTACAGTTTTCTTAAATACAAAGCGGTGTATTTCCGAGATACGCGGATGTAGAATTCAGGGGACTCCTTTTATTCTACAACAAGCAAACGAAATAATCATCTACGTGTGTGTTCAATAATAATTCGTTTGGCCGCCACATGTGCTCATAATTGGGGGCAAAGTAATTATGCGCCCCAAGATACTCAAAGTTATGAGCAACTTTATTATAATCATTGCATCAGTTTAAGAAGCACTTCCCGAGCAATGTTTGCAGTTATTTTTCACTACCGTGGGATAGGGGTCTGGTCGTAATGTCCCGTCAGATATTTCAGAAACACACTATAATCGTGATGCTACATTACTGGCGAAAAACCACCATTTAGGAACCTGAAAAATTAACGATGATGTTTGACGGCCCGTTATATTTTAATGCCCTATATACATTCGGGTCTATGTAATTTGCTTGTTGGCTTCTGCAAAAGTGAGGACCTAGTATTCCCTTTAGACTCTGAGGGACGTGACTGGGCTCTCTAGTCGACACTTGTTTCAGATTGGTTCACAGCAGTCCAAGAAGGGTCAAACCGACAGTGCAGATATTTGGGCGGCTCTTAACATAGAGGTCTTGAGAGCCGATGAGGGCGAAGCGAGGTGAGTATGGAGCAACGCCGGAATGTAAGGGCGGGAGAAACGTGAGATCCCCGAGAAAACCCGCCGAACAGAGGAATCGCCCGGAACAATTCCCACATGCAAAATTTCGGGAGCGACCCCGCCGGGAAACGAACCAATTTCGCGTAGGTGCGAGGAGAGAATTCTAACCACTACACCACCGCGGCTTCTCGAAACCAACTGTAGTCCCACGACAAGTGCTTTAAAAACGCATAAGTGTTTGAAGTATATTTTGGCTTCAAATAATAACGCGAATTTTGCAACACGCCGTCATCACGTGTATCGAAACAAGGAAACAGCTTTAGAGCGAGAGGCTCTTATTCTTATCCTCAGTATCTCCAGGGCCACACTCGGATGACCTTCCAGCCAGGTACACAACTCTACCTGACAAGAGAATAGTCTCTCACAAGCAACATTAGACTTTCAAATATTACTTTAGAAGCAACGTGACGCCACGCCCGGAGCCAGAAGGGGAAAAATACCGTGAGTCACCGACTTGTTAATGGAGTACAAATTAACGCCGCGTATACTGAGCTGTTTAAAAGGAGGATAGCAATATTACTCACGCTTTGCGAGCTACTTAGCACAGCGACCACGATGGCGGGCTGTAATGAGCGAAGTGAGGTTATTTTACACTCTTAGAATATATTAAGCACACGAAGTATCACGCTTAGAAATGAAGACCATACACACAAAATATTATAGGACCTACTCTGACATACCAAAATACAAATGGCTAAATTTTATATTAAAAGAGGTGATTTTTTTAAATTTTCCTTTTGTCATTAAAATTATGTTAAGTTTTTTTACGCAATTTCGTAAATTACAATTTAAAAAAGGCTAAAGTGCAACAGCACACAGGTACATTTTTTCCCAAACACCATTCACGACCTCCAGCATAGAAAGCTGCACCGAAAAAATGTCTAGTAAACGTCTTAAACCTGTAACCAACGATTTTAACCTTCACATATTATGGAAATAAAACAAGACATCACGCTGGAAATTTAGGAATGCTAATTATGTCTATGAGGCCTATAAACAGTTGGGAACTTCTCTACGCAAATTGAGGAGCCGCGGTGATGTAGTGGTCAGCCCACTCGCCTCCCACCTAAGCGAATCGGGTTCGATTCCGACGGGGTCGCACAGGATTTTCGCACGTAGTCAAAGTGAAGGACTATGCCGCTGGTCGGCGAGTGTTCTCGGGGATATCCCGTTTCCCTCGCCCTTGTATTCTAGCGCTGCTCCATACTAAACTCACCTCACTTCATCCTCATCGACTCTCAAGACCCCATTTCTTTTCACTCCGCTAGGAATTGAGACCGACCAATGTACTTGTTTTAATATGAGACTGTAACTCGCGTCAAAAGACAGCAGAGATTGGAAGCTGGGTGTGCGATCGTTGGGCAAGTTTTCACAGCTTCGAATCACGTGACGGCCTATCTCAGTTTAAAGTGGTGGAGGAGGAACTATTTTATATTAGAACGTTGTGTTTTAGTCATCACCAGGGACAATAGGGATACATTTTAGAGCAAGCTAGACTCCGAACACGTTCACATTTAAGCCACGTTTGCTATTGGATCACGATTTGTAAGACATGTTCTAAAAGCCTGCGATAAGAAAGCGCTCAATCTCATGCTACTTGCTGTGGGGTAAAATTAGTCATTCATTGAGAAGCAGCCAAGGGATGAAGAGTAAACGTTTGGATATGCATAGGTTACTGAACCCGCGAAATGTTCCTGTTCAGCCATCGCAAATTTTATATCCGCATTCTAAATTACTATTATTTTTCAGGCGCAGCTAAACAAAAATGTCTCGAAACCTGAGTTTAAAAATACAAAACAGTAGCAACTGGCTCTCGGCGATTTGTTGTATAGGCACACAATGTATTTACTGTAGGAATACAAGCCGATACAAGAGTATGTTTTACCAACAATTAATATGCATCACCCGAAGTACGTATTCAAATGATTTGCATGTGTATGGATCTAAATTAACTTTCAGCTACCATTGTTTATACCCTCGTGATTAGCAGGCTACTGTAATGCGTAACAGGTTAAATTTTAGTCATATCATATTCATATACTCATATTAGACCAACATAATGCTTTAATTTTCGTAATGCCATATTTTAATTACCCTTGTGAATAACAGCTGTATTTGCTGTGTATGTATCTCACGTTTTACTAAGTGATACAATTTATTTCCAAAGCGTAACTACAATACAGTTATAACTACAAATCCAAATATATAACTACGCAGTTCACTGCAGTAAATTTGGTGTAACTTCAGTTTGCTTAAAGATTCTCGCTTCGAGCATTTTTTTATGATGACAGCTAGAACGACAGTTCACCGTTGTCTCTGTGGCATTCTGTCTGTAGTGCAGCTCTTTATAGCTGTCATGTGACGACGCCTAGGTTTGACAACTCTGCAGGTTCTGTTCTGGAATCAATCGTCTGCTTACTTTTACTACAGAGTTTCTTATGCTACGTATAACGTTAACATATTACATTTCCAGCTATAAATGTTATCTTCCTTAATGCATTGAAAAATAACCACGATACTTGTGTTCTTTTTGAGCATCGCGATATAACAGCACTAAGCCCCGTCCACTGTGTTCTGATTACATTATAGCGAAGCATTAGAGGGCGTCATTACCAAAAAATAAAATATTTATCCTATTTCTGGCCTTTCAACACGCATTTTCTCTCTCTCTCTCTCTCTCTCTCTCTCTCTCTCTCTCTCTCTCTCTCTCTCTCTCTCGAGCAAGTCTGCTTCGTCAATACGTCGGCAATTTTCTTTCCAGTGTGGTTCATAACTATACACCTCGTTGGCCTTGATGACTGCCAAGAGCCATTCAAATGACCGCTATGGCGACACTTTGAGTACACAATACGCGGCGACATGGGCACCGAGTGCAAAGAGAGTGGTCGCCCCTCCATTAGCCAGCAGAGGCGCCCCCCCCCCCTCCGGTTGATAAGCATCGATTGATCACCACTTCAGCTTGTAGTAAGTATTTATAACTTAGTTCAGTCTACTTGCCGCACGCTTTTCAAAGTATATCTTGTTTATAGGCCTTTGCGTAACCAAAAACAGCAATATTTAAGTATAAATAGTGTTATAATTGAATATTTTACACTTTGTCGTACATGAAATAAGTGTTAATACGTGCATAACCGCATGAACAAACATGCAACGCACAGTATGAGAAGGAGGCTAAAAGGGGGGCGGGGGCAAGGGCCAGACAGTGAAGTGGAGAGATTTGGGCGACTCTTAAAATTGTGGTCTTGAGAGCCGATGAAGGGTGATTCGAGTATGGCCCAGCGCTGGAATACAATTGCGGCGAAAACGGGAGATCGCCGAGAAAACACGCCGACCAGGGGCATCGTCCGGCACAATTCCGACGTGCGAATATATGGGAGCGACCCCGCCAGGGAGGCGAGCAGTCTGATCATTTCACCACCGCGGCACCTGGGCGGGATAAGAATTAAACGAACATGGGCACTGTCCTGTATAAGAAAGTTGAATACTTGCCCCTCTTCTGGAAACAATAAGTAGGCGCCTAAGCGCTGTATGGGCTGTTCACGGTAAAGTGAGCACTTTTTAAGGCCCTTCTAAATTTTTCCTTCCATCCAATTTCTATCTTCCTGCTGGTTTTATATAAACCTTGAAATGTGAACAATAAACCCAGTGTATACATTTGACCACTCTCAAAATGTAACACCTAAGGCTGCAATAATATATATTTATTAGTGGTTAATGCCTGTTGGGAGGGCCTTATAGTTGTTGGTAGACAGGTACACCGGAAGACACACGAAAACTCGCCAGCGCCATCAGGAGCCTCAGCCAGAGACTCGCGGGGAGGTCATTAAAAAACGGTGCAGCGCCCCAGCGCGCGCGGTGATTTACCGCGACGACGCGCTAAGCGGGTATTTATCCCGGGCCGAGCACGGACGACGAAGCTACGCCGGGCGTCGCCACCCTCCCCCCCCTCCCTTCGGCGGACCAATCCGCCAGTTTATGCGGCTAATCCGGCGTCCGCGGCAGCAGGTGGACGCGACGTCAAATCTCGCGCGAGCCACTCATCCCTAGCCTTCTCCGCGAACACGGACTGCGCCAATCGTGCTCGGGGTCGAAAAAAAAACAGCGTGTATTTCGCATCTCTCGGACCGGAGATTATCTTTATTTATTTGTTTATTTATTTTGGTGGGGGGGGGGGGGAGTGGATCCCTCCCCTCGACGGAACAGGAATCGAATCATCCCCTCCCTGCGCAGCATAGTGACGGTGTTATCCGACGGCGGGAAGCAATGTTCCCGTTCTTGTTTGGGAGGGACTTACGAGTTGCGACGACAGGGATTATCAGTACGGAACGCTCCAAGCTGCATCTCTCGTAATCTTCCCCTCCTCTCCCTAACCTGCTACCCCCGGGCATCGCTCGTGAACCAGCAGGGGGCTTTGCGCGCCGAACTGCCGTGAAATATGGATGGCGCGGATATGTCAAGAGAGCGGCGACGGGCGCTCCATGAGCTGCAGATTGATTGGGCGGCGAGCCGTAGAAGAGGGGTGGGGGAGGGGATCGAGTCTTAATCCCGAACACCCCCCCCCCCTCAATGCTTACAAACCCCCGCTATCTGATGAGAAGGTGAAGGCAGGAGGGGCAACAGGTTTCTGCTACACATCCCCGCGCACAATGGCGGCGCCGCAACACGAGTCGTCGATTCCCAGGAGTGTGAGCCAACGTCTCGTGTCGATCCGCCCACTGAATACTTAAGTCATGCGCAAGTGAACACTTCATTAAATATTACAAATAAAATATTAATTTCACATTTTTCTTTTTGACGCCATTGAATCCTAAGCAAAGGAACCAAAAAAAAAAAAAAAAATCTACTTGAATACAACATTTTATGATCAAACCGACCTCTTCGACTATTTAAGGTAATAAAATATTTTGTTATTACAAACATCAACGGTTTGCATTAATTACATAAAGAGAACATTTTTATCAATCAAAGAAGTTTTATCATCATCACAAAACACACGGCAGTAGATTTTAACAACGTATCCTTCCCTTCCGATCAGAGACTATTGCCTGCCTGAACAGAACTCGATAAGCGCAACAAACAACATTCCTCAAGAGTAGTAGGATAAATATTAAGGCCCTTCCACCGATCAAAGGTTCGTTCGCCTCAGGTTGGGAAGCTCAGTGCATTTAGTTAGGCAACTTAACATTCTCGCGCGTGTCGCGTGTGAGTCACATTTTTCCGTTTTTTTTTTTGTATGTAAGTAAACGAGATAATAGCCATTTATACGAAATAAATATAATTGTGTGAAATCTTCGTATTTGCATGATGCTATAACCTATGTAAAACCAAAACTCTGTTTGCACTGGAGTAGAAATATTAGGAAATATGTCCACGTATTCTTTAATATTCGGTCGTAGAACTGATTTAGCGAAACTTTGACTTACGAACTTAATTTACTTAAATACGACAACTGGTTGAAATATATTATTGAGGCATTTCCTGCGCAGTTTCCTTAAGTAAGGGAAAGGAGAAAATAAAGATCATTTTGATGACTACTACATATATTTATTTTGCAACGCTTTCCCATTGAAATGAACTTGCCCACTCAATGCCAAATACAGTTGAATATTTACTGTTTGCTCTCGTAACCACCATTGGAGGGCGTGAACAATAGTTACGAAATAAAGTTAATACTTAAAATTTTTGGCTGGGGCAAGAATAGATCACCATTCGACCCGAACGCGAACTTTTACGAACAAATAAATACATTTCCTCCAATTACCACCAGATGAAAAGCGACCTCTCTGCAACACCAGTACACCTTACGTGCTTCTAAAAAGACTCCTAGATTAAATGTAACAAGTTTCATAGGCCCGCACTATTTACAGCCTAGTAGAGGTCGTACGAGCCGGCCTGCTAGGCAACATGCAGATACGCAGGCAGCAGAAAACCTTTATAGAACGTAAGAATGGCTAGTACGACGAGTTTTAGCCATTCTTAGGAACTAAAATTGCAGTACACGATACTTGTGCAGTACATATTTATTTTTACCGCTATGGTGGCTGAGCGGTTAGACTGCTCGCCTCCCATCAAGGCGAACCGGATCCAATCCCCGGCCAGTTCACTCCGTTTTTTTTTTTTTCGCAAATGGGAATCGTGCCGGACGGTGCCGCTGGTCGGCGGGTTTTCTCCGGGATCTCCTGTTTCCCCCGCTTCTTCATTCCGGCGATGCTCCATACTCGCCTCACTTCACCCTCATCGGCTCTAAGACCTCGATGTTAAGAGCCGCCCAAAATCTCTTCACTCACTTTACTATTAAGCCATAAAATCAAGGACTGTGCTCAGTGGCATGTAGTGAGTTTTTTTTATACAGGATAAGCAATTTCTACTAACAAACGCAACTTCCAACTTTGTTTATCCTCTACATGTATTTACCGTTTTATAATGCCTAACATTAGTTATAAAAACGGAAACGAAATGAATGTAATAATAACTGAACTGAATATTATTTAGAGAGCATATTAAGAATTACAAGAAAACTCCCGTTTTCGCGAATACTTTCATCCTCTTTCCAAGGAAAATGTAGGACTGGAGGAAGCAAATAGAACGACTGCTTACCCTGCTCATGGAACGCAGGCAACAACACGCCTCACCTCGAGCAAGTTGGGTTCACCAATAGTCGCTCACGTTTGTGGAAATAAATACTAGATAGCGGCACTATGCGTGTACAGTACGGGAATTACGAAAACTCTGTTTCTCGAATGGGAAACGGGAATCTCAGAATTTAATGCGTTTAAAGTTAAGGCGAAAACTATAAAGCGTAAAACATTTCCAATATGTATAGAGTGAGCATTGCTTACGTTGCGTCTTCTATGGAATAAACGCCACTGACAGTGCTGTTAAGTCTCATAACTTATAGAGAAGAGTTACCCACGAATAAACTGCAAGCAAGTAAGGTTCTTTCCTGGTAGAGGCTATGATGAAGCAAAATATGTACGTACCAAGTCAGGGCTGTCCTTGGGGATGATGTGCCGCAACGGGGGGGGGGGGATTAGTAGAAAAATATTTAAATATTTAGCATTCGTTTGGTTGTAAGTTATACCTATATTTCACAATAAAATTAATACATTTAAACATGTTTATTTGTAAAATGGAAAATGTTTTATCAATAAAATGCTAGGCACAAGGCTCGGGCGCCCGAGAGCAGAGCATATTGTTCGAAAAGTGATTGCATCGCGTGAAGGGAGAATTAACTAGTTTGGAGGGGAAGGGCCTCGCTAAAGTCCTAGCTAGCACCTGGCCTCGCCATTGGCGCCCTTACGTTTCAAGTCCTCCAGAACGCAAAACGTCTTGGTGTCCGGCGTCCTTATCGTCCCTCTATACCCGGCGATGCAGCGTGTTTGAAACACTGATTTTTATACGCAACTACTGGACACATTCCCAAAACGTTTATCTACGGAAAGAACACGCACGCTCCAGCAGACTCGAAAATGAACTAGCAATATATCATGCAGGCTCCGAGACATACTCTCCGAGAGATCTACCACGTAGCTTAAGTCCCGTTTTCAGACTATGCGGGGAACAAAATTTAACAGAACTAATGCGAAACAAAGATGGACGATACTGAATTCTGCAGGATTTTACGCAATTAAAACTCCAAGGTCGCCCCGTAGCTGCACAAATAGAACACTGCAATGAATACGACAACATGTCCTGATTTTTCCATTTACATTAACCGTAATTATACAGGTTCGGCATCCGACTGCAAGTTTTAGAACAAGAAATTAGTCTCCGCTTTGAGTGAAACTGTTTCAAACACAAATCATCGTGTTCCGTAAATTTAATTTTTGTGGAACGTCAAAAGCTTGTGCGTGTCTGTAATGGGATTAACGAACATCATCGACCTCACCAGTTCAACACAGCACAGCCAACAAATTGTGTTCTCACGATTTTTATGGGAACCGTTAACAAAAAATTACGAGCACATCATGGGCATTATTATTCGCAACCGCATTCTGATGTTCACGGCATTAAACAAAACTGACAAACCCCCAGCTGCGACAAATTAATAAATAATTATATATATATATAGCCTATATATAATTTTTTTAAGTGACCGCAACGTTATAGTATTGTTGCATAGTTTCAAAGCGGAGCCTTAAATACCATATGAGGACCAGGTAATTATTGACGGCCATGTACGCCTAACTCGTAACAATTCAAACGGCGGTACAATTACGATGCGTCTCACCGTCTTTTTCTCTCTCTCTTTTTCGCACGCGGACGTGAAGACGAAGCGGCGCAAAGAGGAGGAAAACAGCTGTGAGAGAGAGAGAGAGAGAGAGAGAGAGAGAGAGGAGAGAGAGAGAGAGAGAGAGAGAGAAGTGGCTTACGGTTCGTCGAATGGATACTCCATTCGTGTCCACAGAGACATTTCGTGGATGCAGGAATGGTTGACGAACAGCGGGCTCGATCTCCCCTCACACCCGCGAGAAATAAATAAAGCCCTTTGGGAATGACGAGCCGGTGTTGGTTGTAGAGAGGCGATCGAGAAAAGACTGGGGGGGGGGGGGGGCAGGAGAGACTGGCCAACCGTTTGTCTCGGAACAACGTGAAAACTGCAGCCGCTCTATCAGCAACCAGATTAATCAATGCAAATGTTTAATTCAAACACGGGGGTAGCGGGCGGGGTGGAGCAGGTTTGGAAGGGCCTGCCCTCTGCGCAACAGCGGTCCATCTCCACGACAACAAGCGACACGACAGGTAAAAAGGGGGGAGGGCGGGGTGGGAGGAGGGCGTACGTATCGCGTCGGATCGCTGCGCCGCTGGAAATTAAATCGCTCGCAATAATAATTCCGAAAAACAGAAAATGGTCTCGTTCGTCTCTCACTATCATAAACCATCAACGATGATTACTCGCCATCACAGATATGGATCGACACCCACTGGACCCCCCCCCCCTCATTTCGCCCTTCCCCTTCCTCTTATGCATCAGTCGGAGAACCGATTTTTCAACTGCGAAACAAAAAAAAACATATAGCTAGGCAGAAAGGGTAACAAAAAAATATCGTTAACTTTTCCCGTGCAAAGTTCGAGTGTTATTACATTTCTGAATTGGAAATTGCATGTTTATTCGATATCACTTGGCGGAAATAAAAAAAAATTGCAATGGCGAAACGGAAAAAAATCCAGGGCTCCAAATTTCCATGTAAAACAATTTATTAATAAAACATTTTCAGACTGATTGGATGTGCGACCTGGCCCGAAGTTGAGGGGAAGGGGAGGGGGTGTACAGGGGTGCACGGGTAGTATATGACTATATTTTTGCCCAGCAATATGAGTTTTTATATTGGCGTCCCTTCAATTACTAATTACATATCGGAGCCAATTTTTCATGTTTTTCCCCCTCGCGCTCTCACACGGAATAAAAAATGCTGGAGTTGGTTAATGTCGGGGCAGGGCAGGGCAGGGAAGGGTCGGCGTGGATCGAGGTCGCCAGAGGCTGCACTGCCGAGCCGAACACAGCCTACAAGTTGGGAGGGCGATACCTGAGTCAAGTCAGCTAGAGAGAACTTTTTCCCGTGCATAATAGGCTCAACGCGATGGCGCCTACTACTGTAAGTTCACAGCAGTACATCTTCTGACTGCAGTGATTGTCACAGAACCTCCATTTGGCTGCACAAGTCTGTTCGGCTGGCTCCTGGCACTTGGTGTGGTCGACTGGTGATCCGTTTGGATTTCGGATAGATCCCAGAAAGTCATACGGAGTGCTAGGAATAGCTCACCTTTCTCTCTCAGAGAGAAATGGTGGCGGTATAACAGAGTAGAAATCGTATTTGATATAAAAATACGGAGTCCATAATAAGAACCGCCTTTCTACACTCATAAAATCCGAGTTTGGGACCCCTTAGAAATCTCCAGGCCCAAAAGAAACGATAGAAAATTTTCATCAAAATTGTAAATCCATTTCAGCAATTTAATTAAGTAGTAAAGTTAATTTTATTCATATTAATTTAAATATATATATAACTATGATCAGTAATGGCCAATAGCCGGGAACTGATGTAATTTAATTTTGTTCTGTTCTTCGTGTAGGTTGAACAATTGCAACTGGATACTCTTGTGTATCCCACAATTTACAAAGCTATACCTTTCAGCTTCAGACTTTTCAATAATCCTCGCTGAAACATGAATGAAGAGGGAGGAACATCATCAGAGTCGTATTTCGGCCAACACTGACTGCGACAGTGGACTGACAAATATCTCGTGGTACAACAGTCACAAACGCATACCATTCGTATTGCTTATGAACTCACCCACACGCTTAACCCATCGGAGTAACATCAAGGAAGAGGAGAGCGGAAGAATTGCAGATTAAATTAACCAAACCAGAGAACGAACACTTCAATCAACGACTAACACCGAAGTAGACATTGAACCACCGTCCATAAGTATATAATCACTGGGCAGCGTCTTCACTACGTTATGGGAGGGAATGATTTACTTCGTTATCACACATTTTGATCTTATCTAGATCATAATAAAAAAAAATTAATTCGTGAAACTTACGATGTTTAGAAGCACACGAAAATTATTTTCGAGTTAAAGGGTGGAAGTAGAAATTTATGGCCAGAAAATGTTATTTTCAGAAGAGTACAGAATACGCCAAATAACGCTTGTAAAACACGACGCTCTCTTCAAAAAAAATATCCTGCGACGATAGACTGAACACAATAAACTCTCAAGAACATCGATGTTTGATCGCTTTCACAGGAAACGCACCCAACTGACGCGAAAATAATGTGCAGACGTTACAAGTTAAACACAGTTGCGTACCATTCCCCTCCTCATCCCCCCACCCCCAAAGTCATCACAAACATTTACTCTTTGCTTTCAATGTTTAGCAATTTCTTTATCTTAGATGTATTTGAAGGCGTGTCGAGGTGATCCTGGACTACTTACGACGAACTGGAAGCCAAACATTTGCTTATCCCGTGCTAAACACGTGCACAAACATGGACAAGCCATTCCGCAAACAGCACAATCCTGCGAAAAAGGAACATCTCCGAGGATGAAGCAGGCGGGTTGATGGCCGGCAGGCAAATAAACTCGAGTCTTACCACACACCACCCACCACACATTTAATCAAGTCTACAGACGCAACAGACTGCATTTTCTGATTCCAAGTTCGCACGCAAGCAGTCCATGTCCAAGAGCGTTTGTGAAGACGCGCAGCGCACAAAGTCAGCAACTGTGTCTTGCAGCGTAAATATTAACATCATATTTAAATGAACCAATCAAATCGCATGCGACTAACAAAAACTCATTCTATAAAGGCCTAACCTCAGCGAGGGGGAAAAAAAAACCACTTTCAAAAAAATTTGTTCAATGGGCGGCATTACAACGACCCATGTAATTACGTAAGTTTTCGAAATTAGAGCAAACCCGAAGAAAATTGGTTGGTTCATTGCATCGTTTTCCAACGACATTTTAAACTGTCCCTCTCCCCTTGTTCAAAACGTTTACATATAATACGAGGAAACCACTTTGCTGGGGAGATAATTTCACCTGTAAAATATTATGGCGATATATCACAACAAGCCACTGATAATTTAAGAGGCAATTTCCTTCCGAAAGGCTTACAATAAAATGAGTAAAACTCAACCGTAATACTAGACAATTAACTTGGAGAAAAATTACGATGGCTCGGGATGAAGTAAGCCGAAGCTCATGGCCCAGCAAGTTGCGTGCAGACCAAGTCACCACATTCGTATGTTTGCAGAAAGCGCGTCAAAACAGCCAGGGAATAGTTGACGGGGGGAGGAGAAGTATATCACCCAGGGGGCCCGAAGTTAATAAAAGTCACAGACTACGAATTAACGCGAGGCGAATTAATGTGCAGCTTGCGGTACTGCATCACATTTATTTCGCTATTATTCTCCTAACACTTAATTACGCTGAGTACATATTTTCATTTATAAAACTTCTTTTAATAATAAGTTGCCTACGCACCAGGCCTAATTTCGCTGTCTCGGAATATCATTACGTGGAATCCCTCAGGGAGGACACACGAGAAAACATATAGAGAGCTCCACACAGCTTGACACTCCGCAGTGAAAACAGGCAGTCAATGACGTTTTCACTTCTATTTCATTAGAACGCCGAACTTTATGGGGTGGCGCAGTGGCAACTCACTGGACTTGCATTACGGAGGACCCGGGTTCGATTCCCAGTCCAGCCATCCTGATTTCAGTTTTCCATTGTTTGCCAAAATCACTACAGCCGAATGCTGAGATGCGTCCCAAACAAAGACCACGGCCGATTTCTTCCAATTCCTCCCCCAATCCCCGTGCAATTCGCTCGGTCGCTAATCACATCGCTTTCGACGAGAAGTTAAGTCCAACTACCTACTTGCCTACCGAACTTTACAGAGCTACACCTCTGAGATCTCTCTTTATAAATGCAGTTTTATACAACTAAAACTTTGCAAAACTCAGTATTCCCCTACCTACTTCAACGGCGTAAGCTTCGGGCAATGAATAATAGTTTCACACTCGAACATCCACAGTCTTCGGTGGAGTTATAAACAAAATACATGTCCGGTGGGTGGCTACATCAGCTCCGCGTTTGTCAAGTTACACAATTTCCTGCTTTACACCGTCTCCTCTCTATTTTAATTTGTTTGCTTCATCCCCACTGCGCTACATTTCCCCGCTCCCTCCTCAAACAGTTCACGTAATTCGCGTGCACTGCGTTGGCGTTGGCTGATGGCTGCTGGAAAACAATCAACAGAAAGGCGAAGAGTGCGTTTCACCCGAGAACCTTCCATAGGCTTCCCTTTCAGTGTGGAAGAGACAAAAATTGAAAAGAGGAAAGTGACATTTGGTTCCGGCAGTAGCGAACAGCAGGCGAAAAAATCGCTGCCTCAAATCGGCGGGCAGTGAGCGCGTTACGACATTCAGAAGTAGGCTTGGCCTATTCGGGAGATGCTTCCGACAAACGTAAATAGCGGATGTGACGATATTTTATACGGTAAATTCCACAAGGGAGGATAATTAATATAACATCTAGGTACTTTTCCTATCTGTCTGTGTGTGCTAACAAGGCCAAATTATTTGTTGTACTGAGCATTATACAATTAAGCGACTAACTAATTCTGCGTGACACACGTTACCGCGTTTCAGCTGGTTGTAAAAGTAAATTGCGTGATTATATTTGATTAATTTAATTAATTATAAATAACGATCATCCACCTACAAAATGGAGTGCACTCTGGACTTGCAATAGTAAAATCAGCGCTTGGATGTTTTTTTCACGATAGTCATTGCCTCAAAGACAAGAAGCGTGCGGGGGAAAAGTAACACCTCTTTTTTCGAATTAAAAGGGGCCGCGGTGGCTGAGCGGCTAGACTGACCGCCTCCCACCAAGGCGAACCGGGCTCAATCCCAGGCCGGGTCACTCCGGATTTTCGCAAGTGGGAATCGTGGCGTATGACACCGCTGGTCGGCGGGTTTACTCGAGGATCTCCCATTTCCCCTGCCCTTGCATCCCGGCGCTGCTCCTTTCTCACCTCATTTCATCGCCATCTGCTCTCCAGACCTTGCTGTTAAGAGCAGCCCAAATATCTTTCCCTCTTTCTTTCTCTCGCTCTCGATCAGAGCAATAGGTCGTGAAAAGCTGGAGTAAGGCCACGCGCTCGCTGCATATCGACACATGATCGGTAATCGTACCAAACACTGCGTTAATTCGAAATATAAAAACCATTCGCAGTCTTACTTCACACTTTATGAATCAGACCTTTGAAAAAATTACCCGATGTATGACGTGTTTGATTGTTTCCTAAAAATCAGGTAGAATGAGCACTTCTTAAAGACGTACTTGTATGCACATTGTGTATTCCTCCGCCATTCGTAAAATTATAATTACCATGGACCTCATCACTTTATTCATCTGTCGGTCAAGTGAAATAGTGAAACTATTAGAAGAGTAAATATTTTTACAAAACCTGCTCATTTTCACACTTCGAAAAGCGAACTAAATAATTTAAGTTTTGGCAAATCGTTAGCTAAAACTTTTTATCCGACGTTAAGATACGGAACTACTTCCCATACATTGTTACCAACTTTCCTGGGCGCATGTCACTCAGGGCGCCCGTTGTAATATATGCAGGTAGGAGTAGTGACTTTTTTCCAAGGTTGATTTCAAAAGTGCTCACTTTGTCGTGAACAGCCTTTAAAAATAATGTATCCCAAACGTTAGGTCTATACTTCGGTAAACATAAAAGTATTAAAAAATTTTCGTTTATTTGAACTTTTGCGTATACTTGATTATAACATCTCATTTGAAATTACTATGAATTAAACAACGTGAAAATAGGTGCGTTGGTAATGCACATTACGAAACAGTTCTCACGCAAAGTATTATTAAACTGAGTGTGCACACATGCGGTGCATTGCACCCTAGCTGTAATTTTCTAGATTCTATTAAGCTTTGTTTGTATCACGCGGAGGAGTACGCTGAGAGTGTAAATTCGGCAGGGCTCTAGAAAAGTTGGCAGTAATCACGAACGAACCATACCACGAAAAGTGCACAAGCAGCAGCAAACGAGGAAAGACCGCGGTTAATGTTAAAAACTGCCAAATCACAACACGGTCTACAAGCTACTCGCCTCGCACCAATACGAACCGGGTTTCGATTCTAATTATTTTCAGACGTTCGAATATTAAATAAAAACTAACCAACTCATCGAAATGTATGATGTGATTCACAACGAATAAGATAACATGACTTACTTCAAGAAATATTTGAAATTACACTATGAAACATTTTCACAGTTAAAAAAAAAAAAAAATTATCAAAACAAGAAAATGTTTTGCCTATTTTCTTTTAATTTGTAGTAGACTGTGGTTGTTTTTTTATATTGTAAAATAAGCATAACTTTAAATAAATTAAGACATAACGTTTCAGCCAGTCTTGTTAAATTTTCTTTGAATGTTTTAGCTTATTTAATTTTTTTCATTCTACGTCCTAAAAACACTATAGTTTCTATTTTGACACACCTTACTGCAAAAACTTTTAAGATGCAAATATTTTTTCTGCGAGGGAAGAACACTTCAAAGTGATGTCGAGAACTTGAACGGAACTTCGTACAAACATAAAATAAAGACTTTGGAGGCAAACATCTCATTATTTCCCCAGTTTTTTTTATTTTTTATATGCGATGACACGCCATAAGCAGCGAATGAAATGCTCGCGCGAGCCAACGTTACATGTGGAGCCATCTTGTTTGTCACGGCCGCCAAATTGCATTTTCTTATTTGTATCAGAACCTATGGCACTCTGGTCATCGCACAGAATCTTCACACACCTCATTTATCAAAATCGGTGCCAAAGGTGCGATGCTACAGTCGAACATCCAAAATTTACCAACCATACATACATACATCGTGTTAAAATAATAACTCTTCCTTTGCTTCGCCGTAGTCGGGTGAAAAAGGAAAATCTGTGTTCCCAAACCCGAGAAGTAATTTACAAAGTGTTGAATAGACAGTACATGATTGTAAGGATCTAGCCAACAATTTCGCTAAAAAAAAAAAAAAAAAAAGCCAAATTGAAAATTATCCTGAGAAAACCTATTTTCTAAAGACAGTGAAATGTGTCATGCATGTTTTAATGGGAAAATAAGATATTCCGCATGATAAGTAATACAGAGATAAAGCCCTTTAAAAATAATTAAATCTTGAGTAGAGTAGTCTCATTTATTTACACCGGTGTCGAAATGACGATGTTTGATTGCAATCTATGCAAGGGACGAAAATGCCTTCATGTTTAATACTGAGGCGACATGGAAATGCCAGCAGGCAACGAGAGATTATCACGACAGTACAAAATGACAAGTTATGGTTAAAGGGTTACTCGAGAAGCTTTGTTTAAAATAACGTTATAATGTCACGGCATTAAACTGAAAGGCTTCGTGCTGTAATGTCATAGAAGGAAATTTAACAATGTTACGGCAGGAGAATAATGGTTTCAAGATTGACATTTTGAACTCGAAAATATAATAAACAAATGTCAAGTAAAATTGGTAACGTAATAGTAACAATGGAAGCTACTATGCGAGCATGTCAATGAATGCAAGGAAAAAAATTATGGTATTTATGAATATTTTCACTTTTAAGATAAATGAAATAAGAGCAAATTCACGAAGTGCATTGCAGTAATAGATGGCTTTGAAAGTTTCACGATACACGAGTGAAAATGTATCCACTATAATTAATATTTTTGTTACTTTTTATAGTATGCTCGCAGTTTCATCACACTAATGAAACCTTTGAAAAATCACTCCATGAATGATGTATTCGGTTGTTTCCTACATTTGCCATGTATCACAAGCATTTTGTACTTTGTGTTGACACAAAACTTGCCATAGTTATGGTTGAACTGAAATTTATTTATATTTTATCTAGACATGATAATGTTCCTTTTTAACTTATACGAATAAAAAACGTGAGAAAATGGTTATGTTGGTAATGCCTAGGGAAAGGAAAATTTCGCGAGCTAAATGAGCTGTAGGCTAGACTCCACAGTGTGTATACTCGAGCCTCAGTTGTTTGTTCATTGGCTGCTTCCCGAGTGAGTAGCCAGTGTTACTCCACACTTGGTAGTATGGGATTCGCTGCGCGTTTCCTTTCCAGTCTGCTATTGGCTTAGAGTCGTCCAGGGCGTGTCTAATAAACTGCGATCCAACTGCAAAGTCAACTTTAGTGTACACATGTTTGACGCCTACCTTGTCCGGAAATAAACTCGCCAAATTTTCCAATCCCTAGTAATACTAGTAAGGAATTGTTCTTATGCAAAATATTATTAGACTGAATGCGCTCGAATGCGGCGCACTGTCCCTTTGATGTGATTTTATATACTTGGTTAAGCTTTGTTTGCATGAGGTGGAGGAATATCCTGAATGCAGAACTTGATCAGGGCTTCAGAAAATATAAAAATACCCGTGAATGGACTCTAGATGAAGCGGTAGACTCTACTCCGCTCAGCTGTGGCCTCCCAATGCCATAGTGAACTGCTGGATGGCCACGAGGTATTGTCAATGACGGCACTCCTAACTTGTGACATCGCTCAAGTTGTCAGATATCCCACACGGACCACACACACCATCCATGTGGAAGGAAACCATCAATTTATTGCCAACAATACGACCGACATTAATCGTGGAACGCCGAGTAAACTAGAAATAGTAAAACTGCCTGGCAATTAGCTACGCACTCACCCCCATTCAACGTCTCTTGTGATTTCGTATTACCTTATTAACGCGCAACTGTCGTCATTTAAACAGTTTACAAGCGAATTCCTCGAAAATGGCAGGAATCAAGTATATAACACAAGGCGACTTTTTTCGTTAATAATGTGTCGATTTGAAAAATAAGCAGGTATAATCTGCATCGCAGAAATAAAACTGACGTAAAACAAAAATAGCAAAGTCAACTATTCGTATGACACTAACCCGTAGAGCCACGAGTATTTCGCGGATTGAGTTGGCAGCAAGCTAGGCTGGGCAGCCCTCTATACATTCGAGACATTATCGTTTGCTTATTGGTTGCTGTGATCAAGTGAGGCCTCTGTACATGATTGTTAAACACCCACTCACACTACTGCTTCCTGCTTATTACTGGCTCAAAGTTAAACGGGGAGTGTCTGGAGAATTGTCACCCAATCATAACAGTAGGAGAAACGAACAAGTGTTTGGAGTCGTACCTCGTCTCCGAATGAATTCGCGAAATACTCGTGGCTCTACTAATCCGTCACAACATCTACTTAAGTAATAGTATCACATGTTTGTACAAATACCCATATTTTGGACGCAGTGTTTCCCATCTTAAGGGAAATCCCTATTGAAATTTCTAACGCCTCAACGTTACGTCTGGCCATAAGGAAGCATTGTTGCTGAGAAACATACAATGCGGGATTATTTGAAAAGTAAATAGTCTACAGATTTGCTCATTCTTAAGCTTACACACATTAAAAACACAGAAACAAAATATATATTTTCAGTATTTCTTTTCTTTCTTCTTTTTTGTGCATTAAGAATTTATGTCTTGTTACGAACTACACGTATTATACTTGATCCAACCATATTTTCTTCGGTCGTCCGGTAGTTATTTTTCCTGTTGGTTTATAATGATTGGGATATCTTGTATATTTCATCCTTTCTACATATTCTACCCAATTTTCCCTGTATTGTTTTATCTGTCCATTTATCATTAATGTTTGACAGTTTTCTTATGTCTTCATTTCCGAGTCTCTCTCCTCTTGTAACTCCTATGATTGACCTCAGAAATCTCAACTCCACTGCTTGTAATCTACTTTTGTCTTATTTGTCACTGTCCAAGTTTCACTACCTGGAACTGCCATGGTCTTATATAATTTTATTATTGTGCCCTTCTATACTTTGTTTTTTAGTGTCCTCCAAATTGACCCACACATTTTTTAAAGATTTTCAATTTTGTTTGTTATGTATACTTCTTTATATGATACTGCGCATCCTAAAAATTCAAATTCATCCATTTGTTCAATCATCTTATCTCTAATGATTTTACTTCTCAGGGGTTGGAGTCCTTGAAAAGCCATACATTTTGTTTTATTTATAGAGGTGTTAGAACTACAGTTGCGTACTATTTCGAGAAGTTCCAATACTGCTCCTTGCAGAGCGTTTTCATCATAAGATCAATGGCTTGATCGTTTCCATATAATAGTGTTATTGCAACATTCAGTATTTTGAAATGTTTATCTAAAATGTGTAATTCAACACTGAGACAAGGAACTGCATTTACTCAGCCGTTACCAGCTTTACTGGACAGATGACAGCCAGCGCCCCCAGGTAGAGGTAGCGCCATTATTCGAAGGTTCATTTCAAATGTACTCAATTAACAGTGAACGTTCCATACGCATGTACGCCCAAGCACTGATTTTAAAAGACATAATTTACTAGGAGTCCTCCTTAAAAAAAATTATTTAATATTACCAATAGTTAGGGACAGGCGTTTTTCGCGAAAAGATATCAAAACCTGTTGTGCTCCAAAAATACTTTTTTTTTTTTCATATGCACTTTCGTGTTTAGATGATTTTCAAAATGTCACGTGTCTCAAGTGTTCGTCTGCGACTCATTGACGTTCAGTATCGTAGTACTTTGTTCTGATTGGCCCAGTAAAACAAGAACATGTGTTCTGTCATAGATACGCGGCCATTAACCAAAGGAAGTTGTGTTTGCCGACGTAGGATATTGAAGTTTAGCATGGCCATAAATATTTTCGTGAAAAACACCTCTACCAACACTCGTTCACCGTGCTACGTACTGATCATTTCAATTACCCCCCCCCCCCCGGGGGTCAACGGACCACAGCTTTAAGTCACTGTTCACAAATAATTTCATTTATTATATTGGTACGAAATACTGCTCACCTTGTAGACATTACTTTCAAATACTATTTCCTCGCATACAATTTTCACACTACACGTTTTGCGTAATGGCATGGCGAAATATCTATTTTATTATTTTTGGGACGCACAAATAATAAAATCGAACTCAGCACTGAAGAGAAATGTCAAGTTGAACTGTTTTTTGTGCAAATATAATATAATGGATAGTTTAGTGAGCAGCGCCGTTAAGAACGGCAGCTGTAGACGAAGGTAAAAGCCGCGGACGTTGGCGCACAGAGTGGCGAGCAGGCAAGCGAGGTGACTTCCCCCTGCGGCAAAAAGCATTCTCTGGCTAGCGGAGACAGGCACGTGGTCGCGGTCCATTAGCGAGGCTCATTACCGCGAGCTTTATCTGCACGATTTGCATACCAGCGCAGCATCAAGCGTGTGCGAGGATCTCTAAAGTTGCAGGGTGACAAAAGGGGGGGGGGGGGGCATTACTCCTCTTCCGTCTTTCTCGCAAGCCTCGTCCACACCAGATAGGCTCACTTTCCTTTCGTTTCGCACATCTCCACACGACTGCGTTCGAACTACCATGCTTCCCGCACGTCCGATGAAGAACAACGGTTAAGGCGCCCATCTACCTGGAGCCATAAGGGCGACGCTGCCAAGCGCATCAAGTGCGCCATCGCCACTACGCGCAGTGTTATCATGCTGCGTGTACCCACGGGACTTTCAGCGGAGACCCCATAATTTTATTGGTCGAAAGTGTGCAGCAAGGTTCAATGCAGGCTCCTATCGCAGTTTCGCTCGTGTCCAGGTAAAGGTTTTTCACGATAAAATGAGCACTTTTGTATGGACGCTGTGTATTCTTCCGCTTTGGGTAAAATTAACATTGCCATGAGCCTCATAACTTTATTCACGCGCCGATCAAGTGAAACTGTGAAACTATCAAAAAAGTAAACATTTAACAAATCTGCTCATTTTTACACTTCGATGCATTGAAAACAACAGAACGCGAAAGAAATAATTTTGTATGTTTTATGACACAATGTTGGCGGGCTTCAAAATAATATCTATAACAAACTTGATATCTTGAAAGTAAAATATGTTCATGATAAATTGAGCACTTTAGAAGTGAAACTTAGAAAAAAGTCACAGCCACTGCATGTAAATATTTTAATCGGCGCACTGAGCGACGTTCGCCAAGTAAAGTTGGTAATGATAGATGGAAAGTAGTTCCATATATTAACGTAAAATAAAAAGTGTTGGGAAACCATTTGTGATAACTCAAATTATTTCTTTCGCTTTCTGTTTATTTAATGTACCGAAGTGTAGAAATGAGCAGATTTGTGAAGTTTTTAATTTCCTAATAATTTCGCAGTTTCATTTGACCGACGGATGAATAAAGTGATGAGGCTCATGGGAATGTCAATTTTACAGACGGTGGAGGAATACACAACGTGTATACGAGTAGAGCTTAAGCAGGGCTTTCAAGAGTGCTTATTTTAACGTGATGAGCCTATACCAACCAGTCCTCGTCTGATTTGATTTTTTTTTTTTCGTAGGTAAACATATTCGGGGCACATTTAATAGTATCGTCGAAAAACGAGCTTTCCGAACACGCTGCAACACAGTCCAGGCGTAGGGTAGACGACCGCCTTAATTCTGACGGTGATGACACTGCTTCATCATGGCGTCATGTCGACCTCGAAGTCGATAACTCGCGTGAAGCGCCCGCTACCATCGGAAAGCCAGTACTTCGACGTAGAGGTCATCTGAGGTAAAGCGATTATATCGATCTTATTTTGCAGAAGGCGAGTAGATAACATACGCTGTATGTGCTCAGCTGCCAATGAACTCTATGCGGTATCATCCGTCCATAAGTAAATTTTGACAGTTCTTGAAAAGTATCGTGGCCGCAATGTATCCCTCCGCCGCAGCTGTAATGTAAGTGAAGAAAGTTATGTTTGTTAAACCCTGCAAATTCGATGGCAGGCACTGACAGACTGACAACTTCAGTCCAATACTTCGGTTACTGCAGTTGGTCGCCATTCCCACCCGTTTTAGTTTTGTTATAACTACGTAATACACTAGTTAGCGTTCTGTTTATTTTATTGGTGGGGCGGGGAACTATTGTTATTAGAGAGTAGCAGGAACTGTCAATTGTTTTGGTGATGCAGTGAAAAATTTTGCTTGTAAGGAAACAACATTCAAATTACTATAACTCGACTTCATCGAAAGGACAAAACGCGATAGATATGTCGCTGTTCCTAACGATGGAAGGGGGGGGGGGGGAGGTGGAAAACACTGTAAAACATTTTCAGCAAATTTAACTTGACACGTAAAAATCGTTGTATTTTCAACAAAACGAACTGGGGTAAACGGAAGTTTTTCCAAGCACTTGAGATGTTTCTTACAACCATCAAGTTTGAACTTCGAGAACGTAAATATGTTCTTGCTCGTGTTTCTTGATGGCTAAAGAAAATTGCGGACCATAGAACACAACACGAGCAACTCTTTTACGAAGCGGCAGACACGTTTTGATATTTTATTTCACTGAGGAAGACCGATTTTTAAAGGAACCTGCTACGAATTACATTTAATTAAATACGCAAATACAAAAATACAATTAACTGGAGATATTATTTTCCGACACCCCCAGCAAGTCTTGTGAATAAATAAATAAATCAGGACGAAAGAGAACTTAATGGCATACACCGAGATGAAGACGTTTCACATAACCTTAATGTACGTATGCTCTACAGTAGTTTTTCAGGAGATTATTAGAGCACGTGCGCGATAGTCCAAAATTTACATTACTCTAAAAGTATAATTAAAACTATGAACGTTGTAATTTTTCATCAAAGTCAAAAATCATAATATTTAATGCCGACTACTATTTTTTTTCCATAATCATCCCGAAGATCGCCAACATTACAACACAATGCTTTGCTAATAAGGGCGTTTACTTGTTTACGTGTTATGTACATTGGTCACGATGTCTGTCAAATTTAACTGAAGTTATATGAAACGGAGAATAGCTCATTTATGTAACGGCAGATTATAACCCCACCCCAACGACCTTCTTTAGACCTATAAAAATGTTATTCACGTGACCTAAGCACTAGGGGGAAAAAAAATAAAAGAACATAACTTGCGTGACCGTGGTATCTGTAAGTATTTTGTGCCAGATGTTCTAGTTATTCTGGTAAGGTATGGGCGGTTAGTTATCTAATATGTACGTACGCCATATCTGAACGTCTTTCGGGCATTATGCAAGGGTAGACGATACACGAACCAATTCGCCACAGTTAACCGCTACTTATTTAACGCACACTGCTTGTTCTCTGGCATTTTTGACGCTATTTCGAAATTCTACGCACCATTATACGATTAAGAGCAAACTAGTTTCTAAAGTACAAGCTACAAATGGCAACGCTACTTAGTTTTAAGTCACATCCTATTTTCTAACCAACTAAATAAATAACTTCAATACGTAAAATAGCACCCACCTACAAGCGAATCAACATAAGGAATAAAGAAAGCGAGAAGGTTGCATATCAATGTTAACAGACAGAAATCAGAGTCACACCAGTCAAATTAAATCACTAAACAAAACTGATTTTCCACATTCCCCAGATTCCAACAAATCAAATTCTACTACTTCAACTCCAGTAAGTACACAACACGTTTCACGTACATAAAAACTTTTTCCATTTAAACGTGTTTTGAAGCAAATATATATAGTGCATAGTTTTATCTCGACAGATATTTGAAAACATAGTTCCCTCTCAAATTTACATAGACCACATACCGTTTGCTCTAAAATTATTTTCTTACAATAAATTTTATGTACTAATGAAAATACTTAAATAGTACATGAAACAAATTTCGTCGCATCAACAAGGCAACAAAACCACTGATGCACTATGAACAGTATATAAAAGATCGAACTACCCTCGTGTGAAGACTGCGACCAAGAGAGACGTATTTTTGCACCACTAACACGTGACTAGCTCTAATACAAGGCACAGAAAAGAAAACGTTTCACCTCAGAAGTATGGCGAGAGGACCTTACCCTAATAATTTATTTGCCGAAGTAGGTTCTGCAGTACTGCCAACGTTAGAACACGGAGTAAACTAAAAATGTACGAATGTTTATTGTTATGTTGGCAGACAAAGCGCATAACGTCACCAGGGAGCCGTTCACTAAACTACATGTTCACAGTTATTAGTTGCAAGTTCTACTATCTACTAGTATTTGTAAATTCAGTTTCACACAAACAGAACTAGTATATACAAGTACTTGTAATTTGGGTTTCTTGAAAAGTTTCTGTGTAATTATAATTAGACTTACTAGTTCTTTGCTTCAAGTGTGCTTGTTTATTTGACAAGTAAACAAAATGCCAAAATCAAATGAAAATAAATTGACTGAACTGGAGACGTGCACACAAGCTAAAGATCTCTTGTTCGGTGTTTTTTTTTTCCCTTCAGATAATGTAACGAAGCCCAATAAATTATAGAAATGGGAGAATATTCGAGAATATATCCGGAAATAAATGTAACCTACATAAGGGATACATTTTAGTCGAATTTAAAAATAATTAACATAGATAAGAATTGAAAAAATACTACTTTGCAACGAGTTTTTTTATGTTACATGCACCCAAAAATAAAATAACTATAATCGTTTTAGCTGATACGAGTTTCACACACATTTATATAAAAAAATTTATTTTTCTCTTGCATCATACTTTCGTCCGTCGACAATATACTGTATTTGCCAATAAAATAAACTGCAAATATTAAAAATTATATAGATTTATCCAGTGTAGTGAAGACACTAAACTTTGTTGTCTGTTTCAGACAAAACTTGATAACGTGAAGAAGACATCCGAAAAGGCTCTTTTAATTCATGCACACTAAAAACTACATATTCACTGTTTACCTAAATGATCTTCGACGTCAATAATACTTAAGTCATTATATACTTATTTACGGTTCTTCTGAATCGCTACCAAACATTTCTGTTTATAGTTAACAAAAACAATGTATGAAAAATTCGATTTATATTTAATTATTTGCCAAACAAACCAAATGTAGAAATTCCTACAAATCTAGCCATTCCAGTAAGAAACTTGCAGTTGTTACAAGTGTTAGGGTAGTCTTGTACATTCGCGAAACCGAACTACTTGTAACTATTAAAAATCCAATTGCAACTTGTAAAAATCGACTTGCAGTTTTATGAAACATCATTTTTTTACTACTCACGACGACAAGTAAACTTGTAAACTTGTAGTATTGTGAAATGGGCCAGGTTGTATTTTTTTTTAATTTTAAAACAGGCCTACGTTTTGTAGGCAAAATTATTGATATACATAATTTATCTGGAATGCATTTGAGCGAACAGGAATTATGAGCACTAAAATGAAACACTACTTTATGATAATTGTCTTGTGAATATTCACGAAAATATACGTGGTATGAAACTACAAACATGAAAGCCACTTACACAGGCTGTTCACGGTAAAGTGAGCACTTTTGAGGCCCTAGTTACTTTTTACCTTTCAGCCTTTTCTTATCCTTTGACCAACTTTTTAAATAAATATTACCATGTAAGTAATAAACACAGTCTGTATTCTCCACCGCGCTCGGAAATTAACATCTAAAGCTAAAATAAAATATATTTATTGACTATTATTCCAAATGAAAGGGCTTTCATAATTGCTCACTTAACCGTGAATAGCCTACACAAAGAATTCTGTGCTACCACCATCACAATAAAAATATGTAACGAAATACAAACTTGTAGGTACAATATCTACAGAAGAAAGTTCTATATTTACGTGATGTGCGGGTAATAAATATCCTCTTTAAACATGCAACAACGTGTTTTTTAAATGATGAAGTAGAGACGATAGAACTTCGACTTCGGGTATCTTCGGTAAGGGTTCGTTTTCCTTGTTGGGGCGTGCTGTTAAGACGAGCGGGGTGTGGGGTACGAACCCGCGTGCTGGGAAGGCATGCGTGTGTAAGAGAGAAGATAGATAGTGAGAAGGGAGAAAGATGATACTCAGCCGGCCAGGCACCTAATTTCGGGTAAACAACTCCGGGGAGAGATTGCCGCGGACACGACAAAAAAAAAAGCGCACGGCAATGAAACACGATGGGTGGGGGGAAGGGGGAATAATGGAAGGTGTAATGAGAAGCAAATTGCGGGGGGAGAAGGGGGACACAGGAATAGAATGAAGAAGGGGGAGCGGGGTTGGTGTGGTCCAAGAGAGGGACGAAGTGGATGCAGCGGTCCCCAGAACCTGGCTGGGGTACATTCTGGCTGCAGAGGACGAATTTTCCGTCGTCAAATGGACTTGACAGCTCGTTTACACCCTTCACCCGCGCAGCGCGGGCTCAGTTCATGTTTCAGAGGGATTGTTGTTCGCCATCTTGAATTTATACATTTTAGACACAGTTTCCCCTTTTCAGGCGTTGTGCCACTATTATTCCGACGTGATCACGCAAGAACACAGACAAACAAAATTCCGAATTTGTAGCAACTTGACTGCAAATATTCAATTACTAATACATAAATGTTACATCATAAAATAGAAATAGTTAATTGATGACCTAATGATCAAAAACTGAAATAGACAATATGCTGTGAAAATTGTGGTTCGTGCAACAAACGGTTTCCTGCCTGGTTCACAACAGCAGATCCTCTAATAAGAACATCAGTTCTCATCAGAACTCATAAAATAATCAATACAAAACAATACAATTTTTTTTTGTATTTGTAAATCATCGGCAGTCGTTTAACGTGCGAAGAAAGTGACGCGCCCAAAAAAAAAAAGCTATGCAAATGAAGACTCAGTTTGCACTCAGTTTACATTCCAACGTGTAAAAATAGCCTGCACGTCCCCACGCCACGTGTACACGCAGAAGGTAGCCAGTACCGTTGGCTGTAAAAGGAACATATGTCACTTTAAATTCTATACAATGGGAATCGTAGGTTGCATATTGTCTTCTAGTTATTGAATGTATTGTTCGATGTCCAGGCACAGCAGGTCACTACGTGCCGTGTTCATTCCATAGCTTCCAAGGCCAGCCTCATATGTCCTTACAACGAACATATCCTTTCTATACTGTATGTATTAACATCTCTTCGTGACCAAATTTCATAACTTGACTAAATATCAAAGCTTGTTATGCCCCACATGACCACCTAACAGAGTTTTCCATGTTTGTGTGGTTTCACGTGTGAGAACGACATTGCTAGCAATAAGTAAACATTCGATTATGATTACAGATGTGATGAGAGTAGGCCTAACGGAAGAAAAACACGATGGATTACCAAATGACTGCACGTATCCAAAATTGTGGGTACCTCTCTACTTTGCAATAGAACAGTTAACCAACCCTCTAAATGGTATGGGCAGACGATCCCACGCAATACCAGACCCACTCCATTTATCTGACCCCATCTCAGGGGCTAATTATGAATTCACATACATTTAGCTACACCGATGAGCTATAACATCATTACCACCGAACCAGAACATTTTTTCGCGCGTGACGCGCTGGCAGCATGGTAAAGGCAGGTCCAAAGGCTTACTGTTAGCAGTATCTGCGTCTTCAGAACAGGAAAAGCGGGCGATCTATTCGAGTTTTGCAGATGTCAGATTGTGAGGGCACGGCGCCTTGGTACCAGCATGTATTATAAACCGGTACGTCTTGTTGGTTGTTCTCGTGCCGCTGTTGTGAGCACGTTTCAAAAGTGGTGCCACGATGGGAAAACAACGACACGTCGTCCATCCTTGTGTCGAACACGGCACATTGATGCCAGAGGGCAGCGGAGGTTGTCGTGCATTGTTCTGAGTGACCGCAGAGCCACAGTTAAAGTAATCGCACAGAGGTACAACAGTGGTGACCAGGACAATATTTCACGGAATACGGCTCATGGAACACTGCTGCGGATGGGACTGCGGAGTCGAAGACCAGCCCATACCACCATGCTAACTGCATGAGGCGAGGCACAAAACCATCGACACTAGATTGTGGACGATTGTAATATGGTCACCTGGTCCGATGAATCAGATTCCTGCTTCATCACTTGAGTACTCTGTTGGGAGGTGACAGGCCGAAGGACGAGGTGTGATGGTCTGAGCGATGTTTTCATGGGAAACATTGGGCCCATTATTCCAGTACACAAATCCTTGCTAGCTGTCCGGTATATGGATGATATTGGGAACCAAGTTAATTCGTTCATGTCAACAGTGCTCCCTGCTGGCAACGGCAACTTCCAACGGGACAATGCCCCATGCCACACTGCCAGGACTGTGAAGGACTGGTTCGAGGAACATGACAGTGCATTTGTATTAATGTCCTGGCCACCAAATAGCCCGAATACGAACCGAATCGGACATTTGTGGTTCGACTTGAAGGGGCAGGTTCGTGCTACATTACGATCGCCCCACACTGAACGCCATCTGGAGGACCTGCTGTTGCATTCGTGGTATCAGATACCCCAGAATACCTTGCGCCACCTCGTTTAATCGATGCATCGCCGAGTGGGCGCGGTTCTGAGGGCTAAAGATTGCCCTCCACTGTATTAGGTAGGTGGTCGTAGTGCAATGGCTCATCGGTGTATTTCACGCGTTCTGGCATAGAGACAAATGAGTGTCATGGGCGACTTTTGAAATTCGCATCAAATTAATCCCTTTTTATAAGCGTGCAATTTTTCGACGTGTCACGCGCTGACCTTACCGGGCTCAGTTTACGGTTTTATAACAAGATAAACTTGCGATGCTGCAATACCATCTTCAACTTTCTGTGCGAGTTATTACTTCGATACCAACATAAAAATGCCCAATTCTGATGTATGTGCAATTTAATGGCGAAGACAAATGGACTTGCGAAGTTATAGTACATTTCTTAATTAAGCTAGGATTTTGGGCAGAGGGAGGTAAGTGATTGACATTTTTCGGACTATTCCCAGCTAATACGTTTGAATTGCACACATCTGCAGCGGTTCGTCTTCAATAAGACCCGCATTGCTTCAGGGACACAGAATGTTCCCCACCCTCGCCAGCAAGCGAGTGTACATTATGAGATGAAAAAGAGGGGGGGGGGGGGGTCCGTCGGCAGGATCGTGTGCGTACATGCATGCAGCAGCTCGCGCATGTGCACAGGCCTCCCCGCGCCAACCCCCACAAACCCCCCCCCCCCCTAGCACACACACGAGCGCCGCGCTATTGACTCATTATCATCAATAAACTATACATGAATGCATACACACGTTATATGTCGCCAGGCACAGTGGGGATCCCAACCCTTGCTCGCTTCCAGACCTACCTTCAATTTCCACCCCCCTCGGCTTGCGTCTATGTGCCGGCGCATCACTGCGGCTGTTTGATGTTTGCTGCCATTTGCGCGGCAGAGGGATGAGTGGTGACCAGGGGAGGGGGTGGCTGATGGAGGGTGGTTTCTGTTGTTGAATATCAACACGAGGTGGAGGGATGGACGGGGGGTGAGAGTGGGTCGACACCTGCAACCAGGGGCGTGTTAGTGCGGTCTTCCCCGCGGCCCGCGATGCAAATAACCGACACGATCGCGAGCCGCCCAAGCGCTAATCAGTTTTTGGCCGCGGATGTCAACTCTTCCTTGACGGGGGCGCAGCTGAAAGTCAGTTCACGATCAGTCTCGTGTAAAATAAGATACGTCTGCATAGAACGTTTACAGAAATGTGTGGTTCGTAGTGAGTACACACGACACGACTAGAAAATAATTTGAATGAAGTTATGGAGTGTTTTATTAGCAAATAACAATTTGTAGCATTAATTTTAGTTAGGAACGGAAAATAACGTACGTTTTCTTTGGAAAAAAAATTAAATAAATGTAACGGTTTACTTTTTGTTCTTATTTTCTCCTACAACTCTACTGGACGAAGGCCTTACGTACACGACACGAGATAAAATAATGACAGTACACAGTAAATTGAACACTTTTGAAATGGACCCTTGAAAAACTTCATAGCATTTATCTGCGTATATTTTAACGGGCAGACTGACTAGCATACAGCCAGTACAGTTGGCAATAGAGGAAGTAGTTAACACGCCTTAGCGCTGAATTAAAAGAATTAGGTAAACACTTTCTAATACTGAAATTATTTCTTTCACTATCTGCTTTGTAATGCATATAAGTGTGAGATTTAACAATTTATAACAATATTTACTTTGCTGATAGTTTGACAGTGTAACTTGACGCATGAATGAAATGATCAGGCGCATGGCAATGTGAATTGCACATATGGTGGACGACTACACAACGTGCATACAAGTAGATAGGGCTTTCGAAAAGTGCTCAGTTGACCGTGAACAGCCTTTATTACCACTTCTCACACATCTACACGTCTATGCCGTCCCCGCAAATTGGTGAGCGAATACGAAATCTACCGGGGGGAACTTAGCGTCGGTTCGTTGTCACACGTTTAGTCGTTTCGATACGCACACGTTCATGCGTGTTTCGTCGTGGACTGAGCTTAATTTACTAACTGTACAGCTATTTGCGACGACGCAAATACTCCACGATGCCGTGTTATGACAGTAATTAAAAAAAAATATCTGAGGTGATCGCACTCGAGGTATTCCAAGAGTTTCCCGGGTTCGATTGCCTAGTAACCCAGATAGTAAATTTAGTTAAGTTTAAAATGTAACCGGACTTTCACACGTACCGACATGTTTTCTTTCTCATCTGTGGTTCGAATATAAATCAGTAGTTTGTAAATTCCGACATTAAATCAAAAACTCAACCACTCTGGCTTTGCGCTTGGTCGATGGATGGGTAAATCATAACGACAATACTAACTTCTCGAGCCAACGAACGGCAGAAGACACTTGTAACAGTACCTTATTAAAATTTCACGCGTGTTGCCAGTCGTTTACGCCCACATCGATTCATCTGGCAATGTTCCTAGTAATACAACTTGTAAAAAATAATTTTAATGGGCAGGTGTCTTTGCAATAAACAATTATCAAGGACTTTTTTTTATAAACGAACTTGAGATACGGAATGTAGTATACTAAATTTAATACTATTGAGATTCTCAGGCCGTAGACAATTTCTTCACAGTTCCGTTTGGTTACCTAATCGATCTGTAATTTTAGACAAAAAACATACAACTTCTTTTTCCGCAATAAGTAAAGATGATGCAAAATCGCGAAGATTTTTTGGGCCAACATCCCTTCTATAACACTCGAACTAGTTTATTATTTTATGATTGGATGACCAAGAGTTTGACTAGGCTAAGTTGTTTGCTGACCAATCAGGAACGTTCTGCCTTGTATTATCAGAATCCTCATTGGCCCAGTGAAATGCGGTAGTACACGCATGGCAGCCAATAATGAAATAAAACGGTCAGACAAATGTACGGTACGTTGAATCCTAGCAAACAGCCAACTTTTCCCGCGATAAACCACCATCTCTAGCAATAAGGCCAGTCGCCAATTACACTATCTATGCTCATACTGTTACACACGCAAAAGCAACATGTACGAGCATGTAATAACGTAGATGCGTCACAGTAAATACAGCTGCTATCTTTATACACAGTGAATGCCGGAGTTAATACTACTACAGCAATAAGAACATAACAATAAAATGTTTGGTATTCTGCAATCACAAAAGAACACCGTTCAGTCAGTATACAGCGCCAGTCCGGCAGCACCTTGAAAATTACGCAGAGCCACCCGTTTTTCGCGAAAATATTCCACGACTGGGGCCTATTTGTACTCCAAAATACAAGAGCTCAGATCCACTTTCGTGACTGGATGATTTCGACCCTCACGCACTGCAGGTGTCTGCCCGCAAATCACGTTCACAGTGTCTGAGTTACCTAATTCTGATTGGCCCAGTCAGGTAAGGAACTGTCTCCTGACACAGACGCGTGGCCAATAACCAAAGGTATTGCACGTATGCCATGGGACATAGGAGTCCTAGAGATCTTTTCGCGAAAAACAGATGGCGCTGCCCGTAAGGAGAGCCCCGAGTATTTCGCGGATTGAGTTGGCATCAAGCTAGGCTAGACAGCCCTCTATATACTGAAGACATTTTCGTTTGCTTATTGGTTGCTGCGATCAAGTGAGACCTCTGTGCAGTACTGTAAAAAACCCACACACTTTACTGCTTCCTGCTTATTACTAGGGATAGGAAAATCTCGCGAGTTCATTTCAGGACAAGATGGAAGTCCAACACGTGTACACTGAAGTCAGACTGGAAAGGAAACAAGTAGCGAGTGCCATACTGCCAGGTGTGGGGTAACACTGGCTACTCTCTGGGACAGCAGCCAATGAACAAACATCTGAGGCCCGAGTATACACAGGACTGTGGAGTCTAGGCTACAGGTCATTGAATTCTCGAAGTTTTGTTCCCAACCCGCGTGAACTGCGCGTGGTATAGACACGTGGACAAGAGGTGACCGACACTTGTGAAGGTGTACCAAGAGGAGGGGGAGTGCCGCCTTCAAGACCACCTCCAGCCGGTAGATAAATACGTAAACACATGACGGCGAGGCGAGGGTTGACCGCGGTCGGGTGCCCAGGAATATTTCACGTGGCTGTAATAGAAGGCGGGGGGCCGGACACCTGTCAGCCGCCAATCAGCGCGCACTGCTGCCAACATGGCGGCGGCCCTCGCAATGATTCACGAGCGTGAAGCACTGAAACAGGGGGGGGGGGGGAGGGGCGGGGGAGGTTGTTGCAACGTGTCGACACGACTTTCAACACTGTCCGGCAGTACCTCACCCCCGCGCCAACACCAACATGTATTTCCAGCACAGTGTTCTAGAGGCGGGGGAGCAGACACAGATTTGACATTTGTGCGGCCAGTTGTAACTACCCCTCCCCAACCACCCCCTTCACATGGACAGGATGAAAGAATTCCGAGGGTGGTTGTCCATATTCCACCCCTGGTGCAGCGCGCTGCACGTCTCGCGTACGTTGTCTCTCCGTGGCCGTATTTCACTGGCACGTGTGCTGACAGTTCCGGGTTCGAATCCGGGAAAATCACTGTGCGCGCGAACCGTTGCCTGGTTAGCTACAAGAGACAAATCGGACTATGTTAATATACCTTTTTTTATACGTAAATTATCTTATACATCCCACCTCCCTCAAACAGAATACTCCTTTCTTCCTAGCTTAAAATGTATAGGCTGTTCACGGTAAAGTGAACATTTTTGAGGTCCTAGTTACATTCTAATTCCCCCCTCTTTTTATCCTTGAACTAATACTTAAAATAAATATTGCTATATACGTAACAAATACAGTGTATAGATTCCATCGCACTAGGAAGTAAATGTTTCAGGCTAAAATAAAATATATTTATCGAGTATTATTCCAAATGGAGGGCTTTACCGTGAACAGCCTATAATTGACAAGTTCCTGGTCACCTGCAGGCGGTATGCGACAAAAACCGGACAGCGTGGGCATGCACCACTAGACGTCACCTGTCACTATTCGCTGACGAATACTGGCGTTAACACTACAGGAGACGCATCAACAACTAACTCGTTACGAACATACCGTTTGTCGGAATACCTCACCCATGATTAAGTTTCTCGGGCGTAACCGACAAAACCTCTGTTCAAGCGGTTGTTTACCGACGTTTTTAAACTTGACTATTCCACAGTGTACACACTGCACGCCAGCGGAAGAACCATGATCAGTTTAGAAAACACAAGAAACTATCTGTCATGCCCAACAACGTATTCATTACAAGGAATGACTCTCATATCGTCCTGGTCAGCCACTGCAGATGGTGGATGCTACTATCGGTCACACTCGCCAGAGGGCAGGGGAGGAACTGCTCCCTATTCGTGGACCAACAGCAAATGTCCTAAAGGAGAATATTGGAGTTTCAAGCCTACCCTTCCCTTATACCCCCTCCCCCCTCTTATATCCCCCTCCCCCCTCTTATAATGAAGGTACCGGGTAGCAAGTGGTTTGCCGTAAAAAGGTTCCATCAGCTAAGGCAGATTCCCACCCGCCATTCTGGATTTATCGATTTTTTTGCCAATGTTTCTATTTCAGAAGGTGTATTGAAATTTCCCGCACGACATAGCATAAATAACAGCTTCCCAGATTTTATTGAACTGCCACAGCTTCGCTACATTTATTAATTTTTAGCTGGTAACTGACGAGCACGAGATTATTTCATGCAAACGATTGCAAAGACACAGGTAGCAATAGTAATCAATAAATAATGACTTAAAAAATACATTAGGCAATGCTCTGCGCTCTGTCGTTCCAAAAAAAAACACAATACAAAACTGCATTTCCAGACTATGGCATAGATTCCATCAATCCAAGATGGCGGGTGGGAATCTGCCTTGAGTTACACAGGCGTTCCTCGGGCCGCTTCTTTTTTCCTTATTTATTAATGACATATCATCGGTGCGAAAAAAAAAAACATTTATACGTAGATGATCTCCAGTTGTATTCATCTGCCTCTCCGAAACTAATCAGCTCTTTAATTAAGGACATACATAATGACCTTGAATCGGTACACCTTTGGTGCAGCAGAAATGAGTTAAAATCGAATACTGCGAAGACACAATGTTTATTAATCGCTTCTCGTAGAATGTTAAACAAATGTTTTAGATTGAATATCCCTGATATTGTGCTAGCCGATGAGATTATTCCTCTGTTGAATGAAGTGAAAACGATAGGCGCAATTTTCAATGAGACACTCTCATGGCCGGGTCACATAAACACTGTTTGTCGGAGATCATACGATGTATTACATAACCTTTATAGGCTTAAGAATTTTCTACCACTTACAGCACGATTAACCTTGGTACAGTCGCTGGTATTCCCTATTTTTGATTACTGTGACATGGTTTATGGAGACATCACGCCAAATTTGGCAGCCAAACTTCAACACCCACAACATTTTTGTGTAAGAATTTTATTCAACCTAAAATCACGTGTTCACCTGTCTCCTTACTTTGATAAACTAAACTGGTTACGTCTGGACGAACGACGTCAGCTCCACAGTCTCACACTAGCGTACAAAATACTATCCTCGTATATTATAACGCCAGAATACTTACGTACTCGACTGAAAACCTTGGGGTATGACCACACTATTAACACGCGTGCTAAAAATACACCACCTCTGTTAAATATTCCAGCTCACAAAACCCAGGTATGGGAAAATTCTTTCACCGTCTCTGTCGCACGAGCATGGAATAATTTACCCGTAGAAATGAGAAACTCTACAACATCAACAACTTTTAAGAGCAGTGCTGCCAAGTACATTATGAATATGTGCAATGATTCCACACACACGCATCATTATTCCATAGTGTTTATAATAATTTTTTTCTTCTTAAGTATTTGTATACTTTACCTACACCTTTTGATTTATACATTCATTTTGATCACAATATGCAAGTTACTATTATAGATATGTTTATTTATTGTAATGAACTAAGATTCAATATGTTGTTTTCCTCTCAGGTACTTTATAGGTTATGCACATTTATATTTATGATTGGTAATGCGGATTATGAAACAAATTTTGTGTTATTGTAAATCAGTATTATTGTGCTTTTTAATTTTAGTTTCTTTAAACATTGCCTTGTCTCTAGTCCTGCTCAAGATATGTACATAATATGAAACCACTGATCTGTTTCACATTTACTACTTTTTGAGCTATCATATTTCTATTTCGCCTCTTGTTAATGTAAGTATTTTTCTTGTTCTTTATGTTTACGTATGTGTACACTGAGTTATACCTGGTTAAGTGTGAGAGAAGGCATTGAAGACTTAACTTCGCCAGTATAAATAAAGTCGAAATAAATAAATGAATAAATAAATAATTTCTATATAATACATTCAACACTAACTCGTGACTGTCTTTGTCTGGCATTCTCTAACACATTCCATTGCAATTTTTGTAGGCGCAAAACTGATTGGAATAAACTATCTCTATTCTGGATTTATTTTCTTCTAGTACGCTATGTGTATGCATGTTAAGCCACCTCCCGTTATCCGATTAAAATGAAATATTGCATAGTGTACACGTGTAGTTTCGATGGCAATACAATGTGAAGAAATCACTGAGCTGATCTGATGATGGAGCCGGAAGGTGGCCATAGGAACTTTACAACTGCGTGCAGTAAACGTCATATCGAGTTTGTTTTAGACAATCGAGTGAGTTTGTTTTACACAATCGAGTGAGTTTGTTTTACACAATCGAGTAACAGTAAAATTGAGATTAGAAGTGTCACTGCTGTTGTGCGCGTATCCTATTGTGTAGCGGCAAATGGTTCTGAGAATTATTATTATGTTTGCTCCTACAGTACGTTCCGTATCAGAATGAAAGCAAACTACTGGTAGATCACGATACATCATGGGTGTCTTTCTTAGCAAGGGAAAGCCATATTCGTGATACACACACATGGTTGGAGACTAAAAAGTGGAAAATAAAATTAATGTACAAAAACTTTTAAAACCAACCTTTTGTTTATAAATGCACTAAAAAGAGAAAAATAATTATAATAGTTACACAATTTATAGAGCTTGTAAGATGTGATCGAACAGCCGTAATAAACTTTACTACAAATTAATATGTTTGTATCACTTTATATTTAGTGTATAAAAGCTTGTCGCTATGTAGAACGTACACCTCATTTTCGTAAGCGTATTAAGCATATATCTTGCGTAAGGATCTTAACTATTCACAATATAGAACGTATATCACATTTGTGTAAGCATAGGAAGCTCATATCGTGCGTAAGGCTCTTGACTTATCGCGCCAAGCTTTTATATACTAAATATAAATTGATACAAACGTATTAATTTGTAGTAAAGTTTATTACGACTGTTCGACCACATCTTACAAGTTTTACAAATTGCGTAAATATTGTAATTATTTTTCTCTTTTTAGTGCATTTATAAATAAAAGGTTGGTTTTAAAAAGTTTTTTTACATTTCTTTTACTAAAAGACAATCGTGAGGCGCCGAAAAACAGTCATATCGACATACGGCGTTACAAATACGATTTCGCCTCCTGGTAAACTGCCTTTATATGAACACATCTTCTTGCAGAATAGGACCCCAGACGTGGCGGACTATTGATGAACGCACAGAACATACGTCGACAAACGATAAGTTTAACGTATTACGTAACTACGATGGGACATAACAGTTCGTTTGAAAACATTATGTCAAGTTACGCATCTGTTCTCGCCACACATGAGTATATACTATTTGCACACGAAAAAAAAATGGCACGTTTTGATTACACAATTTAAAAACAAATTACCACTTAAAAAAAAAATTATAACTAAAGTCTTGTGTGCAACTGTTAACAATCAATATGACGAATGAAACTTACATAGGTGTATATGAAGTGTGGTTTTCTAGCTGTGGCATAACCATGAAGGTGTATATGAAGTGTGGCTTTCTAGCTGTGGCATAACCACGAAGGTGTATATGAAGTGTGGCTTTCTAGCTGTGGCATAACCACGAAGGTGTATATGAAGTGTGGCTTTCTAGCTGTGGCATAACCACGAAGGTGTATATGAAGTGTGGCTTTCTAGCTGTGGCATAACCACGAAGGTGTATATGAAGTGTGGCTTTCTAGCTGTGGCATAACCACGAAGGTGTATATGAAGTGTGGCTTTCTAGCTGTGGCATAACCACGAATGTGTATGTGAATCGTGGCTTTCTAGCTGTGGCATAACCATGAAAACATTAAAACCAAGCGCCACAAATAAATTTTTCGCAAATGATAAATAACAAGTCGTAATGATGTGGCAACTGACTTTCCAATAATTTATGACATTTTTAGGAATAAAATTAATTTTCAGGTACGCCACAGGAAACAATACAATGCATGACAACCGAGAGCAAGAACTTGATTAAATAACGGAATAAAGATGTATTTTCTGATGAACTAGACATTTTGTGACAATTCCAGCTGTATTTTATTTAAAAAAAAACCCTTCACATGGATGTTATGTTTTAAAAGTTCAGAATTCCGCCATTCACTCTAGACATGCCTCCAATATTTCAGTCATTCAAATTATACTCGCAGAAAATTGGGGCAATAAAACACGATCGACTGGTGATTCTGTACACTAAACTGGAGATAATTACCAGGAGGAGTGAAATTCACTGCAAATAAGTATAAATCACCTATAATTAGTGATCAGCGTATTACGTGGTGTAATTTTCTGACATGCAGTAGATTCTCACTCAATTTGACCTATTTTACTGCTTCAACTTCAAACAATCCAAAAGAAAATACTCCAGAAAAAATATTAGTTTAAACCTATATATTTTCGAGATACTGATTTGTAACTGGTTTCAGAGGTCTTGAATTTTCCAGACAAAGTCTACTCAAACCGGATACAACCTAAGCTTCAGGTCACGCAATAACTCCATTACAATATGAAACTTAATAATACAAACTAACAAAAATATATTACGGTAACAGTTATTTTGTTATTGGTACTGCTATTAAAACTAGAGCCAAAATTATTTATTCTGAATAATTTATAAGACTACTTGTTCTTGGAAGGTGACGCTTCTAAAAATGAAGTACAACACACTCACCCTACGCCGTGGAATTCTCTCAACCAACTATGGTAAACGTGCATAAACTCACCTGAAAACAAAAGAAAATTACTTTAATAAAAGAAATTCATGCTTAACTTTGGGTTCAGCACAACTGCAACGTAATTTAATAAAACTCGGCAAAGAAATACAGCGCATTATCAAGTATACAATTACAATTCTGGTGACAACTAATCATACAACAGAGAACGGCATGCACAGACACACCATTGAAAAAATGCACACTACATAATATTTTGCTAAAATATACAACACTACCATAAGTAACATGCCGATAAAATTAATTTGCAGTTACTGCAGAAATGTTTGCAAGTGATTATAAGAAAAAAACGACCCGAGTATTTGTTTTTAAATAACACATAGTTGTGGTAACTACAAAATAGTTTTATCGTCACCACAAAACACTACGTTGTTTATCAACCTAAATTATTCCATTTCTGCTGTAGTGTTTTGGTTTTTGTTACAGCACCAAGTTCATAATGTTTGCATGTACTTCAATGGTGTGGTGGTAGGGAGTTGGTTCTCAGAAACTAAGATGTATTTTTGCTGCAATAACATAACGTGTGTACACTTGAAACTTGGGCAACGTTTGGCCCGGGGGGGGGGGGACGAATAAAATTATAAATTTTTCACCACCTTATTGCCTGGCAGGTTCTCATGATTCCAGTATGCCCTTCTGCATGCGGCATGACAATAACCTGCTCAAAATGGTCAGTCGTTTCGTGATACAGCTTGTCATCAGATGAACTAACTCTCGTTAAGCCTATACATAAGGCAATTCTTATGACAGGAAAATATTTGCTTAAGAAAACCTACTGGAAAAGTTGTGTACTCGGTTTTCTGTGGAGCAATAACCAAATTTCAGGGCTCTCATCAGTGTGGGCTGTCCTCAGGTATAGTTTGTGCACGAATGACCGAAGTATTAGTGAACAATATTTAATCCATAAAATAAAATATTAGCCCTCCTCTGCAGTTCAAAACGATCTACCTGAAGCAATATGTCTAAAACCGTCAACGTGCTCTGTAAATTAGTAATGCTTAGAAATATTTGGCCTGCAATCGTTCTGCCTAATGCCAGGTATTCTAAATTACGAAAACTGCAGTTTACCTAATGTAGTAGGCGTTTTGCGCGAGACTAGTGGACACAGCCCATTTTGGGAAACTTTGCGCCCCATACTGTAAAATGTAAATAGCTCTGTTGACAGTACTATTTTCGTTTGACGTACAGTAGATTGTAGTGGAGTTGAGTGGAGAGATTTTGGCGGTCTTGGGAGCCAATTAGGTTGATTTGATGTGAGTATGCAGCAGCGCCGATATGCAAGGGCGAGGGAAACGGGAGACCCCCGAGAAAACTCGCCGACCAGCGGCATCGTCCGGCAAGATTACCACATGCGAAGATCCGGGAGTGACCTCGCCGGGTCTGACCACTTCACCACCGCGGCCCCGTGTAGGCCCACTAACAACCCACCACATTTGTCCCGCAACGTTCAGAGTCTTGGGCCCGGTTGCACTACCGTGGGTCGGAACTCGATCCGAGATCAGATCTAAGATCGACACAGAAAATTGTTGCACCATTCCAGTTCAGAGCTGGACTGGAGATAAAGATTCCGAACCGCCGAAATTGGCGGTTCGGAATCTCGATCCGAGATCAGCAGCCATCGTCGACAAATATAGTTTGAAAATACGCCAACAGATAGGACTACGTTAGATTGTTTTCTTGGGAAATTAAAACAACATTATACGCACTTGAATATTATTCAGTAAAATTCGTACAACAATAATTTATTTAAAACAGATAAAATATCGCACATCTAGTTCTATCTATAGTGAAAAATACGCCTACTTCCATTACGTCGTATATTACGAACCAATAGCAAAATTTGTCTCATATTTAATCTCGATCTCTGACTTTGGAACCAATATAGATGTCGACGAATAGGAGACCCAGAATCATGAAATTTCGTTGGTGCAACGCTTTTACATATGAACCAGGATCAAACTGGATCCTGATTCGGAACTAGGATCATTCGATCTCGGATCGGGGAAGATGTTGGTGCAACCGGGCACTGGAGTATTTTAGGTACAGAAACTTGGTCCATACACTGGCACCATTGCAAACGCGTGCTCAGCGAAGAGCGTGCTGCAGGAACCAGACGCTGGTATAACTGGCTTCTCTGACGCAGCACGCGAGTTTTTCTAAGAGCTCCGACTTGTGTAAATAAACTCAGTCTGCTTCAGTTTAACTAGGCCAGGGCTGTCCAGCCGCCCACAGCAGCGTTAACACGCGGCTCATGACTCACGCCCCGGGCCCCGCACATTCATAAATATATTACACATACCACTCAACATATTTATAAATACGACGTTTATTATTCAAAGGGACGTGCATGTACAGGGGTCGCATTAAGCGGTGACTGAACCTGGCTTGACCTCGCATCTAGTCTTGCATGTTGCATGGCGACACACTCGCCCAGAATCTCCCATATCCTGCGTGGCCCTGTCAGAAACACGTACTGCTTACTCTTCACACAGCTATTAACTCTATTTGTTTCACCTCAAAGAACAAAATTAATAATACCTAAACTCTTCTTTCGCACGGAGATAAATATTTTGTGCGAAATTATTTTTTGGTTACTACCGAATTGTTGTTTTGTGGTGACAAGTAAATAATTTAGTGTTCACCACAGAAACTATTTGGCAAGGTGGATGCTAACAAAACATTTTGTGGTTGCCACAAAATTTTTTTTTTTCCAGTGCATTATATTCGTGTAGCATATGATCATCTAAGCCATGTTACTGTTCGTGTGGTCCAGTTAACTTATTTCATAAAATAACCTTAACTCACATTTCGATTAAGATTTCCTAATTTTACCCGCAATTATTTTCTTTTTGGAGCTCATTCCTAGGTGTGTAAAACAAATGGAAATCCTAAATGTGGTTGCAAAGTGAGAAAATACTAACTTTAGAATTTTAACACTTAGGATAACGTAACGAAATCTTCCGTTTATTTTGTGTCAAAAATTATTCTTCAAAGTAATTTATACGGAAGAATTCTTTTCTTTTTCCTCAACTTGCTGTCAACTGCAATTATGTAACTAATGGATGTTACGTTTGTATTGTCACAACAATATAAATAATGGTTTGTGAATTAAGTGTACAGAGATTTAGACATGAAAGTGCAGTTTGTATATTCCTTCTATTAAAAATATATAAAGACAAAAGAACTTTAAACACCGAAAGAAAGGCGGCGAGACCTAGCCTTCAAACAAAACAATATTTACTCAGACGATTTCTATAAAAAAAAAATTCCAGTCAGTAAACAACAACGGTTGGAGAAGGCAAGCTCTGATTATTTCTGTGAAGTCGACAAATTTCTAGAATCGACGCTTTAGTCTACACCCCGAGACTATCGAATTGCTGGCGGTGGACCTGTAAACACCGACAACATCGCAGCGTCTAAACGAGTCGTCTATTGAAATAACGCTCCGATCCAAAAACAGATAACACCCAACTCTCAAAAAAAAATTGTATTATGAGTTGTTTTTAAAAATAATTAAATCAGAGTTAATTTCTAATGAAACCGAAGTACTATTGTTGATATGTTAATGGAAACATACCGAAAAAAACAACACGTACAGTATATATATATATATATATATATATATATATATATATATATATATATATATATATATATATATATAGAGCACAGAGCCACTTCAGCAATTATCCATGACACGCAAGTTGCCATCGTCAACTTTCTGTAGTGTTTGGTCACGTTAAAAACGCGGAATGCACTGTTCCACCACAAATAAGTATGGCTCGTAGTTGGCTTCCTCTTTATAATAAATAAATACCCGAGCGTTTCTGGCAGCAGGAAAAGGAAAGAGAAAATTTATAACGCGGGGACATTTTCCTTTGATTTGTTTTCTGGGTTCGCAAAATCGTAAAGTACAAACTGCAGTTCGAAACTGGGACGAAAGAGAGCGCGCGTTCCACGACACACGCACTGTTCGCACGCAGTGAACTGTCGAAGGCGCGTACAACACTACCGACCATTTCCCCGTCACTGTTCGGTTCGGTATTCGGCCTTCTGTACGACACCCAGTGTGGTAAACTGCTGCCAGGTAAACTGGTGCTTGCTCACTTCTGCACATTCTCGGTGCACGCAGCAGGAGCAAGTAACCACGGTGCAGCCCAAGGACACTGAATGCATTCCGACCAATCACAAGCGAGCAGCAAGGGACCCATTACACGGGTCCTATGACGACAGGTACTGAACTACATCTAAGGGGTAAATATTTATATAAATTCTGTCACAATTTGTTTTACAGGGGATTTTTCGAAATTTTTGGTTCTACAGGACATAAATAACAATTTTTAACACCTTAATACATGGTAAAAATTTCTCTGCGTTCGTTATTCTCGGAGTTGTGATTGTTGATAAGAAAAAACAATCCTTTTTTTTTTTCCTTCAGTCAGTGCTCCGAGAATAATGAAGGCAGTGAAAAACTTACAACTTAAAAAGGCGATGAAAATTATCATTTACGTCTTGTGGAATCAAAAATTTCGATAAACCCTTTGGAAAACGACTTATATCGAAAATCGAGTAAATATATTGCTTTCACGCACCAGTCCCCTTAGTACAAACTAGCAAGCACAGAGCTAACGCCTACTTACTTTGCATCAGTTCACCACACGCACATATTTCTGGCCCTTAAACCAAGCACGCGTGGACAGTACGAAGACGTGGTTGTACTTCTCACATATCCAAGAGCAATTGTTCTGAAATGTATCTAGCAGCAGTAGCTTCAATGCACATCAACTTGGCTTTAAAGTCCGGCTACAACTCTTTTGCAGAAATTCTTCGTTTTCCCCATCACAAATTTCGGATTCATAGTAATTATTCACGATGTACGATTGTAGAAAATTTATATTTTACGAGTTGTTTGATATTATTGTGCGTGATTTTAATTTTGTGTTAACTGCTTGTTGTAAAAAGTCAGGAACATATTTATATGACATCAATAAGTTCGTGCTTTTTTGCAAGCAGGAAATAACACACCGTGAAAATTAGACAAACAGCTAGTAAACTGAAAATTTTCTATAGTAAAACATTTCCAATAACAGTTCTGAAACTGTAATTACGACACGAAACGAAGAATTTCTGCAATAAACGAAGCCGAGGTGTAAGTAAGACGCGAAAGCGAAGACGCTAATTGCAAACCCAATTTTTTCCCCTGAAGGATTACTTTTCAGCGGACAACTCGATCCACACATTGTTGCGCTTTATCTTCTGGCAATGAAGACAATGTTTTAAGAGTACCACAATATTGGCTTATTCATGCGAGCTTCTATTAGTTGCAGAGTTCCGTCTCAAGAACAATCCACAAAGTACGATGAACGCAAGGACAACACAGTAAGTTTATCTACACTCTCCAGAATTCTGACCACAGCTGGAGGCTGTTCACGATAAAGTGAGCACGTCTCAAATCAACATTAGAAAAAAGTCAACGCTCCTACCTGCACGAATTTTAATGGGCGCAATGAGTGACACGTGCCCAGCAAAGTTGGTAACGATGGAGGGGAGAATAGTTCTATATATTAACATCGAATAAAAAGTGTTAGTTGACCATTTGTGATAACTTAAATTATTTCTCCAGCTTTTTGTTTTGTTAATGCATCGAAGTGTAAAAATTAACAGATTTGTACAATATTTACTTTCATAATAATTTCACAGTTTCACTTGACCGACTCATAAATAAAGTGATGAGGACCATGGCAATCTTCAAAAGTGCTCATTTTACCGTGAACAGCGTGTGGCAGAATGTGGCAAGCGACTGTGGTGGTGGTGCTGTTGTTACGAACAGCTGAGCACGCTGTTACAGATGTCGCCCACACCGACAGCCTCCGGGCAGGATTCTCTACGTCGTGAGACGCCTCTGGAGAGTAACGGGCGACTGGCCAGGGTTGCGAGGCTGGGAAATTCCACCCTCATGCCTGCTTGCTAAATGTCATAATTAAAAGGAAAAGTTAAAGAGTTCCACGGGGATGAAGTTAAAAGCCAGCGTGAGATAACAGATACGCAACGAAGTAAAGAAAATTGCGGATAACACATCTATTTTACACACCATCAAAACTCCTGACATTGTCCCCCCCTCCCCACTCCTCGCCACTTCCAATGTAGGTTCTCTACCCCTCCAATCCGCCTCTGCGATTTGTGAACCTGGTGTTAAGGGGTTCCGTACACAATACCGAACATAATACGGCGTTCGGTTCTTGACGCTGTTACGTTACGGCACACGGACGGCTGGAAGTAGTAAGGTTACTATAGCTTGTTCACGGTAAACAGAGCACTTTTGAAAGCCCTGCTTAAGCTCTACTTGTATACACGTGGCGTATTCTTCCGCATTATGTAACATTACCATGGGCCTCATCCCTCTATTTGTGAACCTGTTGTTAAGGGGTTCCGTACACAATACCGAACATAATACGGTGTTCGGTTCTTGACGCTGTTACGTTACGGCACACGGACGGTTGGAAGTAGTAAGGTTACTATAGGTTGTTCACGGTAAACAGAGCACTTTGGAAAGCCCTGCTTAAGCTCTACTTGTATACACGTGGCGTATTCTTCCGCATTATGTAACATTGCCATGGGCCTCATCCCTCTATTTAGGAGTCGGTCAGGTGAAATTGTGAAAATATAAGAAAAGTAAATATTTTACAAATCTTGTCGTTTTTACACTTCGATGCGGCAGAAAAATCTGAACGCGAAAGAAATAATTTAAGTTATAAATTGTTCCCTAGTACTTTTATTCGACGTTAATATATGGAACTACTTTCCATCCATCGTTGCCAACTTTACTGGGCGCATGTCACTCAGTGCGCCCGTCAAAATGTATGCAGGTAAGGGCAGTGACTTTTTTTCTAAGGTTAATTTCAAAAGTGCTCATTTTATCGTAAACAGTTTTTAGTACTACACGTTGGGAATATCAATGTTAAAAGTTCGGCAAAGGAAAAAATGCCGCCACTAGGTAAGTGATAAGTGTCGGAAAGGTAATAATATAAAAAACTCTACTTTCTACTTTAAAAACAGGATAATTGCAACAATGATAAGCCAAATATAAAATGACTTCGTAATTAAGTAACATCTTTCTCTTTTATTATTCACGTAGCTTAAAATTTTAATTAAGAGTTACCCTTTGGGACACTGCACACCTAGCGGTGGAACTTTCTCCTATGTCAAACTGTTATAAGAAATCTCGTTTTATTCCTGGCCTGAGTATAATGAACCTTAGCGAGCACGTGGTACATGACTTAAGGTGGCCGCCTGGGCGGGCCGCCGAACTGCGTGCAGAGCTCCAGCAGAAAAAGTTTTATTAAAAAAAAAAAAAATCCCCAACGTTTATAAGTGAGGTCTGCTTAAGAATGGCATTTAAGAATCGTCACGCGTCTGTAGAATATATGTTTATCAGTTCCTCCTTTTCTGTCTAAAGCATGTTTTTATGATCGTGAAAATGGCTCAAACGGATGTTTTCGCAGTCGTTTTTAGGTATGAACATTTCGGTACAAAACATTAAAAAATTAATACGGACGTGCATTAAACCTTCATTGTTATTATTACGTCGTAAAATGGTAGCAGGGTCTCCGCAAAAAGTCTCGTAGAGGCGCGTTATCGACGGCAAGACTGCATACCGGTGCAGTGCTTTGTGCGTAGAGGCGATGAGAGAGTTGATGCGCACGTCTCGGTCGCCCCTAGCGCTCCCACGCTTTTAAGCCTCAGATATGCCAAATGTCTTCAACAAGGCGATCACCTAAGGTTGAAGTAAGGCAACCGCCCAAGGAGCACTGAACCTGACAAACAAATGTTTGTGACAAATGGGTGCGCATAAGATCAATTATAAAAATAATTTCCTACATAATTATTACAATTTTACTACACACAATCATAGTAAACATTATGACGATATTCCATTATGAAAATTTTCTCGCAAATTCTGCTTTCTGAAGCATCCAGCATGGAAATATGCTTAAATTTTGTTAAAAGTACAAACTATTTTAATCAATTATTTTTTTTAGGAATAAAAAGTATATTTTAGCAAAATATTTTATAAATCGCACTTTTCTGACAATTGTATGCTGTCTGTGCTACATTTTTTTTTGTGAGTTCTTCACGTTGTATAGTCGGGTGCAGTGCTATATAGGCAGTTGCTTTACTTCTGCCTTAAGGAGGACACTTCAACCTGGCAAGTGTGCACCGAGTTTGAGGAACGGACGGACAGTATCGCTTCCGTCAAACCTAGAGGGCCCCACGTCTTGTGCCCCCCCCCCCACACATAGACACCTGGAGAACCCCCAACACCGTGTCCGAAGCAGCAGTCCGCGGGCGTTGTTCTCGTCCTTTCCTGTGCCGCAGTCACGGGCCGGACGCGGTGGATTACGTTCCCCGTGGACGGCGCGTGATGGCAACACGACGTGGTGTGAGTGTCCGGAGACTAGACTAGCCGAGATCATGCCAACTTCCGCCGACACCTGTCCGCCCAGGATTACTCCGTAACATGCAGACCGAAGTAAATGTTCACCGGTCTGACGTCGAAATGTGCAATGCAAACGAACCCGAGTACGGTTCATAACATCACAGCTACGACGATATTCGCTTACCGTGCGCGCACATGGCAGCAATACGACTGCGGACATTTCGGATCTGTACGCTGAGATCTGTGGCTACGAGATGTTGCTGTTACAACGACTGACCACGTTTTCTCTCAAGTCGCGTGAGCATCATCAAACACGCGGCTGGAAATATTGATTATTTTTGGTTGAAGTTTTTGAACGTCGCTTCATCGCTTTGTTGCAGAGAGGCTAATCAGGAAGAAATGGGGGGAGGGGGGGCTTGCATATTTACATCTGGAAAATACACCTACCTCCAAGGCTGCTCGTGGATGTGAACCCGGAACCTCGTTGTCATTTGACCCTTGGCGTCAGGGGGCGGATTCAGGGTAGGACATCTAGTCCGAGCCTCCCGACCCTTGGAGATCATAGTTTTCTGAAGTTTACGTTGAAGTAGCATGAAAGTTAGCAGCATAGAATTATTAATGTCCTCATTATATTTAAAATGACTGATTGGGGACTGGTTTACGCACTAAATCTCCTAAAAATCTTCGTAAACAACACCTACACGCAACACCTACCTATAACTGGAACACAGGATATCTTGTAAGAGCAGTGTAACAAACTTCATTTGGGTTGGCCGTTAATAAATGCAACATACATCAAGATGTAACGTACTAATTAATTTGTATTGCATTACTCGTTATTCTAGTAATAACAATCACACTGCAGATCACTTATCTCGTTCTAACAATGCACATGTAAATAACAGAGGAGTGTGCACCTAGAAAAAAATCGTAACTCTCTATGTGTTCCAAAACAATGCATAAATATACACGAGTGTGATGATTGATTGATTCATGTGATGGGGTAGGCGGTTATTTGATCTATAATTATCTACACATGGCATTGCAACACTTTGTTGTAGTCTTAAAAATCATACGGACGAAACTTCGATACAAATTAATAAAACAGAAGTAGAAACGAGCCAGCGTGTGTATATACATACATACATACATACGTAGTAAAGGTCTTGAGAATAGCAAAAAGGCCCACAAGGAGGTCTCCCATTTGCGAATGACTGTATACCTCCGTTACTGTCATTCTGGGCAGCGTCCAGGTCAGACTAGTAATTCAGCAGTAGGAGGGGAGAACATTGTCGCAAATCATCGTAAACTGAGTGAATTCCTAAACAATTTTCATGGTATTTTCGCACTGGTCTACGGTATTTACCGTACAACATATCGTGTAAATACACACACAAGCCGAGCTTGCTATCGCTTTCACTTAACGGCCTCCGTATTCTATCAAGATCACTTCTCAGAAAATAAACGTAAAATAATTTCCGCTTTGAATACTAACGTAACGACCACTCCGAGGAAGAGAATGCAGGCCGGTATGTAGACGACGGGGGATGACATAGCCGACCCAGTTGCAAGGCATGCTGCCCCATTAGTGGCCCAAGCACACAATCTCCCCCTCCATCAGCACTTCCCCTTTGTCTTACTGACCGACCACAGGAACAAGCAAGAGGAGGGGGTGCAAGTATCGCCCTCCGTTGCCTAGGAAACTGTTGTGCACGCGGAAGAAGCAGAAAAGGGGGGGGGGGGGGATTTTGGAGGGTAAGAAGGGGTGTGTAGGGGGAGCAGAAAGCTGTAACGGCAGGCGGACAGAAATGAGCCAATCAATGCGCACGTAGCGAACAGCGAGCCTCGCATTGCAATAACGCAGCACGCCACAGGCCGTCGCGACGCGAAACTGATTGACGGCCAAACAAGACGACGACGACGACAATCATTATCAAACGTGGCGGCCTTGCCCGCGCCTCAACGCGGGTCATCAGTTTTTAGAGCAGGATGGAGGGAGGAGCCTTACACCCCTCCCCCAACCCCACACCCTGGAGCTACTGACTGTGATGCACGCTACGACACGGGATACGACGGGCTTGCCTCAACGCATTCCCTGACATCTTCTCCATCAGCAAAGTGAACATTGCTTGTCGGGTGACTTCACGTTGTCTGCATGCATGCTAAAATGTATGATGCTGATAGCGTTCGGTGATAATATACGCAGACTGTTCACAGTAAATTGAGACTTCTGAAAGCACTGATTGATATCTACTCGTATGACTCTTGTGTATTCTTCCACCATGTGTAATAGTAACATCACAATGAACCTAATTACTTTATTCATACGTCGGTCAAGTAAAACTGAAATTTTTAGAAAAGTAAATATTTTATGAATCTGCCAAATCTTATAAATGTATATTGGGAGAGAAAAAAGTAAACTGATTCATTTTATATTCACAAGATTGCCTAACACTTTTAATTCAACATAATCACATGGTACCATTTTCCTCCCTTCGTTACCAACTTTACTAGGTGCACGTCAGTAGGTGTGTCATGTGAAATATATGCAAGTAGTGGCAGTGGAAATTTTCAAAAGTTAGTGTCAAACGTGATCAATTAACAGTGAACAGTCTATATAGGATCATTAACTGCCACTCACAGGACTTATTCCTTATATCATTTGGAGCAAAATATGTCATATATATATGTAGGTCCTATTCCTAATATTTGCACAGTAATTCGACAATCAGCATATCCAACTTACAGTTGAAAGGAGCTATCAACACCGTCTCAGCATCAGTGTGTGGTGTGGTGTCCTACACTACCAGCTGATTGGGTTATTAATTTACCCGGGACGCTTGACTGGTGTGGTGAAGATCTGGAATATGCTGCTACTCGGGGCCGCCTCCTTGACGTGGATCTCCGCTTGAACGCGGCTAAACGTGACGCAGCAGCTCGTTAGGATAAAAACAGAATTGCTGTGGATTCCTTCCGTGTTGCGTAAGAATTTCTTGTTGGCCGATGTTGAGAAGGGCCTGGGTTTGAAATTCCTACCGAAGTTTATCGGCCCTACCACAGTTATACTAACAGTTTGTAATTGGCTATCCCCGTTCCCTACGCTAGGTTAATCGTACATTTTTCTAAATGCCTGCCACACCACCCCTCGCACTGGAGACTTCACACATCGCGCTGGTGCTGGAGAAGTTGCTGATCTGCCAGGCGCTGGCTGCGCGGTATTGACGAAGTGATATGCGCTTTGTCAACTGACATTGTCCCCGGGACTGGCACTGGAAATCGGGACTAGCCGACGCTTCAAGAATTTCAAACTTCAAGATTGTTATGTCATGTTACTATGTGTGATTGTAACTCCGTAAATGTAACTTTTCACCAACTCTACACGTTTGTGGACAACTTGAAGACTTTTCTTGGTATCCGCCTCTTTGAATTGTGTCAACATTTATTTTATGGATGTACGGTGTAATCTTCGGCTTCTGCTGTGTGTTCTCGGAATGGTGGACTCTGACTTCGAAATCTCTTTTAGGGCACTCGGACGTTTTTACAGGAGGAGATTGCGCTGATCGCAACGCGCTCCTCTAGTTTTAAACTTGCCGCCACTCCGACATGTTTCGGATCTCAATACCCCTTCCTATATTCCCTCTCCACCTACTCCTTGGTTACTTCTCTCTCCACGCATGCGCGATAACTAGCCTTCCCCTCCTTTCGTTAGTGTTAATTTTTGCATACGCCTTCGGGCACGTCTACCTCTCTTCGTTTAGGCACAGACTCGTCGGCACTTCTACAGCCTTGATGTGAGTAAAGGGATTTGGGCGGTTCTTAACAGCGAGGTCTTGAGAGCCGATGAAGGCGATTGATGTGAGTATGGAGCGGCGCCGAAATTAAAGGGCGGGGGAAACGGGAGATCCCGTAGAAAACACGCCGACCAACGGCAATCGTCCGGTACGATTCCCACTTGCGAAAATCGGGTGACCCGGCCGGGGATAGGCAGTTCACCTTTGTGGGAGGCGAGCAGGCTAACCGCTCAGCCACCGTGGTCCCATCAGCCTTGATATTATTACGTGATTTACCTGTGCGAACGGACGTATTGCTGTATCATGCAAGTGAGTTGAATATTCGGGTGTGTTTGTTTGAAGTTTTATTGATATCGTTTTAAGAGCTAGTTAACTTCACCGGGATTTTACTGACCGTTGTATTCTAAATTATTTTTTGGCCTCCCGTTTCAAATTGTGTTTCGATTAAGTTTACGCGGTGCACTGACGGCGTTGTTAAAGTAATGGTATCACTCTGTTTAATATTTTTGATAATTTGCCTTTGGTTAGCCCGCGTCGGCAACCGCTGCAACGTGATGGGGAAGTCATGTACCGCACTGCTTTCGCTTTGTCGCTTCTAGTTGAATTGTAGTCTACACACACCTGCAGGTTTTAATTTAATTTTACGCTTTGTGATATTTTTGGTGCTCTTTACTAAGCTGTATTTTTTCTAGCATTAAGAATTTTAAATGTATTTTTCGTACGTTGGTATAGAAAGGCTTCTTGTGAGCACCTCCCCTGTGAATGTTGCGTCAACATTTTATACGTCTTTATTTTGTCTGCCCGTGCGGACGCCTTTGTTCGGCTCAAGTTCCGAGTGCGAGACGTATACGCGGCTGTCCTTTGTCAAAGTGTTTTGTTATTATGTGCGCTAACTACTTTCATGTCGGGCGCACATATTTTGATGGTTTGTTTGCAGAGGTATTGAAGCCTTGAATTGTACGGTGTTTTCACGTAATTATTGTTTGTTATATGCCCTTCCGATATTGTAAGAGTTATTTAAAAAAAAACTGTAATTTGTAGAACTTGTAATACACGTGTGTACGGCAAAAATTTCTTAATTACTTTATTTCATCTGAAACTTGGAGACAGAAGTATTTCGTCAGACATGTCTCAGGTGCATATTTTTTAATCGATTTCGAATGAGATTTCAGAATCGTTGACTACATGCGTATATCAGGCGCCATATTGGATTTAATAAGGACGTATGTATGTACGTCAGCTACCGATACGATAATCGTTTCGAAGTATGAAAATTACAAATAAGTAAGAAACACCGTATCACTATTTTGGTTGAAAACGCCACAGTAGAGACGCTGTACCTATAGAAGGCCCGCCAAAATGAAAGGTTGTAACAGGCGATAAAGGTCCTCACACCTGTCTGCTTGGCAGCTAGAAAGCGAAGACGGGGAAAATGGGATAGTACGCGCAAGCGAGGAGCGCAGTATACACTTTCCGTGTCCCCACATTTGGCTATTTTCCCGACTTGGCTTAAATAACATTACTTACACAGCATAACAGCGAAACCTCCCTTCTATAATCGACGTCAACGTAAAAGAAAGAAAAGCCTTGTTTGTCCAGTTAGGAAAGAGCAACCGACAATTGTTACGCGCAGAAGTTGGCCTCTCTTGGATTACAGCAGTTTTAATGACGTCTGATACTAGTTGTGGAAGTAACAATCTGGAATACAAGTTTCTAATTCTTTATGGTATGCATGTTATGTGTGCCATGTCGATTGCAGACGAGGACTGAAACTATAAAAAATAATGTGGATAGGATATGAGGTTACAACACTGTTTATGTAAGTTAGTGCTCCTCCATGCTTGGGATGTTGTCATGTGACCGACAGACAATGGGCGAAACAATGTTGGGTATATACGCAGTAGACAAACATTGCGTAATCTGACGAAATTTTAGGGGTGGAAATTATTATGAGTAAAGCAGAATCTTGCTCCTATTCGCTATAGGTTGTTCGCATTTAACTGAGCACTTTTGAAACCCCTGCTTAGGACCTACTCTCTCTCGCGTTCTACATCCTTCCGTCATATGAAAGATTATCATTACCACGGGCCGTCTCACTTTATGCATGCGACATCTAAGTGCAAACCGCGGACTTTTCAGGAATATTAATGTGTTAACATGCAAATTCCTGCTCTAATGAGCATAAAACAAGACACGCCAGGTAAGACTTCAGCAGCCGTAGATTTACAAATGACACTCAATAAGGCAGGTCTCAGCACTAGTTTGATTTATTTCCTGCCAATTGAACTGTGAACGAAAGTTCAAGTGTGTGCTGCAGTCTACGTGTAGTTATGGGAACTTTTTTTTTTTTTAATAGTTAATTTGAGAAATGCTTTACTTGACCGTGAACGGCCTCAAACAGTAGAGCGTATCTCGCCCCGCTAACCAACCGACTATTACTACAAAGGTAATGCATCCATCCCCCTCCCTCCACGTTTACAACACGCGGCCATATTTACAAACACCGCGCGATGCGAGGCCTCCCAGCCGGGTTTTCTGAAATCGCAGGCGCGAAATGAACACAATAACGACAGTGACAGTCGCGCCAAGTCGCAGCTACTGAGCAAAACAAACACTCGGCCAGGAGAGCATTACCGCGTCGCTTGCAATACGCGGCGTAAACAAGTTTCCAAATATTACCGAGCCTAACAATCGACGTTGCGTCAACTGCAGCTAGAGGAAGGTGCGGATATTTGCGGTAGGAGGCGGGGACGGCCAATATTTCCCGTGCGTTCTTTCCACTAAACAGCATGCGCGTTCCACGCTAAATTACGAAAGACGTAAATTATTTGTAACACAGCTGCAACGTGCGCGGCAAAATGGCGACACACACGTCGTACGCCGACGATACAGTAAAGGCGTTTTCAAATCCTAGGCGAGTTCTTTACTCGAGACAACAATTATTCTTTAGCAGTGACAACTTTTGAGTGGGCTTATTGCTTCAACGAGTTCAAAAAGCTAAAAAAACTACTGAAAACTTTTAAGACCTACTTGTGCACTTCCTTTACGGTGGAAATTATAGAAGTTCCGCGGAATGGTTAAAAATTAACTAGCCGCTTAAATTTCCTCCCACAGAACTGGCATCTTTGGTTTGCTACTACCAAGCTGGTTCGAATATGACGGCCAAATTTCCCATTTCATTCGTCCGCGAATTTAGATCATTTATACCGTCTCAATAGTTTCCATAAAATCCTATTATAACATTCAATATGTGGAAATTGAATGAATACTACAGTGGTATTAATTATCGATACGGATATTCAGTTGATGCACAATTGGTACCAGGAAATATATATTAACGCGGTTAATATGGGTGTTACATCCTTAAAATGGCTCGTTAGCTTAGTGTAGAAAATTAGAAACCAATGACTAACGTGAGGGTATTAAACACATGATACCAGGGCGTGGACATGCCGAAGAAGTATAGGCCTAGAAAACAGGTGCCTTCTTATGGTCAGTTGTCTAACTGTAGGAGCTTTTGTAGGAAAGCTCCGGTGCTATGGAGGCCGCATAGAGAGAAAATTCGCGCACTTATCTAACTTCTTCACTCGAGCCATAGTCGTTTTTCCATAGTTGCTATTTTAGTAAACACATTCGATGCCAGTAACCGAAGAGCTACAAATCGCGTAACCCCTGTACAGACTGTTCGAAGTCAAGCCAAAACTTATAATAATAATTTTGGCAGATACCTTTCTTCAGAACTGTTTGAAACAACCCCCCCCCCCTTTTTTTTTCCACACACACTCTATATTTACCAATATTAGTTCTTTTCTTGCTTGGTCAACCTGTTTGGTGATTTCGGGTGAAATCGTTTAGATTACAGTAATAGATCGCCCATGAATCCATAAGTTCGTGAAGAACCATTCTTCCAAATGGCGATTGAAATAATCGGCCATAAATTACGTTGCACCATGTGCTTGTGATCATAAAAAAATCAATTCTAAGTGACGTCAGCGATTCGTAGAACAAGGGTATTCTCGTTCAGCCTTTGCCGTCGAATGGTCATTGCGTACTCGAAATCATAATACGTAATTGAGAACTTCAATCACGAGAGTTACGCAAAACAAACAATAGTCTGAAAGCGCGTATTTAAAGTGAAAAATGCGGAGGAAGACCAATCAAGGTGACACACGGTGAGTGTTCCAAAACCGTTGGAAGCAAGCCTAATATATATATATATATATATAGTCTGCAGTCTGGTGCGAGCGGAGACATGTCAAGCCACGCTACCAACAAGATCCAACTGCAGTTCCCGACAATACGGGTTCGTCGAAGGCAATATTCTTGGCTTGGTCAGTAGAAGCGCGTCACTTATTTCTGCTCCCCCGCTAGTCACGGGAACTGCAGCGAGGAATGTTCTTCATATCGCAGCCCACACACAGTGGATGACGAAACAGTAACTAATGAATAATTTATGACGACAGTAACCAGCCTAGCGAGTGCTGTGCTAAAATAACAAGAAGCAATATTGAGGAAGAAATCAGCTCAGAAAACCTTGGACACTGTAAAACGTGGTTATCCTTAACTGACCGCAAAAAAAATGCCTCGGAAAATAATTACTAACATATATTTTATCTTACTGCCCCTCGATATCAAGTCAAAGAAAAATAAAAAATAGTCACATTTAATTCCCTAGAGCCATGTTCATCTCGCCAAACCAGATGTCCCCATTTCACAATTCTTTAACATCTGGAGAGAGCAGGAGATAAAAACTAGAACTTAGATGCACTTTGTAAGTTACGACATCTGATTATTTTTAAGGCGGTAGGATGTATTGCCGACGGTACTCGGGAAGATAAGTCCGTGTTCACAGCTCACAGCTGTGTCACAACGAGGTTGAGGTAATTTACCAACCATTTAGATTCCCCAGTAACGTGACAAATTTGCAAAGTAAAATTTCACGCGGTGAACATTATCATGGTTTTGAGTGGTGGTATTTATTTCCTCGAAAGGGGATTATGTTCGTCGAAAGCACACACAGAAGCTATTACGAAGAATGCAATTACGCGAGGAGCGAAACAAGAGTAGTAATAAAGCCGCACGAAGGTCGACACATTACTCGCACTCACTCCCAGCGGTCAAAAACTGATCTAAGGTAGCGAACGTCCCACCTCGACATTATACCTTTCAACCAGTTAAATACTGTCGAATTCCTACGTCCTGTCACTGAAAAGATGTCTGAAACATCGACAGTAAATAATACAAAGAATTGTAATGAAGCATTTTCCTAACGAATCGGAAAGAACAAGTGACGGTATTGAGTAGTAACTCCCGAGGTAAATACAGCTCGTGTACGCAGGGCGGTTAGGCCTGGCAACTAACTATAGGCGCGCAACCAACGTCATACTACGGAAATATGCATGTACGAGTGTTGTGTACGCCATGCATGGAACAATCCCCGAGGGGGTTATTTTTTTTTCTAAAGTGTGGATCAATACGCAAGCGAAGCGGGGTGGCAGCAGGCAGGCGGCCCTTGAACAAGTGCAGCAGCGAGCGAACGCACACGCTGAGAGTACAGAGATGGGATGGGGGGGGGGGGGGGGAGGGGGCGACTCCCAGCTCGTCAAGAGCAGTCCTACAAGGCAATTATCCGCCACCCGGCGCGCGGTGCAGCCTGCATGTGCACTCGAGTGGCTCGGCTGGCGGGCACTAGCTCCGCCCTACTACCTCGCCTGCAAACATCAGGCTGGCCTCCAATCATACACTCACTCCCAAAACATACTCCTGTGCGTGTCAACGCCGTTATACGGCCTATTTACTTATACACTTTGAGGATATTTTATTGATCTCGTGACGTGACATTACGTATATCTTAATGGAAATACCAACTTATAGAAAATCCATTCATCCTGTTTTTTCTCGCGTAAATATAAGACTTCTAGCTTAAATTATTGTGTCGTAAAAAACTCAAAAAGTTATTTTAACACAAGATTTATTTTTGGCTTCAGTGCTCCTGGAGCCACAGGAATGTCATGATGCAATTTCGTTGAAATCCCGCTCTTAACTTTTGGCTATTTCCACTTTAAATTTCATCTCAAAAGTTATAATTGGATTACGGACAAACCACTTGACGAATTTCCAGGAAATATTCTTCCTGACAATTTAATCTCTAACAATAGTTTTGAACTGTAGCCTAACGTATTACTTTTGTACCCTGAATTCACATTTTGACAGTATATGGCTGAGAAACAGAAATGCAGTAAAACAAGATGCAGTGATCCAGTTAGCCAACCAGCGACATAGAATCAACGATGACAGCACATCTATGACAATACGAAAGCAGTAAAGCAACAGGCGTTACATACGCTGCAGTAAGTCAAAATAAATACACATACAGTATAAAAGGATCAAAATATTGTAATGATCCATTCGCACAAAAAAAACCCGAGACAAAAACAACAAAGACAGCATAAATGTAACTAGACAACACCAGCAAAAATTTCACATAGAAAACATGAAACAGCGAAAAACTCACCAACTTATAAACCGATCAAAAAATGCAATGATCCAATCAGACAGCCAACAACACAAAACACCAAGGACATCACGCGTTTAAAAACGCAGACGGCCAAATATACAGTAACAAGATGAAAACAGTACAAATTCACGTTTTGGAAGCTGTGATCTGCTCCCGTCCTCAGGTGAATAGAAAATGTGTTCGGAAATAAAATTGTAACGCAATTTTATTTATTTGTGTTACTCATCCATATGTCGCATTCTTCGTATTTTCGTAGTCATTGCATGCAATGGAGATCCAATCAAAATTTAAATTCAGTTTCACCGCACCATTGCCATCAAACTTCAGAAATTACTTTTGTAACACATTGAGATTTGAACAAAAATATGCAAATTTAAGGTGATATTCACTTTTTTTAAATTTGGTTATCTGAAAAAGCTTTCGAAAGGTGCCTTTAATACATTCATTTAATACATTTAATACATCCTTTAATACATTCATTTAATAAATAGTTTAAACCACAAACTGTAGAGGAAAAGTTGTTTTTGTTCCTTTCGTAGCTTGTAGCCTGACACAAATGCAGTGTGCCGCACTTAAGACTCTAATTCAACTTTGAACCTGCCCATAACACTCTAGTGTCAGAATTTGAGTGTTATATTTTGAAAACTAGAATAATTTGACAACTAACAACTGCAGTAAGGGGTCATTTTTCGAAACCTCTCTCAGATAACCAAATTCCCAAAAAGATTAGAAGTATTGCCTTAAACGTTCCTAAAGCTCTTTTCATAATTTTTGAAATATAGTTTTTTTTCTAATATCATACTATTTTCAGGCTGTTATTTCATATCACAACGAAAAAAGATGCTATACGCTAAAAATGTAGTAAACAATTTTCACTACGTTAACCGCCTCAAGAGAGCGCGCAACAAAAGTTAAAGGCAAATACATTAATTTAAGTCGAAAGGTTGTTAAAACTCAACTTACGAAATCTAAGAAAAAACGAACCTGGGTAACATTTTGCCAACTTTTTGGGCGAATATGTTCTAAATTGAAGTAGTATTTATTTTGCATGATACCTCGCGCCGCAACGGCATATAAACATTTCCTGTGTAAAGAATATCTCAACACAAATTACTACCTCTGGTAAAAAAAATTTGCTTTAAAGTTAGTACGAAACAGTTGTGCAGAATTGCCAATTCTTGGGTTTTCCATGGTATATTCCAAAAACTTGTGGAACACGATTAATATTTCCCGCGTCGATGTCCCAAGCACTCTAAAAGTGTTCAAGAGTATATAAATGATCTGCATTTTTATAAAATTAAACCCTTTCTCGTTGTAACATGAAGTAAGAGTCACAAAAAAGCATGGCAATGTAGGAAAATGATTTTTCAAAAACTAATCACTTGGAGCTATAGGGATTCTAAATGTATACGTTTTTCCGTCCTAATCTCGAAATCGTATAGTTAATACGTTAGAAACAACAGTAGAAAATTAATTCTACGGATTATTAGAATGTCATGAACATTGAGTATCTGTTACGCTGTTCCCCCGTATTTCAGTTTTTTGTCTTCTAAGATTCAATTTTAATTTGACATAGCAAAAAAATGACGAATATCAAAGAAGCTGCGACAAGCTACTTCCGTGTCTTCTGGAAAAACTACCGACTCCTGAACCACTGTCGCCTTCGCTTGCGATCAGGGGCGTTGCAACGATCTAAGTGAGTAGTGTACGAAGTTGGCGATGGTTACTAGAACCGCAGAACTGAGAACCCAACGAAGAGAAAAATGTAATACATCAAACACGCTCGAGTGCAAGCTGACTACTACTGTTCAAGGTCAACTTAGCACTACTGAAAACCATAGCTTTGCTCCACTTATCTAAAGGCTGTTCGCGATAAAGTGAGCACTTTTGAAATCAACCTCAGGAAAAACGTCACTGCCTTTGCCTGCATATATTTTAACGGGTGCACTGAGTGGCACGCGCCCAGTAAAGTTGGCAATGATGGACGGAAAGTAGTTCCAATTCTTAACGCCGGGAAAAAAAAAAGTGCTAGGTAACCATTTGTGATAACTTAATATTTCTTTCGCTTTCTGTTTTTTAATGCATCGGAGAGTAAAAATAACCTAAGTTGTAACATGTTATTTTTCTAATAATTCCACAGTTTCACTTGAACGAAGCATGAATAAAGTTATGACGCCCAAGAAAATTTTAATTTTACATAAGACGGAAGAATACACAACGTACATATAAGTAGGTCTTAGGCCAGGCTTTCAAAAGTGCTCATTTTACAGTGAACAGCATATAATTACATAGTTACCTTCAACCATGTGTTAATATAACACTGGCACTGGCCTGATTACATCATTCATACGCCACCCAAGTGACCTCGTAGTATCTACTTTTAAGCTTGTAAATGTGTTACGTGTAAATTCTTCATTCTCACTATATTAAATTCACGGTTACTTACAACTTTTCTGAAGTCCTGCTAAATTTCTACCTTTAGGGTATTCCTCTGCCTCACGCTAACTAAGCCTAGAAAATTACACCAAAAGTACAACGCTCCGGGCATTCGAACACAGCCAGTTGTTTAATATTTGTGCATGCTATTTCTTATAATAGGCTGTTCACGGCAAGGTGAGCACTTTTGAGGCCCTATCGTAACATTTTTATTTCAGCAATTTTTAATCCTTTAATTACCTTTTTGAATAAATATTGCCATGTAAGTAACAAACACAGTGTGTAGATTTCACCGTACTTGGAAGGTAACGTCTAAGATTACAACTATATATATATATATATATATATATATATATATATATATATATATATATATATATATATATATATAGCCTATTATTCTAAATATGGGGGCTTTTGAAAGTGTTCACTTTACCGTGAACAGCCTATAGTCATTAACAACACACACACACGTTATTTCAGATTATATTCATATTAATCGTAATTGAAACATTCTAATTTGTAAATAACATATAAGTAAATGTTTAATTGAACAAAAATTATATACATTTATGTTAACATAAGTATAAAACGCTTCTTATCAGTGGCGTGTGGTGAAGTGTTGCTAGATAAACTGGTGCTTGTTCACGGCTGTACATTCTCGGTGCACGCAGCAGGAACCAATGACCATTGCGGAGCCTCGGGAAACTGGTTGTACATCAACCACTCGGAACGAACAGGCACGGGACCCATTATACACGTCCTGAGGCGTCACCTGCCGAACTACGTTTCAGTGATGGAAATGTAAACTAGCAAGTAACAGGGTACAGCACAGAGCAAACGCCAGCTTGCCTTGCAACATTTCACCACAAGTCACTGCTTCTCATACACGCATATTTAGGAAACAACCAAACTCGTCACGCATAGGGTGATTTTTGAAAGATTTAATTGAAAAAAAAGCGAAGACACAGCGAATAGACTATAATGGGCATACAATAAGAAGCACTAACCTCAATGGACATAAATGTAAACATAACGCTCGCAATACTTGGCCGAGTGTTAGGACTGTTTTCTATTTCTTCGCTGACAACTAGGAGAGCGCATGCCAATCTGTACTGTAAGAAATATGCAATTACGGCAGGTGATATTTTTTTCTCAAACGTTGATTTCTAAAGTATACGCTGTTCATGGTAAAGTGAGCACTTTCGAAAGCCCTCTCATTTGGAATAGTTGTCGATAACTATATTTCATTTTAGCCTTATGCTTTAACTTTCGAGCGCGGTGGAATATAAACAGTATGTTTATTATTTACATGGCAATATTTATTTAAAAAGGTGGTTAAACGATAAAATGTGGCTGAAAGAAAAAGTAACTAGGGCCACAACAGTGCTCACTTAATCGTAAACAGCCTATACTTTACAATGAATATTACACGCTGTATGTCCACTGCCTCCCAACCTTGCTGCCGCCATTTTCAACGCATGGAAACCAACGGAAGGACGAAGCGAATTTCATTCCTGCACTCCTCTCCTACCGGGAGAGATATATGTCCAGGGTCGCCGTTGGAGCAGGGCGGTGCAGATCGACAACGCCGGGGGGGGGGGGGGCGAATGGATACTCCAGCTAGCGTGTCGCACTCGCATGTCATCTGAGGGTCCAGTTGCCCCGGTCCAGACACTGGACACCACCGGCCTCCAGAGCTCCGATTACTCGACTTCGCGCCGACCTGTCCCTCCGTGGCTCCGGGCTGCTCCATGCACTCTCCCCTCTCTTCCGCTTCACGAACTATAGACAAACCCCGGGGCAAATATGTGAAACACAAGTCCTTTACTCCTCCCCTATACATAGGGATAAGAACATTTCGCCAATTCATTTCGGAGACGTCAAACACATATACAGTGAAGTCGCCTTTGCAATTGGATCACAGTTTATTATACCCGCCCTGCACGCCTCTGAGCCAATAGCAGACTTGCGAGGAAACACCTTGCGAATGCCAGATGTGGGGCAAACAGTCAATTAACACACAACTGAGGTTCCGGTATGCAGAGGACTGAGGTGTCTAGCCTACAGGTCATTGAACTCGAGAAATTTTCCTATCCCTACCTATACGTCACTCTGTCTTGTCTATGCAGGGGCCGCGGTAGTGTAGTGGTTAGACTACTACAACCCCTGCAGGGTAGTTCCCGGAATTTCGCACGTGGGAATGGTGCCGGACGATGCCGCTGGTCGGCGGGTTTTCTCGCGGCTCTCTCCCGTATCCCCGCCCTTGCATTCCGGCGCTGCTCAATACTCACCTCGCTTCACGCCCATCGGCTCTCGAAACCTCGATGAGGCAATCGGCGTCAAAGTGGTTCGGAGTCCATCCACAAACATTGATAGATTCCAACGTCTTAATATTTCCGCGCACAAAAGTGCGTGCAGGCACTCTGCTGACGAATTCCCCAAGACAAACTGTAGAGATCTACACACGAGCGACGTCGCTTTCAATCCTGGAAAACCGAACCTGAGAAACGTCTGTCGGGGCCACAAAATACACACGTGGATAATCCCGAAAACAAAAATTACCCCATTTCGTCTATGCCTACACGAACGCGCGAAATGCCAACAATCTAAACACTATGAAAACATTTTCATATTTTACTTGTCATACACCTGCTGGAATATCGGCCATCATATCCTGCTAACGCTCCAGCGTTCACCGCCAACCCCCCAGCCAATCATATGGGACTGCTTCTAAGTATGTCATATCTATCTTCTGCCCATAAATGTGCCCGTATGTAAAAGCTGCAAATCTCGCATTACTCATTTATAACAATACTACACATAACATAAATATCTTCGTTAGCTCTATTTATGCATAAACGAATTGTCCCTGACTGAAGTAGAAAATACAGTGATGATGAAGCTGTATGCCTCCTCCCCCACGACGTCTTTCTCCTTTCACTCTCCTTTCCATTGGAAGCACGGAAGGAAAGGAATCACGTCATAGACGACAGATATCTCTGCGAGGGTTCGGAGATTCGCCTCCTGTGGTGTAACATGACCCGGATCCAGTCTTGGCTGCAACACTTCTTCTCTTTATAACGAAGTCCATTTTTCTTTCCTCCCACAGGCTCGGTTGTCGACCGGAAGAAGGAACGAACCGTGAACTGCTATGCACTTATAATTTACTCCAACATAGGCGTGATCATATCATTAGAATTGGCAGGCTACACGGGACCACAAATTGAAATGTTACGCATTTCCTGACCAAAATTATCTGTTTACACGTATTACTGGGTTCAAGGATGATTGATCATATTTGAGTTTCTCTATATGAAAAGTCACTCGATTATGAGCTGAACTTGCAATTCACGGTAAAACGAGCACTTTTTGAAGCCCTCTCATTTGGAATAATCGTCAACAAATATATGTTATTGTAGACTTATACGTTAACTTTCAAGTCCGGTGAAATATATACACTATGTACATCACTTACACGTAAATATTTATTTAAAAGAATTGATGGAAGGATTAAAAAAAATGACTGATTGGAAAAAAAAGTAACTAGGGCCACAAAAGTGCTCACTTTACCGTGAACAGTCTATACCAAGCCTACTCTTACTCTAATGGTTCTCAAGACCCTGTTGTTAAGCACCGCTCAAATCTCTCAACTCTTACAGTAATGAGTGCTGAAAACGAAACTGGATTTCGTTCCTTCCAACATTAATGCTTCCACACCACGCATGTTTACGTTACATATTAAGCGCGGGAATATTTTTTTTCCGAAGGTTAGTTTCAGAAGTTTAAGAATGAAACAGGAAGCAAACTACTGATATCGGTTTTATAAACTATACTAGCTTTAACCCGCTGCTTCGCGCGTGTCACATAGTTCTACCCGCTGAGCCACTGCGGCCCCACTATTGGGTGCTCTAGCCACTGAGCTACTGCGGCCCCACTATTGGGTGCTCTAGCCACTGAGCTACTGCGGCCCCATTTGATATATATCTATCTACTGGGTCACTGCGGCTCCACTTGGAATAACTCTAGCCACTGGGCCACTACGTATTTTTGGAAGGAAATGTTTACAGCTCATAGACAAAAAAGAAAGGAGAAATGACATTTTTTAACAATGCATTTTTTAATTAATTAATCAATCCTAAGAAAGGTTTAATCGAGTACTTATTTACTATAAAAATTTTCCTGAAGGAATGAGATATTTTCCTGGGGAAAAAAGTAGCCTATGTCACTCTCCGACCCTTCAACTATATCTGTGAAAACAATCACATCGATACGTTGCTCCATTCTGGTGTGAAAGAAGGACAAACAAACACACTTTCGCATATATATATATATATATATATATATATATATATATATATATATATATATATATATATATATAGTAATAAGGATAAGCATGTCGTCCCGTACGGTGAAATAAATGTTGCAAACGCCACTGTAACACTTAAGAAATTATTCGGAAATTTACCATACCAGTGTATTCGCTTAGCAAGAAAGCAGGAATGGTAATGTTTTCCCCTATACATTGATTGTAGAGTTCCTGCATTTGCTCAGGAAAATGTCAAATTCGTAGGCATGTTCCGAACTTTGTATAGTGGCGCAGCTAAACATTCCTATATCTGCAGCTTGTTGCGTGGAATTATTACCATACCGTCTATAGGTATGGTAACTTCCGCTACAGTTCAGGAAGTTTATCAGAACAGTTTTTACATATGTATGTGCTGGCAGAGAAGTGACGATTCTCGTGTTGAGGTTACTGTAAGACTTCCAACAGCAGGCTGCAGTTCCGAGACAAAGAATGTGACGGCACGAGCGCACAGATTTTTCCCGAGCGTTTCGTATCGCACGCAGAGTGCCCGCGACCTGTGACGACAAAGCTGCGCAACCCGCGACCTGTGACGACAAAGCTGCGCAACCCGCGACCTGTGACGACAAAGCTGCGCAACCCGCGACCTGTGACGACAAAGCTGCGCAACCCGCGACCTGTGATGACAAAGCTGCGCAACCCGAGACCTGTGACGACAAAGCTGCGCAACCCGAGACCTGTGACGACAAAGCTGCGCAACCCGCGACCTGTGACGACAAAGCTGCGCAACCCGAGACCTGTGACGACAAAGCTGCGCAACCCGCGACCTGTGACGACAAAGCTGCGCAACCCGCGACCTGTGACGACAAAGCTGCGCAACCCGCGACCTGTGACGACAAAGCTGCGCAACCCACGACCTGTGACGACAAAGCTGCGCAACCCGCGACCTGTGACGACAAAGCTGCGCAACCCGCGACCTGTGACGACAAAGCTGCGCAACCCGCGACCTGTGACGACAAAGCTGCGCAACACGAGTTACTAGAGCTCAAACGGGCAAACACATTGTTTAACAAATTTCAGCCATCTTACGGAAAATGTGCCGGTAAAAATTGTCCAGAACTCTTCGCTATGCACGTGTATATGAACACACATTTAAACTATTAGAATAGGGCGATGAGGGCGGGGGCCGTGGTACGAAAGTGAATTACGAAGATTCAAAACATTGCAAAACAGCGAAAAATAAATTTTAATTAATACACGCATTCCAAAATAATTGCAAAGACTAATTCGTAATCTTAACTTTTTACGTATCCAGAAACAAGGAATATCACATAGTCACAATTAAATAAAATTCCATTGCTGCATATGAAAACATACGAGTTGAATATATGGGAACAGTACTATTTGCGACTAAATACGTCTATGCAATAATATCATACATTCCTACCAATTATTTTAATAGCATTCCTGCACGTTTGTCCTACATGGCGACTTCATGCCAGTACGATGACTCTAGAATAAGTCGAAGGAGCATTTGGTATAAGAGGACAGGTGCCACTCTTTAACTTTAACAAACTCGTGTTCTCGAGAACAAAACTTGGAAAACTTTCGAACATGTTTGGAGGCTCCATCACTAGCGAAGAAACCTATCGCCATTTAGCAGAGCTGGAGAGCAGGAGGGGGTAAAGGTCTACATTCGCTCGATGACCAACGGTCATTCTGCCGTCAAGGGCCATTCAAGATGACTGAGCAGCGACTTAGTTCCGGCGCGTTATTAAAAACGCAATGCTATACTTACCCACAAGCCTGAATATTTATTGCAAAGGAACGAATAAGAGACACATTGAGAAAAAATTTTTTTAATTCAATGCTTGCTTTTTTTTAAATGCACAAAACTCTCCAAAACACGATACGTAGCATGAAGGGAAACGAGGCGGGCACTTGCAGATGACCTGCATGCGGGTTCTCCGGGTACTCCCACTTCTCCAGACAATTGCATTCCGCCATATCCGCATAGAATATATCCCCTCATTTCAACTCATGTTAAGGGCGCCGCCTACTTCCAGCTTTTTAACGCGTTTGAGGCAGGGAAGCAAGCGAGAGATAAGGGCGACACTGACACGCGCGCCTAGTGCCACATCACCCCTACGCGCAAGGCGCCGGACTGGATTGCAGTGTTTACGTCGTGGTGTGTGTAATTATGCGACTTTAAACGGGGACCCTGTCGTTTTGCTGGGAAACCTGAAGCAAAGTTCAGTGCGGGACCCTATAAAAGTTTCGCATGTTTTCGATCAGCATACCATGAAATACAGCCGTGTGAAAGAGACGTATTTTTTTGCTATGTTGGAGGGCTTGGAAATAGCATCCTAATAATACTATAAATGCGAAAGTTTGTATGTTTGTTTGGTACTCGATCACGTCATAACGGCTCGACAGATTTGGATGAAATTTGATACGGGGGTAGATCAGCACATAGGGTACTTTTCACCCCGGAAAAACGAACAGTTTGTTAGGGAATATATACAATATGTCTCTAACCAGTTGAGTAAGCGCTGATTGGTGGCCTGTTTATTATATTTTCTCGCAGGTGGAGCCGCGGTTAACAACTAGTTTAATATATGATTGATTATTGAGAGTAATACACATACATAGTCTGAAGTGTGTTTTCTTTCAATACATTGGTATATTGGGGGCACGTTTCGTGGTTTCGTAAATAAAAGGCTGAATTTCATTTCAAACACTCTGCAACGCAATTCCGGCGCCGGGTAGGCGCCAGGATTCTCAGGTGTCCACTTCAGGAGGTAACGGGCGTCATCTCCCCATGACGTCCCACACGACACTAATCTTTATGTCATCAACATATTAAATATTATTTTGGTCCCAATTACGTAATAGCCGACCTCCCGTGGCGCAGTCGGTTGGTGCGCCACCGATCTGGAGTGCGGAAAGTTCTGGGTTCAAGTCCCGGGTAAGGCATGGGTGCTAATTTAAGTTAGGTTATACGTTAGTCTGTAAGCCGTCCCCTGCTAAACTTTCAAGCATAAAACCGAGGGGCGTTAAAAATCCCTTTAGATTGCATTAATTGCGTAATAAAGGAAAATAACATAGGGATGCTAAACCGCGCGAGCGGATCTCAACATTGAGTGGAAACACAGCATCTCAACTGTAATTGCGAACGGCAATATGTAAGTGTCGAGGAAGGAAGCCCCGACTCGCAGCCTTAGTGATACAGTCCATCTGTGTCAAGGTGAACCAGCACCTAACCTTCAGGGCAGTGAAGATTAATGCCCCGCCAGTAAGGAATGTCTCGACATGGACACGCTGCACATAGTGCACTAATGGACAAGGTGAAAACATTTGTAGTAAGAAAGGACATACGCAATGACTATAGTCATAATGTACGTACCTGCTATTAAATGAGGCAAATACGGGCTTGGGTAGGCAATGCTTTTTATTTTTTTCCACATAAAATAAGGAGCAATTCAGAGTAACGAACGGACTTATTGGACGTTTAGAATACCGTGGTTGGGACCTGACGTGGTTAAATGATGAGACTCCTTAACTTACATCGGCTTAGTTGGTTCTGGTATTTTCAGCCGCATCGAAGTCTAAGAGCACCCCGACACTTCGATCGACATGGCAGTCGCCATCTTCAAGACAGCATCAACTTTCCCGAGGCTCCGTGGAATAGTTCTACTTCATATGTATGTGTAAATCACCACCTTCGCAACCCAGCATATAGAAAAGAGATGAGATCTCACGGAGCCTCGGAAGGTAACAGTTCTTGCTAACTTGAAGATGGTGATTGCAATGGCGAACGAAACGTCGTAATACTAATCGCCTTCAACGCGACTGAAACTCAAAAGCAAAGAAGACTGAGACGACAGCCGTAAAAGTCCTGTGAACTCTAATATTCTGGCTTCCTTGGAACTCGCATACCTTGCAAGCATTTCTTAAATAGTCAAACGTTTTGCCCAAATGTATTATTTCACTGACTCCGAATGGCACACTTCTCATTACCTCCCCCCCCCCCACAAATTCGTTTTATATACCAGATTATAGTAGAGGTCAATATTCACATGTTTGTAATTATGGAAAGTAGACATGGAGCACTGCGATATGGCGATGTATCAATCAGGGAAAAAATATTTATGAAATATCGCAATTACGATTTGATCCAGCAGTGAAAAGCAAAATACCGCATATCGCGATATCAGCGATATGCGACGTTAACAATGTGAGGTACTTGCGATATACTGCCATCGATTTTCAACACACTCTTGGGAGCGATATATCGCACAGGTATACCGATATGATCAGCACGTTCGGAAACATTGAGAAGTGGATGTCGCACAACCAGTTGGATAGACTGACGTAGCCCGTTCACAGTTACTTTCAACTTTCATGAAGCCCTGCTAAGATAATACTTCCAGACTGTTCCTCCCTCGTGCAAACAAAGTTTAACTAGTTGTAGAAAATTACACCAAAGGGACAACGCAACGCATTCGTGTACACTAAGTTCAATAATACTTTGCATGAGAACTAGGCATATATCCCAGCAGACCCTTATATATATATATACATATATACATACATATATATATATATATTACTCACGAATGTAATATAATTTAAACCTGAAATAAAAGTAAAAGGCTCAATTTAACCAAAAATAAGATACACACATGTTAACAGATGTATAAACCGTGTGTGGTACAACACATATTTGAGAAACAATCCCACAAGTCATACATGGGGTAATTTTTTTAAGGCTTGACTCTAAAAAGTGTGACGATATCGCCAATAGGCTATACCTACCGACCTGCGCCCCGGAGGCGGAAGTTCACGATGCAGTTGACAGACTCGCGCGAAACATGTCGAGTTTTTGGACATGGCGGGAGAGACGAAGACAGGCTGGCAGCCCAGAGAGAGAAACACACGGGGGGGGGGGGGGGGAGGCTTGCGTCAATTTCGCGGAACCATCTCCGCGTGTTCTTCGTCGGCCGCGTCAGCCATGTTCCGCACAGAGCGTGAGCCGGCACACATGCACAACACTTGTCTGAAAACTTGTCCCTTCACTGCACACTTCTCTAAGCAGCATTTTATACGAGACACGCCTTTACGCACACTTTTTGCTTATCTTATTAACTTTTGGCGGGATCAAAACTTAAATTACATGCTGCATAAAAAAAAATAGAAATGTCTATAACCCAGGAGCGAAAATATTTATCATTGCCTGCCAGAAATATGTTGTAATAATTCATTCAATATTTCACGCACTATATCAAAGCATTTCGGCGAGTAAACACAGCGTGGGTGTCACGTCACTAGCTCTTATCCTGGCGCTCCTTACTAAATTCGGGGAGGGGCGATGTATACCATACCCCTACCAATATCAATCCACATAATGTAAATTTACACAAACTTCGTTACTGTAATGCTATCATACCTGTCAGTTTCATTTACTAATTATCATATGTGAGGTTATGGCAGCAGTTTCGACAACCCTTGCATGCGTAGCTTGCGAGCAAGGAAACCACTTACCTCAGTAAAAAAAAAATGCTCACACGAGCCAGAAACCTTTCTGCCTAACTATGTGTGTTACAGTAGGCACTTCATAACGCTCCCTGTCGGACGGAAGGATAACGCAATACCAATATTTAAAAACTAAAATATCACAGAAGGAAAGATCTTCCGGTTGAAACGCTCACACAATGCGTCATGCATCACTGTCCGTCAGCTGTGTCTACAAGTCGTTTAAATATTTGCGCTGTTACAATATCTCAGACAAGCGACGCTAATGATGTCACGTGCTCCTTTCGACGTGTAAAGTCCTGCCTTACGTTAGTCACAAATAGCTCTTTTTTTACAACCGATTGTTGTTTACTGGACAAAAAAGCGGATCACGTTGCCTCAAGTTTTGGTAAATGTCACCTTACGATAGTCACAGGGAAGCACAATTCTGCACAAAACGCATGCGATAATTACTGCTTCCTTCGTGCACACTTTCTGGATTGCCAATGGCTAAGATGCGAACTTCTGGCGGTCGAATTATTAACGACTTCCGGATGTCAGTAAATAGTTTCTCGTTACCATCTGCAAACAAAGCTATAGTTCTGTATAAAAGAATACCTTGGAATATAATATTAGTAATAATTATTATTGATTGATTCACCTTGGGCAGGTGTGCTCATGACACAAGAGTTGCATGTATTACTCACACATCGGCCATATATAAGCACACAAATGAGGAAAAAAAAAGAGGGGGGGGAGATGAGAAGCTTTACAGCATAGACGTACAGAGCTCCCGCACTTATTAAGTTTATAGACGAAATGCACCGATGAGTTTGTATCTGTGTATATGTTTATCAATACTGTAGGGCGGCCGGCAACCATTTGACATAAAAGATCCCTGATTACAGATAGCAGCAACGTAGAAAAGTGTTAATAATATCCAATTTCGCGGATCGGAATACAGGAAGAAAAAAAGTGTTTCCAAGAGTGACCGCGACTAAGAGTGACGTGCATCGGAGGCTGCACGCATCACGCAGGGTACAAAACCTGTAATGAAGGCGCTGTTTTCTGGAATGGGAAAGTAGAAATACCCTTCGTTCATCGGCTCTCTTCTCATCACGAGTAATTTTCCCGCTGACTGGAGCAAAATTCTGAGTATAATGATTTACAATGCTCATTACTGGTTCGATTATCGTCACGTGCGTGTCAATTAAACAATGGCCGAATAGCACACGAAAAACGAAAAAGATAGAATGTCATGCTATTGCGAAATAGACGTGAGATTTTTTAAGTATTTAGACACGCTCCTAGCAATTTTTTTGGAATAACTTTTACATTTGTTACATTTCAGATAAATCACAAATGTACAATTCTACCGTTGGGCGATATTTGTAACATTTCAATAGACTCAGATGAGAAGAACTTATGTAGAATTAAGTCGAAGTTCTTTCCACCATTTGATTTAATTTTCTTTCATCTTCTCCAGCACATCACACAAATTATTATTTCACTTTCTCAAACAAATTCAACAACTATTTTTATCTTCGTAAAATCAAATTCAATAATTATAACTTGTTTTACATAATCAATTAATAAACTTTCCATACATCTTGCAGCACTTATTGCCCAGTAATTATATTTACTTTTACGTACACACGTCCATCTTTGGAGGTGATGAGAATTATTGTCAGAAAAAAATTAGTGCTATTTTACTTCTGACTTACTTATGCTGTCGCCTGTCCTCCGATAGGCTGTCATCTGATCATGACATATCTCTTCGCCAATCAGCAATGCCGAGACGAGAGACAACCAGGAAAATTCTATTTAGTACTTGTGTTAAATAAATATTTCATGCTGACCACCCTCTAGGAATGCAATGAAGTATAACAAAGAAAACATTAATACTGAATATTGTCTAGAAACAAATTAAAAATTCTACACATTATCTCTATGCCAATAAACTATTAAAATAACCACAGATTATACTGTTAGCTCAAATAACAAAACATAATTTGGAAATGATATTAGAGAAAGTGGCAACATAAGCAAGCACTCTGTAATCATATATAATTAAAATATATATGACTAATGTCAAAGAAACCCCCTAAAAATTGCAATGTTACACAACGTTCAGCATGGAATGGCCAGATACAAAGGTCTTCTCTACTATGACATGAAGACTACCCGATATTTGTATTGTACTGCGCTGCAGGGCATTGGAAAAAAACGCATTCCAAAGAAATTTCAATACGTACTATTGAGTTTCCTAAGAAAACACGTAATCGGTTTAGAGTAGAGAATAACACTACTGATTTCCCGGTTCACAGAGAGTAAAATAACTATTGTTTTCAATTTCCAATATGTAAATACAACGTTGTGAGGCAGGTGCGGAAAAATCGCTGAAATATGCAAAAACTAAACACGTGACTTTAAAACGGACGAGAGAGAGAGAGAGAGAGAGAGAGAGTGTGTGTGTGTGAGTGTGTGTGCGCGCGCGCGCGCGCCCCCGCAAATGGTCATAGCCGATTCGCGGTTTCTTTACACTTTTCAAATCAAACCTATGAAAAATCATACGATGTATAACGTTTTTTATTCTTTCCTGAATACGTCGTGTGTATCAAAAGTGTTTTACACATTACATAACAGTAGACTACCTCATTTTTGTTCGGCTCTCAAGGCCTCGTTAAGAGCCGCTCAATCTCTCGACTCAATTTATTTTTTGGTTAAATTTAACTATTATTTATATTTTATTTAAAAATTATAATACGTAACTTATAATTAGCATGGATAAAAACAGTGAGAAAATAAGTGTGTCGGTAATGCATAGCAAAAAATAGTTCTTACGCAAATTATTATTACACTGAGTGCACACGAATGCGTTGTAATGTCCCTTTGATGTAATTTTCTATTCTTGTTTAAGATTGCATGAGGCGGAGGAATATTCTGGAAGCAGAACTTTAGCAAGACTTCATGTCTGTAGCGCCAAGTGCGAGCCTCGTCGCTATACTGCCCCCACCGCAAGAACTGCTCTCTCCGCCGATACGAGTTGGGTTGAAAGATTTGGGCGGCTCTTAACAACGAGGTATTGAGAGCCGATGAGGGTGAAACGAAGTGAGAACAGAGCAGCGCCGAAATGCAAGGGCGGGGAAACGGGAGATCCCCGAGAAAACCTGCAGACCAGCGGCATTGTCCAGCACGATTCCCACTTGCAAAAATACTAGATTGACCCGGCCGGGGATTTAAACCGGAACGCCTGGATAGGAGGCGAGCAGTCTAACCGCTCAGCCACCGCGGCCCCTCCCCCGATACGATAAGATAATTTTAAAAGATGCTGCACTAAAAAAATTCCCCCAATCAAGAAAATTACATTTAAACAGTTACAGCATTTGCACTAATTAAATTTAAAAATAATTTAAATCGGAAATTAAGAAATCGTTACCAAGGGAAACACTACATGAAAAAAGAAAATTCTGAAATGATAACTAAAAAAAAAAAAATTGAATTTAGTTACGTAGGCTTTGGAATCGTAGGGGTCCCAGATTGGGGAATCGGCAATTCACCTCGGCGCGCTTTATACCAATTATAACATCATCTTAGTTGATAAGTTTTTACTATTTTTAATACGTTCACTCGCAAGCTGATTACATTACCTTTGCCAGTATTTCGCCAGATGCACCCTCCACACCAGCACATCATCCAGCACTGGAGCTTTAAGCACACCCAGTTCCATATCTTTGATCTGTATTTCGGACTATCACCCTCCAATGTGTTCGCCCAAGCCTTTCTCAAAGGGCCCGCAACCAAACGCTACTACAGTGACAAATGGCGAATGTGTTACCATCGATTAAACTAGAGACAGCAATCCTGTCAGGAGGGTACGTTTCCGAGCAAGTCCGCCAAGCTGAGCAAAGTTTTCAGTAAACAGACTATCAGCGGCGCCGCTAAGGGCGACACGAGTACTACTGCCGCACGCGAATGGCACCCAACGCAATTAGTGAAAAAAAAAAAAGGGGGGCAAGGTCGCGAGGTCGGGGGCAAGGTCGCGGGGTCGGGGGCAACGGCCGAGAGGACTCCGCCTTCGTCCGGCGGGAACAATGCACCAACCTTAGATGAGGGCGGCCGAGCGATAGGGGTGGCAATTGCACGGGTATCGCATGACTCGTCGGCCCTTTGAGAAAGCCACTCTTAGTGTTCTGCGAACTTGTGCAGCTTGCTAAAGTTTACGTCCACATAATACGCTTAACGTGCTTCTTGGCACCCTGCAGTTGAAAGTTTTTGCACCAGAACTTGTGTGACTACACTACAGTCTAACGAAATCTGAAACACAGTTTTTGAACCAATAAAGATTATTTTGTTATTTCCCTTGTAACCTAAACTTCCCAGTGGTCATGTAGAGTTTCTTAGAAGCAATGAGAGAAGAGGCTTAATTGAGGAATGGTATTATTGAAATAGCCTTGCTCTGTTTCGGTTGCACTACCACGTCGAAAATAACCTGAATGTCTCGAGATGCCCGACTGCCGGAAACATTCTCAACGCAATTCAGTACCATTTCTACAAGCACCTGAAGTTGACTCCTCGTCATTTCACGCTCCACAAAATTCCTTCAAAACTCGTTTCAACGAACAGTCTTGAACGTCTTTCCACACACGCACTTAATACCCGTGAAACATTTCTTTGGGCACGGCACTTTTCTCACTGAAAACATATTTCCACGCGCAGATGATACAGCATTTATGCTGACATCAGCAGACACTTCGCTTCTTTCAGCCAGCACGAAAACATCAACATGATAGTTTTTCACTCAACCATTTCGAGACCAGCGATGCAATATGGCATAATTTCATTTAATAAAGCCTATTTATTTGAAATATTCCTGCAGCTACCAAGTGGCTTCACAGTTAAGGTTCTACAGAACGCTCACAAATGATGTTGGCTGCCAGTTACCATAGCAACATTTGTCTCTTAGCTTTTCTCAATGTGCGATTAGCGGGTACCAGTAACAAAGCGTGCCAACAAGATAATCTTTTGTGGCATGATCCTGCGTGACCCTGGTTGTAGTGATTTCCTCGTTTATCGAAGAATGTTCTGGATTACAGACCTCGTCTCTCAGCGCAACTCGGGGTGTGATGAACCTTCGAGGTTGTCAGGGCTAGACTATACATTTCACAGCATGCCTCTGGACCGGCGGTTTTTGATTTTGAGTGGTTGAATGGACGATTGGCGGGTTTCCGGGCGATAGAAGACGAGCAGCGGGAGACGACCAGCGGAAGGGGAGACTGCGACTGTAAGTAGTAAGCAGTAGAGTAGGCGTGTGGCCGGCTGGACTATTGGACTAAGTGCGTGAGTGAAAGACATTATAACTGTTTGAAACAGACTGAACACATGCTAATAATGGGTATGAGTTAATTGACTGTAATCAAGAGAGACATTAAAAAGGATGTCAATTAAAGTTGAAATTAACATTAAATATTGCGCTCATTGTTAAATAGAAAGAGTGAAAGTGGAGGCAGCTAATTTATGTACATAGCAGCAGAGTAAATAAATTAGATATCAAATTTAGTTTCTTTTATTTTTTATTATTAAGACCTTTATTCCTTACGAACTCAGATACGCCCCTCAGGCGTCCTCCTCACATGCATATATCGTCGATTTTTTACAACAAGCAAATGACACACACTGAAAATTAAGTACAAAAATATAAAACAACTCGTAAACGGTACGTGTTCTGTAATCAAAGGTTGTGAATAATTAGACCTACTCTGAAACCGAATACGAAAACTTAGAACTTCTCAAAAGAAGTGAATTCGAGCCTAAATCACAGACCAGAATGCCGGAACACAAAGTGTTACAAACTTCGCTTCGACGATGATGGTACACCGGGGAGAGATCTGCAGGTTTGTGCTAGTGAAACACAGGTTCCAGTCCCCCCGTATTGAGAACTGCAGGAAGCCAGTTCCACGACCACTGTGATTGGTTCTCGTGGGAAAGCAGCAAGGGAGTAGGAGTTGGGGGGGGGGAGGAGGCTCTGAATGTATACGCTCTCTCCAGAGCCCACCCGGTCCGGTGATTAACTTTTTAAATCCAATTGTCCCGGTCCTTTTTAAATACCGACCGCCTGCACCGACCCCACCCCGCGTCATTTCGAAAATGTTCGGTCGGGGGGCGGGAAGAAAGACGGGTGTGGAGGGGGTAACGGGAGGGAAAAAAAATAGTATAATTACCCCGGGGGACACGCAGGGTGTAACAATGGAGGCGTACCGGCTGGCGGGCCGTAAATACGACCATTGTCGGCGGATATTCGGCTCGCGCTTGTTGGCCGGCGCGAGCTGCCAGATAGTGCGGCCGATTGTCTGGTCTCCATTATCTTCCGGCGCAGTCGTATCGCTCTCCGCGCCGTCGCGTCGCGTCGTGTTCACACATGGGGCACCCTCCGAAGGGAGCCTCCTCCTCCCCCGGCGACACAATACAAGTAGTTATAGATTTTTTTTTTTGGCGTCGGGAGCGGTGTGCCGGCCCATCGATTCGAACACTGATATCGATACCAGACGTGGCCACGACGTACGATAGTCGATCACCCGACAGTGTTGGTCACCAAGTCTAGCCCTTCTGGCGACGAATGTACTGCATCTGTTTGCATCTGCATAAACGTGTGGCGTTAAGGTGGCCGCCTGGTTTAAGGAATTTGGCACATCTGAGGCCTATAAGTGTGGGAACGTTAGGGGCGAAAGAGACATGCGCATCAACTCTTTCATCGCCTGTACGCGAAAAGCACGGAACTGGCATACAGTCTCGCAGGCGATAACGCGCCTCTACGGGACTTTCAGCGGAGACTCTACCATTTAAATGACGTGATAATAAAAATACAGGTTTGATGCACGTCCCTATTCCTTTTTTAATATTTTGTACCAGAATGTTTATAACTACAAATGACAGTGAAAACAGCCGTTTGAGAGATTATTTTTCACTATCATTTGAGAGAGAAATGGAGGAACTGAAAAACTTATAATACACGCGCATAACATTTCTCAAATGCTATTCGTAAGCATACCTCGCTCAGACACGTTAGACGGTTTTTTAATAAAGTTTTCTGCTGGAGCTTTTCAAAACGTTCGGCGAACTACTAAGGCGGCCAGCTTAATTGCAAACATTAATTAACAGTCCCGTCATTAACGAACCGACACTTGCTATGAGTTCACTATACTGAGATCGCCTAGGAATTTCTCTTCGAGAATGAAGTAGCTGCGAACAGTCACCGACACTTCAGAACGGAGCGAAATAATATAATACACAATGACAAATGGCGTCTCCCATTCGTCTTGAAACAAGGACACGCTAATGGATGTGACTTTTTCGTATCTTTCGAAGCATGCTACAATCGCATTGATTATACGTCGGGTTTTCAAGCTCAGAAATAGTCGCGATTGCGGCGATCTCCGAATCTCCTGGCTAAGGACACTAGCTACAGGCACGCAGCAGCGAAATTTTATTTGGAAATCCCTTCACGAAGGCAAAGCGACGGGGAAAGGGGAAAATGAGGGAAAGATGAGAACTTCTGTAGTTCACACGTGTCTTCCATGCCCATGCTTGTCTCGGTAGAGTATAGGCTGTGAACGGCAAAGTGAGCACTTTTGAGACCCTAGTTACTTTTTTTTCTGTCAGCCATTTTTTATCCTTCCAACACTTCTTAGAATAAATACCGCATTGTAAGAAATAAACACAGTGTATATATTTCACTAGACTCTGAAGTTAACGTCTAGAGCTACAATAAAATATCATTATTGACTATTCCAAATGAGAGGGCTTCAAAAAGTGCTCACTTTACCGTGAACAGCCTATTGTAATACGAAGCTAATCTAGGGCAAAGCCTGGGGTATCAGCAGACCGCGTGGGTTTGGTGAGGGAAGGGGAGGGGGTGACTGTACAGGTGATGCAGACGCAGACTTTCACCGTTCTCTGGGACACAATATCCGTGTGGAACACGATCCAGGAACAACGTCACAGTGCAGGGAGGAGCGATGTGTGTGAATAAACCCCCCTTCCCTTCAACGCCCGCACCCTCAAGAGTTCTATGTACTGAAACGTTTTCTGCGAACTCGTTGTTTGCGCGTAAACACGTATCTCGGTATAGACGATTCACGGTACAGTGGGCACATTTAAAGACTTGCTATTTTTTCTTTTTATTAGATTTCTATCTTCCTGTTTCTTTTTAACATGAACATTACCATCAAACTAATAAACACATTATATACATTTCACCACTAACGAAAGTTAATGCCTGGAGCTGCAATAAAATATATTTATTAGTAGTTGATGCCTGTTGAAAAGGCCTTAAAAAGTGTTCACATTAACGTGAACAGCCTATAAATAAAAGTTATGCAAATATGAATTTTTGTCAGAAAAGATAAAAAGCCATTATCTATGGCTCTACTTTTTTACTTTTGTCATATTATGTGCCTTGTTGAATAAAAATTGGTCAAATTGGTCAAATATCGGATTTTTTAAACTTACATATGCAGTTTCCTTAAGTGGCAAAAGAAAAGTACAAAGATAAATACGTAGTTTAATCTGTGGGCTTTGATCACATCACGTGTAATAAAACTGCTATGTTACAAATCTAATTGGCACAGTAGAGAGTTACGACGGAAACACTGCACGCCCTGCGTGTAGGAGCGATGTGGCACTAGGCGTGCGTATTAGTGTCGCCCGTATCGCACCCTCGGTTCTTGACCTTGGACGCGCAGCTAAATAGTCCCCTTAACCCCTAAATAACATGCTTCTGACGACACATCTGCATTTAAACTGGTGATACGCGGAACACGCCGGTATTCGAAACTTTATATCCCGCACTAGGTATGGCAGGTAAAAACCTCTTTTTTCTGCAGCGATGATATTTTATACGATACGTATTATAAACGTAAAAAGAAAGACAGAAATCTTAAACAGAAGTTCGTCATATCTCCCCCTCCTTCATCTGACCCATTTTACTTTTCCGGAAGCACGAAACAGAACAATTTATTTGACACTGAATAAATACCTCTCTCTAAGGTATATCACACAATTCCCTCCTGCTTGGATTCTTATATTTCAGTTAGCATTTCAGGAAAACCACTTGAGATAGTGGGAGGAGGGTAACAAATCAACACGGAGTACAAACATATGTAAACATTTAGCATTATATATATAATAAATAAATAACAGTTAATTTGTGCCAATATCACACAAAACGAGCACAATATACCACATCACTACAGTTTTATAAATCTGGCAAAGATGCCATCGTCATGATTTCGCCTGGGATGGTAGGCTATGCCCTAGGTATCGTTTGCCCATTCCTGTTTCACTGAGCAACGTTCGCAATATCTAATTAACTTGCTGTCGACGAGACCTATCATCCAACAGTACTAGTACCTCGAGAAAGTTCGGACACGTCTTTGTGATGGCCGCACCGCCTTGCGACTTCCGTTATCGTCAGCAGGCTGCTAGTAATTACTGGGAGGAGAAATGCAAGGTACGGTGCTGGACGTGGTAAGTTCCGACGGCGCCCTGGGCGAGCAAACTGTTGTAAACAACGCCGCGTGTTTGCCAATAGCGAGTGTTTATCGGGTGTGGTTATCGAGACGCTGTTTACACGGCAGGCCGCTGGAACCGTTGCACGACCGCGTCGTCTCGTGGCCAGCGTCCTCGCGTTAAAATGTCGGTAAATGTGTGAACACGGAAAATGCGGTCGAGGCACGCTAAAGGGATTTTTTTTCCCCTTGCCCCCTCCGCCATTTTCAACCAACATACATATATGACCACGTCGTAAAGCTTTCCGGCCTCCCGTCAGCCGATGTTTTTAGTTTAGTGACTTCAACACGGTACTCAAGGCTCCCGTCTGCCTCGAGGTTTCATCCGCGTTTGAGGTCCAGAAGCGCGGGAGCGTTAAGGGCGACACTGCCACGTGCAACAAGTGCGCCATCGCCGCTAAGCGCAAGGCTCTGAACTGGAATGCAGTGTTCTCGTCACACTGCGCGTGCCTATGGGACTTTCAGCGGTGACTCTATTATTCTATTGGTGGAATGTCTGTAGTAAGGTTCAATGCAGGGCTCTTGGGTACAAGAAGTACATATTTTGAGCTACAATACATCAAATCACTTTTTAGCATCTCTGGAGTGCTCTGAAATGGTATTTTTAATGTGCGCGACGTACTGAAAGCACTCAACAGCCCTCGTATGAAATGTGTGTTCTTTTCGTAGAAGGAAAAAAAAAAGTATTTCAAACACTCTGCAGCGCATTAAAAGCGCAGGTAGACGGGGGCCTTAATAATACAGAGGTGAGACAGTTAACCCCAGCCACACACGCCAGCGAAATGGCTTCACTGGCCAACAACACGCCGGGACGCCATACGCCAATCAGCGCCCGGTAACCTACGCGCCAGCAGCATGCAGTGACCAACCAGGCACAAGGTTTGTTCCCACCGTCTCGCGCAGCCAATCAGAGAAGTACTACGGCCACAGCAAAGAAACAACCTCGCCATTCCGCCTCTGTGTACTCATCGCTTCGGTCGTAACCAAGGAGACTGCTTGGTCGTCAGCACGGAACTGGTTTCGATGTAGAGCTACCTAAAGGACATATATTACCTCGTATTTATGGCGAGGAGCGTTCAATATGCAACGGCAACAAACGATATTTTTTCTTGGGCTAAACAGAATGTTACTTATACATATGTCAAAATCATTATTTCACAATTCCCTATGATACGCAGTAAAAAAATTTGCAATTTCACGCTATTACAGCTCAAAAGAATTCATAAGTTTCCAAAACAAGCCTGAAATACTTTGCTTTTTTTTTTTTTTTTTTATATAAAAAGTATCTGCGAATCTTTACGGTGCAAGTGATTTCATTTCTGGAGATGACATTTTCCTGACACATGTGCCACGAAAACTGGAAAATTTTGACTTCGGAATAATACTTAAAATACAAAACAAAAAATAATTAATTTTTATGCTGAACTGCACTACATATGGTGTAAACGAATTCGACAATGTCAAAGAAATATAAAATACTGAAAGTTTATATTAAGGCTAACGGTGCACGAAAACCATACATTTATATAATTTTTGCCACAACTAGTTTTGCAGAGGAGTTTCCCAGATTTTTGGATCGACAAGACGCAAACAAAAATTTTTAACACTTTTTTTTTTTACATTGTTAAAAATTCACTGCGTTCGTTATTCTCGGAGCACTGATTGAAGATAAGAAAAAAAGTGTTATTTTTCTTCCATCAGTACTCCAAGAATAATGAAGGCAGTAAATATCTAACAACGTGAAAATGTATTGAAAATTATTGCTTGCGTCTTATCGAGCCAAAAACTTCGATAAACCCTTCGGAAAATGACTTGTAACGAAAATCGGGTAAATATACTGCTTTCATGCACCATCCCCTTAATGCTATTCCTCCACACGGTGGAGGTACGCCTTAAAAAAGAAGCTCTGTTGACACTTACTGGCAGCTCACTTTCTTTCCTTTAGTTTTCAGGTTCAAAGGAGTGTTCGGGGGGGGGGGGGGGAAGAGGCCCAATAGCGCCACTTATCTACCATAGAGGCGCCCAAACACCTCTCTGGTTACTGCCGGCATCAAATTAAAAATAAACAAAGCTCTCGCCCCCTCTCTACTAGTATTTCCAACTCTTATTAACTAAGAGCATGTTTTCCAAACACTCTGTCTCCTGTAGCATTCTATTTAATTTGATTAAATTTAATGCATGCGATAATTTTTGGATTTTTACTTCTGTGTCGCAAGGGTTTTTACGTCTCTTTTGGCGGTTTTTCCCTTGCTCTTCATAGTTAAGGCTAGCTCTAAGCACACTTAGGGCGGTAGTCATGGCCCCAAAGTGCAGGCCATGGCTGCCCATTCCCTCTTTGCCGCGATGCATGTCTCCTTACGTGATTTTCCTTCCTAGTAGGCGTAAGGGGTCAGCCCTGAGACGCAATAAAATCCCGCCCTACCTGCGGGCCTTAACTTCACATAACACTTAGAATAAGGTAGTTTAGGAAAAAACCTTACGGTTTACCTTAAGGTTTTTTCCTAAACTACCATATATATATATATATATATATATATATATATATATATATATATATATATCTGTGTGTGTGTCTTCTGTGTTTCTATCACAGAACCACAGTGAGGTAATAAGATAACTAGCGATGTCACAACATCTTCGATTTTTAAAACATAGCGAAGGCTTTTTGTACTCGCCAAAAATACTGTCCAACTACTATTGCGTCGTGTTTGCACCGTCGTCTATCACAATCGCAACTAACATACTTTTCTTTTTTCAAAAAAGGCGCGTCGTATCGCTATTTAACGGATTCAAGCTTTTCTGAGACACGATTTATGTCATCAATAAATTATTTATAACGGACACAGAACTGCCACACCCTTCGAATTTTAATAGCCATACTATATATAAATCGGAGACGAGATTTTGTTCGCTAAAGAAATTAACCGAGAAATTTACGATGCCGACGTCCCATCAGAATGTGGAAATGATTGGAAAACTTCCAAGAGACGGAGCCGTCGTCTGAAACTTTCTACGCAATAAATGACATACACGCTCCAAAAATTAAATTCATGTCCACATGAATGTTTTCATATTCTATGTTCACAAATCGTTATTTCCACATGTTGTATGGAACGAAACGTTAACAACAAAACCTCTTATGGTTAGGAAAAAAAAAAAAAAAACTTCTGGGAGCGAGAAATTTACGTTTATATGTAATCACTTATTGTGGAATTTTGTGTTGCAACTTATATTTTTATAGCGGAATACTTGATTTACTAATTAATAGTAATGTGAAGTACGGCCAGTAGGCTTCTTTTGTATAAGTTAACTATTGTATATCGTTTCCCTTAAACGCCTTAGTACGAATACAAGTGCACCGCAATGCAGGCGGTGATGTTTAGAACAAAATCGTGTAAATCATTTGGTCACGGCATGTAATCTTGACAAGTTTTGTACGGCAATAGCGATGTCTGTCTGACACGTTTTTGGAGCCTCCCCGTGTTACTGCTACTTGTTTCCCCACGCATCAGTTCTAGTCCCGGTGTTCCTGCGGTCACGTGATACAAGTCGAGGCAGGCGCAACATTGACGGAAACGAATAAGTATGAAGCAAGGATGCATTTTCTCCGTCCACGTAAGTTCCCAAAGTGCCCTACAACACATGCTGCATTCCGAACGCCTGGAATAGCTTGGTCAATACGACCTCAATTACGCGACGATCGGGGCAGATAATCATAACTGGTCAGGTGGAAGCATCCTTAATTACGCGCGCGTCCATTGGTCGTTCCTGTGAGGACAGCGTTATTAGTCCTCTCGGGAGAGGACACCACCCGAACAGCTCTTCTCTAAACAGTGCAAAGAAAAAAAAAACCAACGACAACAAGAGATCCTATTATCGAGTCTGTTCTACACACCAGCGTAGACAATTTAAACCGACCGAAAAGAAAAAAAGGTCAATGTAATTATACAAACAACCTAAACCCCTGCTCGGACATTTACTTTGGAAGCATTATGAGAGAAGAAATGTAATAAATAACTTCAACCATACCATTAGCATGTTCTTATATGAGAAATTCTGAAAATATATTGATGCATGTAATATATAATCAGATTCTAGATAACTAAGAAACAAAGTTACCGATTGAAAAGTATTAGATTAGAATCAACGTGCTTGGAATTTACAACGGGTCGAATCTTTCACAAGCAAAGTGAACGCGGATCCTTAGAATGTCCACTTACAACACTCGTGTTTTTGCAGTGGGCACTTGCAATTCGCATCTTCACTCCGAAGAAAAAACGTAAGTCACAACATCAAAGTATTGTGGAAGAATGTTATTCCAAAATGTGTGAGCAACTTGAGTGGATTAGCAATTAGATCGAAGGCTTCGGCAGGGCTCTTTTTCATCGCCTTCGCTGGTCGCCAGCTCTGTACCAACATTTACACTGGCGAAACATTTCACTAGTTGTTACGGTCTGCAAACCCAGCCAACTATAACATATATCATTAACATTTTCCCCAAATATATTGTGCGTATACTTACTTTCTCATTCAGGTGCCCAATTTTGGATTCGGATTTGCAAAAAAAAAATCCACATATTAACTTACATTTTTATTTCATTGATGCAGACAGGAAAAAAGGTCTGAAAGTCTGCTTCACAGCAACACACTAAAATGCCGTCAATGCGAAACATCTGATAATTTGTGCAGAATTCACTCAGATATGCTGTCACTTAAACGTCACTGAAAACTAAACGTAACATAAGATCGCGTTTCTTAAATGCTATTCGCAGCCGTACTATACGATAGAATAGTGGTTTTCTGATAAAGTGAGGATTTCAAAAGTCCTGCACGCTTCTGCATACAAAAGGCAAAGAGCCCACGTAGATTGGAAAATTTTCAAAAGTACGACCTTGGAAACAAAAAACTGTAATTTTTTTTTCTGTGCTGCAAGTCTTATCGTTGAGTTACGTTTGATGAGATGAGAATTTGATACACACACATGGCAGCTAATTTTTTTTTTTAATTCGGTACTGGTAGCTTACAATAACTGCTACAGACTAAAGAAATACGTAAATTATTACTGTGGTAAGCACAGACCTGCGACCGAAACACATTACCACTTGCAACAGTCCCTATTACTATGGTTTTACCCTTCAGTTTCAACCTAATTTCAAAATTACTACAAAGGCATAGAGCTATTACACTGCAATATACCCAGAAACTCATGTGGGATGTACAACAGTCTAGTTTAGCAAACCTTGCTTGGATACGTGGAAATGATATGGGCAAATATGGCATACGTACGTAAGACAACAATTCAAATTAATCAAAGTGTTGACCAATTCCTCCCGGCGGCAACAGTTCTGGAGACTCTCCAGGGTTTAGTTACACCAGCGAGTCAATTATGTCCCAAGAGACGTGCTGGAGGAACTTTTACTCTCAGAGTTTATTCCATCGCTCATCCGTAATAGACCGTCAACCGTTATGAGCGAGAGAGAGAAAGAAAGTAAGAGAGAGAGAGAGAGAGAGAGAGAGAGGAGAGAGAGAGAGAGGAGAGAGAGAGAGAGAGAGAGAGAGAGAGAGAGAGAGAAATGTGTTTTACCGAAAACGTCAGCATAAAAATTCAGGAGGTTTTTAAAATAACATGATAAGCGACGACAACAACACAATTTCATTTCGAAATGCATTAACTGCAAAAAGATAAAGATAATTTTAAAAATCAACGTAATGAGAAACGTATTTCTAGAACCAAACTTCTAGAAGAAAAATTTAATGAAAATCCACTCGATTTTGCCTGTAACAATATCTGACATGGATGAAAAGATAAACATTTCTGAACATATAAAGTTCTTTCATCGTGCACAATTTCTGACAGCAGGAGACGATATGCAAACTAATTACACTACGTTTTCCAATCACACCATCATTTGCTAACATTGGTGTCGGTTTGCAAACCCCAAGACCCCAACGTGGCTGTGTCGGCTGGACGATGACAACGCCCAGCAGAGGTCAGTGGTTCATAGAAAGGCGGCACGAAAGTGAGTTTTAAGTTTGCTCGATTACTTCCGGCATGCCTGAAGAGCAGGGAAAGTGGATGTCACGGTTCTATCAATGTCACCTTCACATATCTCTCTTTAACCACCAGAGTGATGTTAACTATTTGAAGGGTAAAAAAAGGTAAATTTTATTGAAATTCGGTGACAAGGCATGCGTGTATGCAATGCATTATTTTAATCGGAAGACATTATCCTCTTTAATTAAAGAATTGTCCATTGTCATGTTTTTTTTTTTTTTTGGAAAAGAATGAGCTTTATTTAACCTTTTCCCACATTTCTTGACGTAAATGCCCAATGCTGGTATCGACGTCCCCTTCTGTAAGATACAAGTTTTTCAAAACCATTATACAATCAGTAACCACAAATAACTTATAATTTTCGCGCTTGTCCATTTTTCCATGTTACATCGGCTACTTTGGTATCCTACAATTATGATTGGTTTGACTTAACAGTTGCTATATCAATCGTAAACTGCAAAAACTTATTTTCCTTGTATTTAACGAGTCATAAGTACAGGTCTGAACTCTTCGGAGAATACATAAGTCCAGAGAGTACATAAGTCCAGAAAGGTGAACTGTCAGGGCGGTTCCTTTGATGTCGGCGTATCGTCTATTCGCGGTTTCTTCACATTTTTTAATCAAACCTTTGAGAAACTAATCTAATATGTCTTTTTAGTTATTTCCAAAATATACCATGCCCGGCGGTACAAGATACTAATTCACCTCTGTATTAGTAAGTACTCTGCAGCCTCGTGTTCCCACAAACACGCTGCGGTTCTTCTCGTAACGTAATACAAGATGAGTCCAACGTCATACGGAACAGAGGAACCACAGTCAGAATGTCGGGACGACCAAAAAATGCACTATTTCCAGCGAACATTTTCACGTACAAAAATATTTTTAAAAAAAGCGAAAAGGAGAGGAGATAATTAACCAACTCAACTAAAAAAAAATATTAATTAGTTGGAGTGTGTACACAGCACACACAAATGAAGACGCGCCTATGGTCGTGTGCACTGCTGTAATTCGTAAATTAAGAACGCGGGGAAAAAAAAGGGTCCGACAAAGAAGTCTTTTCCCACGGCAAACAAGAAGGTGTACGGGGGGGGGGGGGGGAGGAGAAGATACAAAAATTTCCCCGGGCTCCGCTGGCGTGCGAGGACTGCCGGCCGGCGCCAAGTGTTTAAAATACATAATGAACGTTTGAATTATGCATCATACTTCATTAGTCATAAACGTAACGGGCAGGCGCACGAGCCGGCGCAAAGTCAAAGGCCCCCGGTATTTTTTTTTCCATTGCATCACCCCCCTGGCCCCTCGCGGGTCCTCTTTTTTCCGAGGGAAAAACTCGATGGCACTCACTCCTACGCTTTTAAAAAAACTGCAATATCGTCCCAGTATTGCAAAATTTCGTAATAGGAACGCTTGTTTTAATTTGGTCGCGAACAAATGGTCAGAATTGCAAGTTAATAAATAAGCTGGATTATGTTTCGCTGTAAACATTCGTGCGCTCCGGCAGTAGACTGAGGTAGGGGGAAGGGAGGGAGGGAGAGGTCAAGGGGTCGCGGAATTGAAAGAGAGTGGTAAGGGGTGGTGGAGAGGGATGGACCAGGTTTTCTGGAATCAAATTATCAACTTGATTGATTACAAACGTCATGGCCCAGATGACCAATGGAAGCCGAGCTCATTTCGAGTATAGTTACACGAGCGCTTTCACAAAATAAACCAGGAAGGGTGGGTGTTCTCATACATACACGCACACGCCCGCGCAGCCGAATTTCATTTAACAGTTACACAGAGACGCGATGCCGGGTGAAAAATACGGACAATAAAAAAAACTCATTTTGTTGAAATATTAATGGGGGGCACGTGAAATATTGAACTGTACCCCCGCGCCGGGCGCCTTTATGCCATTGTAGGTATCGCATAATTATTTCAGCGCCACACTCTCGCTCCCTCGCGTTGCATTATGGAACTCGCTACTGCGGGGTGCGCCCGGCTGTCGGAGGGCGCCCTGCCCGAGCTTACCACCCCCTCCACACCCTCTTCCTCCACCGACTAGCCATGGACCACGGGTCCATTCGCAAACAATGCGGCCTGCCGTCTCTGCATTATTCCTCCTGTAATGATTTCCACCCGATGGCCCCTGCAAGGCCACCGGCTAGGCAACCAACCTCGCGTGGCTATTTCCGCCTAGCCACAACCAAGGTCAGTGGAACCGTACCAATTTCCAAACATTCGTTAAGTAGTCCTCCATGTCATGCCTAGCTTTGATTTTTGTGTCTGGTCAAATATTTTCATTACGAAGATTTCTAAGAAAAATTCAAGATGGGATGGATACTACCCCCTTAAAGCGACTGAATCTCTTGCCATCTTGGAGATTACTTATATCCCTTTGTAACTTACTGTTGTTAAGATTTCATTACTCATTACTACATACATAACTACTTAACAGAATTCCGGAAACCAGAATGGGGTTACTTCAGTCTGTATTTTCTCTATGACAATGAAAAAGAACAAATAACGAGTTAATCTTTATTACGGTTATAAGTTACAATAAGAACATGAACCAAATACTGTGCACTTAACAGATATCTGTTAAGAAATGCCCTATGCCATGACATTCAAATATTTGATCTGAACAATAAGCTACGGTAAAACAAGAATAAATCCAAATGGAACGAATACTACCCTCTTCAGCTACCGCTTTCTGCGCCATCTTGGTTTTATCACTCTTTCCCAACATCAACTACAATCCTTCATACTTCTGACTCCTTGTGACCTAACTGGCTGACTGACTGACTGGCGTAAAAATTTAATTATTAATAATTTTTATTAGACGGGGTTATAATTAATTCTCATTAATGTGAAAGGGGAAGTTATACAACAGGTACTAAGGGAAGAGATGAAACTATGTTACCCATGTTTTGACGAGCTAAAAACTAGAAATCTAAATTCATGGAAAAAACTGTTTTCATTTACGCGTGTCGAAAATAAATATAATTTTAGGTTAAATCCGCACGAAGGCGTAATAACTAAAGGTCGTTTACGGTTTGTAATAAATACGCCTACTTCGTTATTTTGCCTAGAAGTCTACTTTTGCACAATATTTCGATATCGCATTTTCTACTATTTTCTAATTGTTCGTTCATTAACCGAAGGCTTTAAAAATTTCTTGACTACTATTTAAGTAACGCACCCTCTTCTTAAGGATGCTTTTCCGGATAGTGGTATGTTTTCGAAAAATTTATATCACTGAGCACTATATGAAACTTATTTACCTAACTATAATCATATGCATTATTGAGTTTTACGTACGCACCGCGAATAAAGGGAAATAACTAGAAGAGATAGCGTAAACTGTGGCAGATACGATGCATCAGTAAAACAGTTTCTCCATCGTGGCACTTTGACACATAGAACATCGGAGTTACAAAATAGCGCACGATCAATAATGTCTTGTGGAGAGATAGCACGACGTGATAAACTCCAAACCACTATTCAAGATCTTATCCTGCCACAACGCTATGAAGAGTATTTGCATGTGGCGTAGGCTTCTCAATAGAAGTCTCGTGGTGGTCATATAGCATGAATAGAACAATGTAGAAAAATGAGCGCCCTTAATGACACCTCAAAAACAGGAATCGACAGGAATGAGGAACCGCAGCAGGGCATCTCAGAGGTCATCCCACACACTTTCCGTATGCTAGCATCGATGGTGGAAGAATACCTCGAGGAAGAACTTGACGTGATATGAAAGAGATTTTGAACACACGATGCGCGCAGGTGGCGGCCAGAAAACATTTTGTGGGAATTCATCTTGCCAAATGTTTTTAGTTGTGAATAAAATACTATTTATCAGTCGCCATAAAACTAATGACACTAAAAACAATTCCGTGTTGCCCGGGAAACGGGCGAAAAATGAGGGAAGATCAGTACAAATGTGACGTCAATGCTTACTGTAATGGTAACTTACCGTTACATGAGCGATCGAACAAGCTACTTAAGTCCTGTATTCGTAGAAATGATGAGGAAAATCACACTAAAAACTCATCAACGGGGAAGAGTACATTTTGTATTTACGCGAAAATGACCTGAAATCCTCATAACGATCGATAAAATAATTCCCTATACATTTCCAATTCCGAGTTTCCACGGCAACTGAAACAAAAGTCATGTGTTTCATATTTTAGGATCTCTAAAGCAGAGTTATATCTACTATACAATTTCATAACACTACAAAGACTACATAACCTCAAAATAACTTTTCGTCCAATATGATTTCTAGAGTCGCATGTTTTAAGTGACCTAAAACGGAAAAGTCTAGATAAATATTCGCAGAAATCTGCTTCCCTGGCAACAATTTTCATATCGAGGAGCGCAAGGAGGCCAGATACGAACTACATGGCATTATTATGCATACTTATACGCGAGAGGAAGGAAACAGAAATGGTGCACTATGAATTCCCTATTCGGATATTAAAATAATTCTGTATCCTGTCAGTAAACTGGTCTGGGAGATCAAGAATCTGCATCGCAATGCCGAATGTCCAAAAATCTCCATCTAGTAATTCACCCCGATTGCACTATTAATTCAAAGATAACATCACATCAGCACATGAAATTACTTCGTTTTTTCCCCCGAGTTATTCTCGACAATATTTAATAAGTTACACAAACTCTTAGTAATGTTTCGAGGTAGCTGATCATCTCCAATGTGGATTGTTTGATGTAAATAAAGAAAACAGCAGAACAGTGATTGTTAAACGAACTCCAAAAATAGAAATATGGAATTTATTTTTTGAAGAAAAAAAAAAACCCCACACTAAAGAATATCGCAAACGTATCGAATAATGTATTTGTGCAGGCAGCAAATTGAAAAAAACTGCTAGGGCGTTGCCCACAAAACTGCTAGGGCATTGCCCACAAAACATTTATAAACATCTACATGCGGACGCTTAGAAAAGAATAGACACAGAAATAATAGTTACTTTTTGCCAAGAGAAGTTCGATTGACATTCACAAAAGACACATATCGTTCCCACGCAGTTTTGGAGATATCATGACATAAAGGAGCATAGAATGTAGTATAAAGCCCGAGAAGGAAACAGGGACAATAAGAGAACCATACATTATTCACGTGACAATCTCAGTCTGGACAGAACTCACCATCTGAGCCAATTGTGAGGGTTATTCCCTCGTTGTGATCTACGTAGAAACACGGAGTTGTCATAGTTTGAAGCATGTATTCATGCCTATCCCACTGCAAGTGGAAACATCCTCGTGTAGGAATTTCACATGTATCCCATCCCTCTGGCGTTACATTGCTTTCCACCCCCTGCTCTTCTCTTCCTGTCGCTAACGAGACAAACTCCCGAACTCATCTGCCTGGGCACACACCCCTGTGCGGGGAGGGAAAAAGGAGGGTAGTAACAGGACGCGTGCTGGCAGAAGCGACGCAGGAGAAGAGGATCTGGGGGAGGTAAAAAAAAAAAAACGCGCGCCTAAATTAAATTTGGCGCTGGTGCGTCGCGGGGGGCGGGCGCAGGGGCGGCCAATGGGCGGGGCGCGGGGTGGCGCAGCGCGGCGGTGATTGGTCGGCTCCCACCGCGCGGTCGTGCCGCACCCCCTGACACGCTGGTGGCTCGCGTGACGGGCAGTCTTCTTGACGCACCTACCTCGTGTCCGGGAGACTTCGCAAACTAACACTCTACTTTCTCCCGCCTTAATCCAGTTAAAGAGGTGTGTGTGTGTGTGTGTGTGTGTGTGTGTGTGTGTATATATATATTAGTGGGGTGTAGTGAGTTTTTTTTAAGGGTAAGCAATAAAACAGCCCCACATATTTGAGTGTTTTAGATAACATTTGCTAGTGCCGGGCTGTGGTTTCATTTTCAATTCCTACTAACAAACGCAACTTCCAACTTGGCTTACCCTCTTCATGTATTTACCGTTCTATAATACCGAACAATAGTTATAAAAACGGAAACGGCACGAATGTGATATGATTGAACTGAACATCATTTAGAGAGCATATTACAAATTATAAGAAAGCTTCCGTTTTCCCGAACACTTTCATCCACTTCACAAGGAAATTAAAACTGGAGGAAGCAAACAGAACGACTGCTTACCCTGCTGCAGGAAGGCGGCAGGGTAACTCGCTTGCGAGTTCGATTCATCGCTAGTCGCTCCCGTTTGTGGAAATAAATACTAGGTAGCAGCACTATGCGAGTACAGCATGGGAGTTAAGAAAACTCTGTGTCTCGAATCGGAAACAATGTGTTTAAATTCATATATATATATATATATATATATATATATATATATATATATATATATATATATATATATATATATATATATATAATGTCGTGTCCTCTCCGCTCTGCGCTGCGCTGGTTTACTCTGCTCTTCCCTCAGCTCCTTATTTCTGGGTGTGTCCATGACTACAATTGCGACCATGGCACCAGACAACCCTGCTCAGCCCTTTTAAACATTTTAAACCCGACCTAAGGGCGGTGTATAGGGCTTGCCCTGAGACGCATCCCATTCTCCAACCGTCTTAGCTACTAACATGCATGCCGGAGGGCATACAGAACTGTGAAGGTGCTCACGCTGGCGTAGCGGGATTTGGGGGCTCACCAGAAAAAAAACCCGGAGACTGACTTTGGACCCCTCATCTCCAGCTCGTGGCAAGAACACCACCATACCTAGCTCACGCTGCTCCACCTATGCGATTGTCTCCAATCAAAAAATGGCGTACAATATCATGGCATAACTCGCTTATAGGCCATTCACTGTGGAGTGAGCACTTTTGAAAGCCCCCTCATATCGAACAATAGTCAATAAATACATTTTATTTTAACCTTAGATATTAATGATATTAATTCCCGAGTGCGGTGGAATATATGCATTGTGTTCATTACTTACATGGCGATATTTATTAGAAAAGGTGGTTAAAAGTTTAAAAAATGGCTGACAGGAAAAAGTAACTACGGCCTCAAAAGCGTTCACTTTACCGTGAACAGCATATAACATCATAGCATAAGAAAATATGTTGTCTACAATCGGCGTAAAGGAAAATGATGAAGCTATTCCAGCATTTTACGCACGCTACGTAACCTGCAATAACCTCATTTACTTCAAGGTTAATTTTGTTATCGTCCTAGCCACATAAGAAATAAAAGCATTATATGTCTTTGCAGTAGGTCTACGTTAATGTTGCAAGTCGCTGTTGTTTGAAATGCGCTATAGGGAATACTTTCACTGGAACCTTTGTACTTGTTCTTATCCCGCAAAGTTACGACGACTCTGTAAGTTATTACTGATCAACAAGAAAGCGTTTCAGTTCGGAGCGACTGCCCTTCCAATACAATAACAGATCATTTCTATTTTCTCTCAACGGATTCGGTTTTTTAGTATTTTATCACATTTGCTGAGCAAAATGAGCACTATCTCGACCGCTGCAATTATGGAGTAATTCATTTCGCCACCGTTTTGTAAACATATGCATATAGTAGGCACGAAACGCGATAATAGTAAGAAAAACAGAAAAAAATATCGTTGTAATAATATTTTTCATGTTTACAGTTATTCCGACCAGTCTTCCTGACGTTTCGCATTAGCTTGCGAATGGCTGGCGCAAAAAAAAAAACCATTCAAAACAAACTGAAAGATGGCCGCCTCTAACGTTATTATGATGGTTTGATTGGACTGTTGCCATCGCCGACCATGTGACCACATAGTGTCACGGTCGGTGATGGACACAGTCCAATCACACCAGCATAATCGCATGAACTCACCATTGCCATTAAACTTAAGTGTGCTAGTACCAAACAAGTATTATAGACGCTACCATTTAAGTGCACGTATTGAACTCCATGCCATAACGCACTATGTCTACGGCATACCGATTGTAGCTGGAACATATAAGCTGGAATTTTCTCAAGTTTGCGCATGTGGAACTGTGTATGGCTTAAGGGCCTTCCAAGAGCGTATATTATTTTTTGTCTGGATTTTGAGAATATTCTATATGATTTCGTGGCACTATATCGATAATAACTTAACCAAAAAACCAAGGCATCTGAAAAATAACATTCATGTTTTTATAGTAGCCTAAATATTGCACCCTGAATACAAAACTATCGTAACTCGAGTTTTTTCAACATTTGTGCCAGAAGGTGGAAAATATGTATCACCAGACAGACATATACTGTCGCAAAATCCCTTTACTATTACTATGCGTACGGCATATAAAACGAGTTTCGCATTTTCAAAAAGGGCTATTTAATAGTATTCAAAATGCATTACATACATGTGTTGTGTTTACTGAAGTAACAGAAATGGCATGTTGCAGTTCCTTTGAAATCACGCAGTTAAGCGTTTAAGTTCTGGCAATTCTGACGTTTATTTGGAACGTTAAACTTGAAATACGGGCAAATTTACATAATAAATTTCTATAAAATACGCTCAATGACATTCTAGTAACAAAAATATTTCAAGCTGTATCTTAACGTATTAATATTGTTCAACTTTGAGATTTGTATGCATATATATATATATATATATATATATATATGTGTGTGTGTATATATATATATATATATATATATAAAATTTAGTTCGTTTCACAAATTTTCGAAAAGTATTTTTTCCCCCTTTATTGTCATACTTTTTACAAACTATTATTGCGTATCACACTGAAAATGAATGCCACATGTTCCCATAAATTGGCCCCGGCTACCTGCAGCTATTCTGAGCTTGACGCTTAGATCGAGATAGAGATAACTGCGACAGCAGCACCCTCACTTCACGCCAGATTGCAACAACGTGCAAAAGCACCGAACTGGCGCGCAGTGTTTTCGTGGTGCTCCATGTAACTGGGACTTTAAGCGGTGATTGGCGGATACTGTAGCATCTGGAAATGATATCTCTAGCTATTTGGAAGGCACCGAAATTGTGTTTCTAATGTAGGCGATGTGTTTGAAGAACCCGACCGTCCTCGTGTAACGCGTTCCTTTCGCAGCTCGGAACTTCGTGAACACGTTTAACAACTGATGGGTGGAGGGGTTGAGTTGAGAGATTTGGGCGGCTCATAACACGGTTTTGAGAGCCGACGAGAGTGAAATGAGGCGAGAATGAAGCAGCGCCAGAATGCAAAGGCGCGGGAAACAGGAGATCTCCGAGAAAACCCGCCGACCAGCGGCGTCGTCAGGCACGATTCCCACTTGCGAAAATCCGAGGGTGACCTGGCCGGGGACTGAACCTGGTTCGCCTTGGTGGTCTAACCGTTCAGCCACCGCGGCCCCTTCGTGGAGGGGGCAGTGACTTTTAACCATGCTGCACTTCATTTTACACGCCAGTTACACGGGTCCCTTTACGTCATGTCGAAGAATCATCCCGACCTGAAGAGCATCCTGAAAACCACGGAAAACAGAAATGAGGATAACCGGCCCGAGAATCCAATTCGAGACCTAGTGCGTTACTTGATGGAATTTATTTTTGACAAAGTCCGGATATTATACTTTTAACGTTGGTTGGGATGCGTGTTTACCAAATTAGTTTCAGTGCTCCATAATTTCAGACTAAGCATCATAAAACGGTAACATGAGTAGACTAACTTTAAAATAAGCAAATCTTAAAAAACCAGAACAATTAAGTTGCTTAAAGAAATGAAGGGAACTCTACCACTTCAAATTTCCGTTCCCATTACAGACACTCAAGCAAAAAAAAAGGTGATTTGATGATTTGGAGGCCAACTGGAGCGTGATCAAAAGACTAGTGTGTTTCTATTGATATTTTGTTTTCATATATATATATATACACACACACACATATATAGCGACAGACTGACAAAGAGCGCTCAAAAATAGTTATTGTACCCGCGGTTAAACTACACAGACTCTCAATGTGTGTTGCGGCTAAATACTTCTTTCAATTTTTTGTCCCATTATAGCATTAGTTAAAATGGCCACAGATTAAAAGAGTTGCATTGAAAAGAGATTTGCATTTCTAAGAAACTACAATATGTCCTTTAGGCGCCTAATACATTTTTGTATTCTTTTAAAAAAGATGTAGCCTAGGCTTTAAAATCCTTGTCTTGCTAAAATACATAGAAAACCACTTTCCTCGGGCCTACTAATTTCAACATTTAATGGTATTCCTATATCAGTTAAACTGTACAAATACCTAACAATAATACAGAAAACAAGCGCGACCACTTAAGTCCATGGCCACAGCACTAAACCCGAGTTGATCTACATCCCTGGATGGGGATTCGAACCAACGACGTGCGAGCGCCACGGTCCCGGCCTTGCTGCAGCTACGGCTGTTCCACATCCACTTTCCAATACATCGTCTCGAAACATGTTGACGGTATCGGTGGGATATGTCGCTCCCACACAGAATTGAAAATCGAAGGTAATATATTGCAAATATCGCTGATATCGATATAAAAAATTACGGCATCGCAAATACCGCATATTACAAATCGTTATACTGCCCTACAATTTTGGAACACATCGCAGTCATAATCATTCAGAAGTATTGTTCCGTGATCGATATATCGCAATATCGCTAGCTGTAGCCGCAGTTACGTGACCTGAAATGCCACCACACTTGACATTCTACTGGCGGCCACACCTGAGCAAACACACGCCTCAATGCCGACCTCTGACGCCTTCTCGTGTTTCATTTCATACCTCGTCTTCCTTTCCACGGGACACTTCATAACCTACCATCAAAATTTCGTTTATGGGTCCAGTTTTTCTTGCAGCAAATACTGAAATACTGGAAACGATAACAGAAAATTGTACACAACTTCAGAAACACATTTCTTGGGATATATACCGGCCGTACAAACGTAGCCTAACGCTACTCAACACAAAACCAAAATTATTGTGTAGAAACCAGCATATATTTTCGTCATTTTTCAATAACTCAGAACGGCATAAAATAAAACATGGAACCAAATTTTTACGAACATGTCCATGGAGATAAAACTAAATGTAACTCTTGCTGTGGGAAATTCTCATCCATTTCGAAATACCCTACGGCTAAAGCGTTGTGTTTCCGTATAGGTTTCTGGACAGTCGTCTGGCATCTAACATACGACGAACTCAAGTGTTAAAAAGTCGACGTTTCAAATGGAATTTTTGTCGCGCTGATGTTGCGCGATGCAAACGTGTTGGGACTGTTCTTTTCAAGTGCGTGTCACGACAAAAGGCCATCGAACTTCCGCCTAAGAATACCTATGACACTATTGCTGAAAATTATTTGCACTCCATTTAAACCACAGCACCAACCGGGCGTTTACGTCCTTTCAGACATGAAGACAGCCATCATTTTTCCACTGGCGGATATCGACATAAAACAGCCGCGTGCACTTCTAATACTACTATTAGCCGGGTCGAGGGGAGAGGGCAGATAGGAAAAAAAAAAAAGAGCCAGTAACGAGTTTCTGGAACGCACGTCGATAAATAACCATCTTGCAGTTTTGCCCTATGTTTAATGTCGTTTTCCCCAGTAATATGTCCCCGCAATGGCCATCGCTCTTCCAAACCAAGCAACAAATTAAAATTTAAAAAAAGGCGGAGGGGGTAATAAAACAGCACGAGGGCCTGAGCGACGTCGTGTTTACGATTTTCAGCTCGCAACTGTGACGGTAAACGGCGTGTTTGATCGACGGCACAGCGAGACTGGCGATGAACTCGCCGCTGGCGGGGGCCGGGTTCGTTATCTGCCGAGCCGGTAATTGGACAGGTTTACTGTTTTACCACAAGCGAATAAACTAGAAACGCAAAATCGCACGACAGCCCGGACGAAGACGCCCCGACGTCGCCGGATGAAACCCGTGGCTCCGTCGAACAGCGCGCGCGCTCAGCACCTCAACAGTCCCGACGATGACCCACAGTAAGTCATCAGTAATTGACGTCGATGACCTTCGGGTGATTTCTCTTTCGGCGCACTTCATGACGTTGCCGCATATCAAGTGGACAAACCGGTCGTCAAATGGCGCGCTTTGTATGAATACAAAAACCTCTGCTTATCCCGAGTAAGGGATAACCCTTATCGGGGTTGTCCTACGAAACTACAGTTTGCCACACCTGGATGCTTTTAGATATGTTTCGATGTGATCTTAACCTAAGTAAAACACCAAAAACATCGCACCATTCATTTGTATAGTAAAATACGATAGTCTGGTCCAAAACGTCTAAAGAGACGACTTTCAACTAAGGTAACAGCTAAAGTGATGAAACAACGTCTGACAAAGCATTGGGTGCAGTGGAGAGTCATGGGTGGCTATTAACAACGGGATATTGAATACCGATGAGGTTCGTGGAGCGAGGTGGGGCAGCATCGGAATTCAAGGTACGTGCGAGGCAGGAGATCCCCGAGAAAACCCCATACTTGCGAAATACGAAAATCCAGGAGTTACACCGCCGGGAATTGAACTTGGCTCGCCTTGGGGAAGATGGAGGAGGGGGGGGGGGGGGCAACGAGCGCTTGTAACCGCTGCGCCAACCAAAACCACGTGAAACGTGAAGTAAAAATAAAAATTAAACGCGTTAATATTAAGGCCGCCTGATTTTAGCGAAACGATCTACGAGAAGGCTATACTTCAATATCCTATGTGAACACTTACAGTCAACATTTGACTATTGGCCGCTATTGTCTTTGTGAAAGTAATCTATTACATGAGTGAGCCAATCACAATGAAGTTTTTCAGACACTGGCCTTCTGTGATTCACGGGCAGACAGATAAGACACGTAACTATTCAAATGATCCAATCACCAAAGTGGTTCCAGAACCAAAGTGTTTTGGAACGCAACTTGTGCAGAAATCCTTTCGCGAAAGACAGGTGGCCCTAGTTAACGTCAGTGTCGTGAAATATTGAGATGATAAATTTATTTATTTATTTTTTACTCGCGGCTGCACATGAAGGACCAGAGTTTTAAAACGGAGAACTGAAAGGGCGGTTAAAACCGACTCATCAACCAAATCGATAGTCGGCAGGCAGCTCAATAAATACGAGTGAATCACACACACGGAAACCTCCACAGAATAATCTAGCTTGGCTTTGCCCCTTGCAGACACAGTTGTTCCGTCAAAGCGTCCTCTTCTTTACACACACACGCGCGCGCAGACACACACACACAAAAAAAAAAAACCTCTCCAGGCGAGGGTAACGACACCGCGTCAACAGCTCCCTCATTTGCCGTAAATTGTATTGGTTATCGGAGGCCGGTGTTCGGTCCCCCACGACAACTGCGAGGCAAACAGTTGTTCTGTGGTCGTGGTTTATGCAGCGGCGCCACCCCACACCCCACCCCACCCCGCGCACTGCGACCCAGTTCCCAGAGCCGTGCCCCGAGACCCGCTGCCGCCAATTTACCCCCTCCGCCAGCCATAAGTACAGGCCATTTTCTCCGCGCGATAAGGGGGAATGATCGCCGGCTGTTTTCCCTACTCAGCCCGCCCAGGCACACAATCACGCGCGGTTGTTGTGGCTCGGCGGCTGAAGACGTCACGACATGTCGTATTTATGTTCACCGCTAATTCCCATCTCCGAACACAAACACCGCATGACGACGTTCCGTGTGTTCTGCATCCCGCCAAGGCGAACCGGGTTCGATCCCCGGCCGGATCGCTGTCGGATTTTCGCGCGTGGCCACCGGACCGGACGATGCCGCTGGTCGGCGGGTTTTCTCAGGGATCTCCCGTTTCCCCTGCCCTTGCATTCCGGCGCTGCTTTGTACCTCGCTTCACCCTCATCGGCTCTCAAGATACCGATTTAACACCGGCCACTCCGCGATACGCTTTTTCTTCCTCGTACGTTACAAAATCTCTGGTTTCAAAACAAAGATCTTGCACAGACCAAACCTGCTTAGCAGAAATCACCCGCACATACGAAGATTTTCGTTGTAACAAAGTCAAAATAAAGTTTAATTTGTGTTTTAGTTTCAGGTCAAATATGATTCAGCGCATGACGTACTCCTTACATCTTAAAATGAAAGTTGGAACAATTTGGTATCGAAAATAAGATATTAAAAATGATGTGTTAACTATACTCTCGTTGCTATAAACGCGACGGAGGAACAAAATGGAAACAGAACGAACCAACAATGTGGTCGACTTCTAGCACGCCGTTGCAAATATAAAGAAAGCAGATTATGAAATGCAACTTAGCCACGCAGACATTTCATAAACATAGAATTTTTTCAAGTGCCGACAATACAAATACTAAAGCCAAGAGGCATCAAACATTTTAGTTTTCTTGTAATGCTACCATCACTGTTTTCAATAAATATACGTTCGCTTCCTATTAATATCGGAAAAATATACAGGCTGTTCGGTAATTCAAAACATTAATTTTAAGGGGTGGTAGACAACACCAGGACGCTCGTTTTTTTTTAAATATAGGAACGCGTGGTCGGAAACTACTGCACTACAGGCTCCGGACTCACCGCTCACATTTTAAACTTGGCGCGGGTCCTTGCAGCGACGAAAGGCGCTGACGTAATCCAAGACGAACAACGGGTGAGATCCCGTAGTTGTGGCTGGCTGATGTGTCGGACGAGCGAATGTAATCGTAGCGGTACCATACAGTAGAAGTGAGGTAGACAGATCTCGCTGGCTGCGCACAACCAAACTCCGTGTCCCGACGTTGAACTGCTCACCTGCCAACACGTCTAGCGAAAACGGTATTGTTTCCATTCTAGGTTAGAAAAATGGTTTTGTAAACAAACGCCTTGGGACGTATGTGTACTTCCTCCGACCAATACGTAATGCAGTTTGATTAAATAAAAATAAACACTTTCAAGAGATCGCGTGACTTTGACAGTTGTGTTCCTCAGGGGTAGGTCAATGTTGGGTACATGCGCAGAAGACGAATGCGCGGTCTACCTTGTCTTCGGGCGGTACAAGCAGGCACTGGTGTGCCGTGCAGAGTATGCGCACATGGTGTTCGCTTACGGCTGTTGCAAGAAAGCGCTGATGTGGAGGTTTGTTGTGTTGCCAGAGCTGCTGTTCGCTGCAACTGCCCCCGCGCCAAGTTTGAAATGCGCGCGGTGCGTTCGGCGCCTGTAGCCGTTTCCAACCACACGTTCCTACATAAAAAATGATCGTCCTGGTGAGGCCCACCATTCTTTTAAATTAAAATAATTGAATTCCCAAACAACCTGTAGATGTAGCAAAATTAAAAGGCCGTTTCGTTTACTACATGAAATAGCTGTGCGCAGGCCAGCATATCTTTTATGTTAGTTCAATGTATTTGGTTGTGGGAGAGGGGGTGAAATATTTTCTTCCTGGAACAATGAAAGTGAAGGTATTCCCTACCCAATGACAATCCGAGGGTTATGCCAACCGTGAAACGAACAGTTTGGTGGGAAATTCTATTTACAGTACTACCTACATTCAAGATGAAGAATCATAAGTAAATAATTGTAAGCTAGGATTTTTTTAATTTAGTAACTATCAAGATGATCCCAAATTTTCTCGGCAATTTTACTATACACTTTAGTGACTCAGCAGATGAGCTGCAATTTATATCACCATCAGACTGCATGTTTATTTATGTAAGTAAAGGTGCGAATTCTACTTGAAAGCTTCGAATAAGTTATAATGTCCATTACTCGGAATACGCTAACTGCCCACGTTTCAGAAACCTATCCTACTACAATCAGCGAAACTTCACTAATAACTACCAGCTCTGTTCTCTCAAGTCCGGAGCGCTGTTTCATAAACCATCACGAATTCTGTGTTGTTATAATTATTGCTATCTTGATGGTGGACATTTTTGAACATGCTGTGACATGTCATGAAGCGCGCTATGACCTATATGAACAAGGTTGCTACGGCGTCGCCAAGTGTGCCATTATCAACTCTAAACTAGACACTAACTAACACTAGACAGCAACAAACTTCATTCCTGTGTTTAAATTAAAGGTGACCTTGAAATGATCATGTAATTTTTTATGACAAAGTGATTTTTATTTTGAACGAAAATAGCCATTTATGTGGACGTATTCAGCATTGTTTTCACAAGGATCGGTTAAACAGCTTTACAGTTGGGATTCATTACAAGCATTTATGCGATTGTAATAAAAGTTTTATGGCTTCAGCCCTGTAATCTCTTTGCTGAAATTGATAAAACCATTTATTTCCTCCGTTGCGGGACAAGCATATTAAGTGTAATACAGCTGCTTTTCCACGACGCAAAACTGATTTCATACGAAGCCTCGCATAAAAATCTCGTGCGTAAATATCAGGAAAATCCGGCGAGAAACCAGTCCACAAATCAAACTTCTAGTGAAATAACTTCCGCCTGATTTATCTGCACAGTTATATTTTCCGCTCTTATCCTACCTCTCCAATAACAAGTCTATATAGGAGGTCACCTGATTAGCAGAGAACGGCCAATGGAATCACTTGATTTGTACAAATCTTTCCTGAAATACGACATGCTCTATCTCCCGATCCCGTAGGATATCTTCCATTTTTGCATGTATCTTGCGTCGTTTAAAAACATTTTTTGGAGCGGGGAGGGGTAAAGACAGAGAACGATAGTTTCTGCTGTACCAGTAGCTTTGAAGAAGACAAGTCACAGAGGACAGCTTATCTTAGCGCGGTCAACACAGGACCATATAAACTGTTGACTTTTAACTGATCACATTTGTATATCCAGTTTAGGCCCTATTTTCATCATATTATTGTATCTTTCCACGTATATAAAATTAGCATTTTTAAATTGCCATGGACCATCTGCTTTATTCATCGTCTTCCAAGTGACACCGTGTAACTTTTAGGATAAACGTGTTGATAATATGCTAATCCGTGCGATTGTGATGTGCGTAAAACAAAATACACTGGTATCAATAATAATGACGTAAGCATTACAAGTCTGTACACAATCAAGTCGTGGAGCTATGTTTGTTGACTCATTGCCAACTTAACTGGGAACCTACATGTCAATGTGTACTTCGTAGTGCAAACACAATTATAGGCAGTGACTTTTTTTTCCAAACGTTTGATTCCGAAAGTACTTACTTTGTTGTGAATAGCCTTTAGCAAAACTGATTTGGCGTGCGCGCTGTCCACGGCTAACACAGCACTTTTGATATCAACAAATGAAAAATATCACTTGTCGCATATACTTTGACGGCCAAGCATAGTAAAGTTGGCAACGACGAGAGCCCGATATCATCCCATCCCCCCCCCCGGGGGGGGGGGGGGGGGTCGAGACACAACGATACTGACGAAAGTATCACGGGCAGGGCGCTGAACCTGCGTGCAGTGCTTCCACTGGCACGCTTTCCCGTGACAATGAGAATGAGATCTGTAACAGTTGGATTCTATTTCACGCGATGAAAGCCCACAGATTAAACTACGACTGCACAGTTTAATTTTTCTTCTACCTATTCGCGGGAAAGCTCTACAAATGCGATTTTTGATCACTTCCACGATTGTTTTCCTCTTAGAATAAACTTAATATAATATTATTTTTAATGAAAAAAACTGTGCAGGCTTATATAATTGTTTTTTTTTTTTATATTTTCTGGCAAGAAGTCGTATTCCGAAGACATTTATTTGCTGAGATACGCGCAAACAAAGGACGTAGAGGGCGCATGTCCGGTGCGTTGCGGAGTGTTTGGAGGGGGGGGGGGGAGTACAAAGGGGAACGAGGAAGACCGCACAGCGCATGCGCCGAGGAACCTTATCTCCCCCAGGGGCGCCACCCCCATAACAGCCCGCCGCCGGGGTAATTATCGAACCATTAAAATGCCCGCGCATTCCGTATGCCCCTGCTGCTAATTGCCTCCCTCGGCCGCGCACACACGCACGCGCATACACGCACGCGATCCCCGCGCTCCCCCCCCCCCTTGGACTACCACCACGGGATATTATTTGATAAATTATTAAGTGTAATTATTGATGACTCCGCGAGGCCGGGACGAATTGGAGGCCGTATTGTAATTAGCAGGCGAGCTCCCGGGACCATAGACGGCTGAATTAAAAAAGCACAGGGCCGGCATGGGTAGCTTTGTCACAACGGCCCCGCCATCTACCCTGCCGGGGAACTCGCTAGGGAGCCACATAGGGAGTTCCACAGCCCGTCGTGCGGAGGCCACCCCATTTGCGACGTCTCCTTTCCCCTTCCCCCTTAACCTTGCGATGGCACGGCGATTAAGTTGACACAGCCTCTAAGGTCGGCACGTGCACACTACATTCAGCGCTATCGTTAGTTAAGGGCTCTGTTTATCAAGCCTACAGTCACAGAGCTTACACGGACAAACATAGCTAAATACTTTCTTCCTTAAAGATAACATAAAAAAAAAAATGCAACGCAACTTTCTCACAGAAAACCACCATATTAAAAATTTTTCTTAATATCATAATTTATAATCTTTTGTTGTCAAATGTAAATTTTAATAATCTGTTTTAGAAAAATATCAAACATAAATATTAGCAAGATGTCACGTACAATAATTTTTGTTTGAAACCGTTACCTTTAAAATTGATACTTTGAGGAGGAATACAGTAAACACAGATTCTCCATATAAGCACAGTGCAATACAAACAACCACGTCATCTCGGGTCACTCGCAGTAAGCCTGGAGTGGGCTGATCTCTTGACCCCCGAAGTACGAAGACCCATGCGCCAAGTGGCTTTCTGTATAGGCAGTTCACGGTAAAGTGAGCTCATTTGAAAGCCCTCTCATTTGGAATATTAGTCAATAAATATATTTTATTTTAGCCTTAGAAGTTAACTTCCGAGTGCGGTGAAATACACATTATGTTTATTACTTATGTTCACTACATACATTGTAATATTTATTTAAAAAGGGGATTAAAGGATAAAAATTGGCTGAGCAGAAAAAGTAACTAGGACCTCAAAAGTGCTCACTTTACCATGAACGGCCTATATTCAGCTGTACTCGAAATTACTACGCTGACGGACCGCGAGTGACGATTGTTCTTAATTAATTAATTAATTAATGGCTAGATGTTTCAGCACACCGAAACACTGAAGTAGCTTCACAAAAATGGCAAAATGTGTAAAGCCCAGTTTTTTTTTTGCGCTCCACGGCCCTGGACATAGAAAGTCTACTAAGAAATAGTATAACGTACCCCTCTAGTGGAGGAGGTTCTAAATCATATCCACTCCACAATCGCTCGTTCCATCACAATTTACCTTCACCTTACCTCGCACGTTCCTTAGGATAGGCTTGCCTCACGACTTTCCCCGACATTCTCTGCCCAGTTTTGTCGAGGCTGTCATGGCGCAATGTGCCACAAAGATTCAAATTCAAATCACAGGCAGAGTACGAAATATTTAGGCATATGTTATTTTTAATCGCGGGTTTGTTTCAGTCTTGTGAATTCGCCGATCTCTAACGACAGACAGATATTAAACAGGGGTGTTACAGATATACAATCGAACCTTTTGTTGGTAAACTCACTGCCATATATATTTACATCAGCTACTTTTCCTTTATAATAAAAATCTGAGTTGTTTACCCCTTTTTTTTACTCGTTTCCGAGTGTATTAATTAAATAAGCATCCGCTTGCACATGATACCCTGAGAGGGCTCAGTGTGTTTTCCATCAGTTCCACTTTCGCTTTCTATATGTGTTCGTTCCATTTCGCTTCGAGCTCTACCTAAATCCATACACAAAACCAAAATTAATAGATTTCTGCAGTATATCGTGTTGCGCGGTGTGACGCAAGCTTTTTTCTATGATAAAACGGACCACAAATATGTGTGGTTTCTTTGTCATCCGATCCAAATTGGCCCTTATACATTTTTAATCCACCGTGAGCTCCATTTCCTGTAGTGTCAACATGCACAACCATCATGTTGGTATTATTGTTTTACATTTCATAAACGGATATAACAATTTCTACCGACGATCGCCATAAAACTGCCGCATGTCGATTGCATTTCGCGCGAGCACTCCATATCCGTCGTTCCACTGACTGTCAGACGGGTGCATACACTAAGCAGCCGCGAAATTACGAACACCAAAATAATTCGAAATCACGAACGTCAGAAAATAACCGGGCAGGGGGGGGGGGAGGCACGAAGTTGAGTTGAGACATTCGGGCGGCTCTTAACAACGAGTTCTTGAGAGCCGATGAGGGTGAAAATGAGGTGAGAATGGAGCAGCACCGGAATGCAAGGGCGGGGGAAACTGGAGATCCCAGAGAAAACCCGCCGACCAGCGGCATCGTCCGGCACTATTCCCACTTGGCGAAAATCCGGAAGCGACCCGGCCAGGGATTGAACCCTGTTCGCCTTGGTGGGAGGCGACGAGCAATCTAACTGCTCAGCCACCGCGGCCCTCCGCGGGTGCAAGGAGATTATTTACCACTACCCCAGTCTCACTAATGGGAGCTAATGACTTCACGTGGTATAACTGTTAATTTCCATCCTTTACCTGTATTTAATAAAGTCAGATGTCACTAACTAATGGTACACAGTATATATACTAGCATTTAATTTTTTTTGGTAAAATGTATGAATAGGAAGCAACAAGGGTAATGAGGAAACACTGACAAAACTGTTATATAAATAAAATTCTGGAAAGGCATGCTTTATCCAGCACCAGTTGCGCCAAATTTTCTACATAACCTTACCCCCCACCCCCCAACCGGTAGCAAAAAACCTCAAAACCGCAGAAAAGTTCCGACGTCCCTGGTTGAGATCCTGACAACACTGACTGACGGAGGACAGGGGGATATTCGCAAATCCCCTTCGATTACTACGTATTTATAGAACAGGTCCTACTTTCACAAAGTACACTGTTCGACCAGAACAAATGCCATATGACCTTTGTTAACGTCGACTATTGTAGCAGCGATGACTGCTCACTTCATTAGACAAGCAGATCCTGTCGCCTAAGATTATAATAATACAGTGTAACCCTATTTCTTTGTCCGAAAACTTGATCATCATTATTTTCTCTTTTCCGCATGAAAATTTAGATCCGTGATTGAAATTCCATAGTAGCTGAAGGTAGAAGTATAACAACGACCTATGAAGCACTGAACCAAAGTGCACAGCATGCACAACTCAACTCACTGAATCGTACGCCACACACATTTTATCTTTGTATTTCACATTTTCGAATAGTAAACCCGATACATACGACCCCCATAATTATCTACGTAACTCCGTTATCACGTCATTAGGTAAATATGGGGGGGGGGGGGGGGAGTACACCAAAAGTGGCCAGCGCCATATTAACAAATAAACAATTAAAATTCTGTTACATGTGAGGACGCCTGAGGGGCGTATCTGAGTTCGTGAGGGATGGAGGTCCTAATAAAAAATAAAAGAAATTAAATTTGATTTCTAATTTATTCACTCTGCTATTATCTACAGCATCTACAGCTGTCTCCTATTTTGCCCTTTTTATTTAACAGTGAGCGCATTATTTAATGTGTATTGCCACTCTAATTAACATCCTTCTAATTGCCTCTGTTGGCTACAGTCAATTCACTCATACTCATTATCAATACGAGTTCAGTCTATATGTTGCCATCGTTTATAATGACTTTCACTCACGCATCTAGTCCGATAATGCAGCCTGTCAGCCGCACACTTCACTGTCTGATACTTGCAGTCGCAGACTTCCCTTCCAGCTGGTCACTGGTCGCCTTCTATCGCTCGGAACTCAGCCACTCATTCGTTCATCAGCTCCAACTCAAACCGCGGCCCGGAGGCCTGCCGCGGTATTTATAGAGCTCGCACTGACATCTGGAAGGTTCGGCGCACCCCGAGACGCGCTGAGAGAACGAGGTCGATAATCCTGAGCATTCTTCAGATAAACGTAGGAAACACTACGCCCTGAGTCCGTGGCGCGCGTCTGTAATTAGAAACCCGCCATTGCCTCCCGTCGCTGTCATCGCTATCGTATGACAACTTTGTTTCCTTATCTTCCACTCGCCCGCGCACGATGCAAAATAGCGAGGGCGCAACAATAAGAAAAAAAAAAGATTGGCGCTAAAGGTAAGCAACATCATAAAAACATACATTATCAGTTAGCTACAGCTCCATGTCTTATTCGCAGTATCGTCCGCTAGACGACGCGGCAGTGAGTCATCTACTTCCACCTCGTCATCCATTTTGCTTAAGACGACTGGTGCATGCTATATTTCATATCTCAAATTAATGAAATATTGCACATCCCACTGATTAATTTCGCGGCCAAAATTGCTTGATAGACAACTTGAGAACCGCGAGGTTCAGAATCAGAATCTCACATAAGTAATGTCTATGTTTTTGTTACATATTTAAGTCATTGCGTCATGATTAACCTCACGATTTTTATATTTTCCCACATGGACAGTTGCAACTATTTAAAAAAATAAAATATGTGCACTAATAAAGCTTAGGGCTTAGATTCGCCACTTTTTGCTTAAGTTCTTCGTTTTCGCGTCATAATTTCGGATTGGTAGTAATTACTGACAATGTACGATTATAGAAAATTTATATTTTACGAGTTTTCTAATATTTTTGCGCGTAATTGTAAATGTCTGTTATCTGCTTGTTGTAAAATATCAGCAACATGTTTATACTTTATTAATAAGTTCCTGCCTTTCTGCAAGCTGAAAATAACATACAGTGAATATTAGGTGCAAAAGTATCAAATAACTATTAAATTCAAAAAAATGCTATGATAAAAATTTTTCAATAATAGCTCTGAACCTGAAAAGATGACACGAAATCGAAGAATTCCTGCCCAACAGTTGGAATCCGCACTATAACACGCGAGCAGAGAGGACCAGTATAGCCTGCAGTTGTCTGTCTTGCGGTAGGCAGGTTGGGCGGGAACTGCAATCGGCGCTGCAGCAGACAATACACGCTCACAACCGGTTTTCCTTCGCCGATATCAGTGCCATGGCACCGTCGTGACATTTACATTTAACATGCCCAAGAAAAAGGCCGACGAACGAACACCAATTCTGCTCATACATAAGGACCTTTCAAATCACTCTGTAGGTAAGACGTAACTACTGGACATCATTAAGACCCTTTGTCGCTCACAACCGTCACTATACAGGGCCTCGATAATAAATGCTTAAAATTGCACCCACTAGCTTGAGATGGTTTGATATATACTCAGTAATAAAAAATGCGATCATTACGTTTGCGACCGACATATTGGCAAGTGAGTAATTGTCTTTTGCTGTGGCGGGCTCAGTACATTTCACCGATAACTGTAAACATATTATGTAAGCTTAGGACACTCAGCCTGCCATTATCCCGTGACTTCCGGTCCCCGAGGTTATCGGTCACAGAATCAACCATTCGTGAGAGTCGGCAATCCAGACTTCCCCGAAGATTCGAATTCGTCATCAGGCCACCTCCGAACCTCCCGACTTCTATAACACGAACAACCGCATTCTATTCCGAATTCCCGGCACCAAGTATCGAAAAAGTTTTTATTACTCTGCTATTAAAATGCATAGTAAAGTACCAGTTAGATTAAAATTGCTATACAGTGATGAAACTAGAATTTAAAGAAGTACCCTGAAAAAGTATTTACTGCCCAATTAATTTTATTCTGTAAAGAAATATCTAAAGTTTTAAGTTTGTAATATCATACTGCATATACATTGTATACGGGATAATCAGCACTTTGTTTGTATTTGACATGATTTCACACATCCAGGAAACTTTTGTGCTCGTACATCAAGATTTATGAAAAACTATTTTTTTAATAGTTGAAAAAAAAGATCCCATGCTCCTGTATCACCTCACCAACTACCGTGAACTCCGCTAGCCAATCAGCTCTCGCTTAGACCCATGGCTATGCCCCTACTACGGTAAACCAATGACCCACTAGCCTCGCAGTGAGGCCATTTATGCTCTCGCTTCGACCCATGGCTATGCCCCTACTACGGTAAACCAATGACCCACTAGCCTCGCAGTGAGGCCATTTATGCTCTCGCTTCGACCCATGGCTATGCCCCTACTACGGTAAACCAATGACCCACTAGCCTCACACTCCGCAAGCCAATCAGCTCTCGCTTCAACCCATGGCTATGCCCCTACTACGGTAAACCAATGACCCACTAGCCTCGCAGCGAGGCCATTTATTTCTCTTCGATTACTGAACTACATATTTCTTACATGCACACATTCGCCCTCAAGTACACCACCATTAAAGACTACTAAATATTTCACACTTATAACCAACTATAATCAACCAACCAGCTATACGAACTTAATTATTTATTGGGGGGGGGGGGTGGAAAAGGGATCAGAGGCTTAGTGCTCTTATAATTGTTCTGGCAACACTGCAATGAGTCCATTTAAAATGGGAACTGATAACTACGGGCATCCAAATCCGCATCACCGTTTCGGAAGCGTCGTCCACTTCGGCACTGGGAAGACGAGATAAGCTATTCTTTATTCCTGACAGCGCAATAAGAAACTCCATTCAGAGTCTTGTCTCCGTCACAACTTCGAAATTAAATCGTGCACTTCTGACATCAACTTGCCCGTAAATATATATTGTAAGACTGTAACGATGACAGTGATTCAAGAGAATTTCGTTTCAGGTCTTACAGCTCTGAAGAATTGTTATTTTTAAATAAGTCACGAGCGTAATTACATTTTGGTTTATTTTGTGAACGCAAGAATGAGAATGAGCATAACTGTAACTTATTTACGCGTGCAGCAATTTCACGGTGTTTACTGAACGACGCAGGGATTGTTAATCACGTGTATATTCTACATGTGAAGAAATGCAACTCAGCAAGAACGAAACCAAAATGCGCTTTCATAGTTCAATTTACCCATGAACAGCTGTATCCTAGCAATTTACCCATGAACAGCTGTAGCCTAGCAGTTTACCCATGAACATCTGAAGTCTAGCAATTTCTCACGCGCCGGCAAGAAATTACATGCACGTCCGTTCGATACAGCTAGTGCAAACGCCATCCCAACCGATGATGAACCATGTATATATTGCATTCCTTACTTCCAACTTTACTGAAGCCCTGCTTAAGTTCTACAGTCACGATATTCACCCGCCTCAAACAAACAAAGCTTAACCAAGTATAGAAAATTACACCAAAGGCACAACGCACAAAATTCGTGCGCACTCAGTGTAATAACATTTTGCATAAGAACTATTTTTTACTACGCAATACTGTCACACCCATTTTCTCCCAGATTTTCTCATATTAATTGTAAATTAAATTTTATAATTTATAAATAAAATATACGTAAATGTTTAATTTAACAAAAAATAAGACACTTTTACTTTAACGTTAATATACCACTATAATAATATAGCACAAAACCGTTGTGATAAGACATATTTAGGTAACAACCAAACACGTCATATATAGAACGATTTTTAAATGTAAGATTCTGAAAGTGTGAAGAAACCGCGAATAGAATACAGGGGTAAGGAACGCGATATTTTCTCCTGGAACCAAACTCCCGATACTCGAGATCTGGGCTACGCCAGATGAAATATTCCAGTTTTCACCAGCCGGGCCTTACAAGTTTCGGGCAAGATCCCTCCAGTAGAGGTCAGCATCTGGCTGCTGCGACGCCTAGGCAGGTTCCGTACCACATGCCACAGCCGGCGGACCAATCAGAGCTGCCGCAGCAAGGTCGGCGCCTGGACGCCTCGCACGCGGCCACAATGAGCCTAGGCCCCGCGGTACTGCCGCGTACCCGACAAAAGGCATCACTGCCGCGAGGTTGTTGCAACAGAGAGTTCTTAGTGACCGCTAGACCCCTCTGTCGTATGTATAAAACTCGCCCCCAAATCCGCAACCATGTCATCCATGATAACCATACATAGGAGGCGAATAAGAATAATAGCAAAATGTGGCTCAGTAGCAGCTTTATGATATTCGGTTTATGAGGGTGACTGTAGAAAGTAAAAAAAAAAAATTATTTTCCTTTTTACTTTTAATTACCGGGTACTTCTCCTCTTTTTATTTTCCGCCGCCTCAAGAAAAAATGCAAACAATTTTCAAAATCAAACAGCTTTACAAAATTTATGAAAAAATTACATTTAAACATTTAAAGATTATAATTCCTTAAAGACTTTAAAAACATTATAAAATTTAGAGGTTACAATTAAAATGTGCCATTACAAAGATATATAGTTACATAAATAGGCCTATATACAATAACTTGACTGGCACCAATTTCCCCCAATTTACAATATTTTTCAAATTGACACCTATCTTGAGCGAGACCAAAGCCCTTGGGTGCGACCTCCCCCCTCGTTTAGTTTGCCAGGGTATTTATAGCGGAGTTTCCGCAACCGCCCACCATCCACCCCAAAGCCGCGGAGAACTCCCTCGAAACGGAAGCAGATCTTAGTCCAATCCAATTGAAAGGCGGTGTTGACGTCACAAGGCGACTCCCTCTCAGTCGCCCCAGCCACTTCTAGGTGGAAAGAAACGCCGGGCGCTCAGTGCAGTTCCGACCTTCATCGTACTACCAAGCATCCGCGTCGCGGAGTCTTAACTCTCCTCGGCTGCGGTCAAGAGTCAACGTCTGCAAAAACTAAGTACTCACGATAGGCGCGAGGCAGCGTTAACTCCGCATATCTGTGTGTGGGTGGGGGATGTAGAAGGGGTGGGGGAAGGGGTTTAGCGGATGGCATTTCCCGAACGCCGCGTTAAAACAGTGTTTTGTTTCGCGAAATCCGTGTGCTGGCGCGCGTGCGTGGCACTAGCAAATAATCCGCCGGCAGAGACAGAGAGGGCGCGGAGAGGGAAAGAGACGGAGAGAAACGTTGAGGGAGGAAAGGGGGGGGGGGGGGGAGCGGGAGAAAAAGACTTTTGACGGCGACCATTATACCCGGGCAGTCCCTGTCGTAACTATCGGCATAACCAGGCGCGCGGATTTCAAATCAATGGCGTATATTCTGTACCTAGCTCCCAACCCCCAAACCCTCCTCCCAGCCAAACACACATATATGACTTTTTTGTCTCGGGCCGGTCGAGGGGTGAAAATGTTTCAATTGCGGGCCTGCATCAGGACACCGGGGGGGTGGCGCGTGTATTGATGTACTTCCCCAACCCCTTCCTCGACCAGAGCGATGGCACGGTGGGTCATCAACACCAGGGCAATATTTCGCTCGCCCACCCTCCTCCCCTCTCGAATATCCACCCCGAAATCGCCTCGCCCACCCCACAAACAGCCGGGGAAGAAGAGGGGAACAGTTTTCGAGTCGCGCCTGTTGTTTTCCAGATGTCCATTCACCATTTCAGGCCGTGGGCATTATTGCCATTAATCCGACGGGCAATAACGTACAGACCACCGCGCGCACACACGCACGGAGAATCCTCAGCAATAACCACACGAGCCGAGCGGACCCTGGAATAGTGTGAAAGGGGGCAGGGGGGGTGGCAGCGTTGTTTCTGTCGCACAATGCGCTGTGATTTCGCCATCCCCCCCCCCCCCAGCTACGTCCTAAATAATGATACCCCAAGCTTATGACTGCACGGATGCACGAATGTGTGTGTGTATGTATGTAACCGCGCGTTTTCTACGGCCGAGCATAAAGGTAACTGCGCCGGCCCGATAACGTGTTATTATTTACCCAAATGCACGCCGGACCATCAAAAAATCCCCTCTGCACTCCTCGCTCTCACCCTTTATCACGGCCCTTGCCCACCAGATCACTGCCAAAGTTATAAGCGGCGACAGATAAAAAATAATGCTGGCCGCGATGTGTTGCGAGAGCCGATCGCAATTGTGCTGAAAATGTATGCTGCAGGGTTCTTTGGTCACCCGGGGGGGGGGGGGGGTTGCCGCAAGCCGTTAGTACAAGGTGGGTGCAGCAGGAGAGGGGGCGGGACAGAGAAAGAAAGAGCTTTTAATGTTAAACAGTAAAATTTTATTTCCATATTTAATGTTCCTTTGCATATGGGCGAGCGAAGAGAACGAGTCGGGACGTTTGCGAGTGGTTTATGTTCGGAAATTCACGCCCGTGCTTTTTTTATTATTATTATAGTTATCGACGGCGGGAGAGAGGGGTAGCTGAGAAGAGGAGGAGGGGTTGTGCTCGCCGAACGAATCGCAACGGCCGGACCCCTCCCACTCCGAGAGATATAATATTATATATATTACGACGAGATGGGCCGACCGACCATCCAAGACCTTTTATAGTCGCTGGACGGAGATACAAAGAGGGCAGGGGAGTGAGATGGCCAAGAAGTGGGAGGGGTTGGAATGCAGAGGTATTCAACGCCCCTGAAAGGAATAACAAGGTGGCTAGCGAGGAATCTCGGTTTCTCTCTTTGTTGTTTTCCTACGGCTTTTGTTCGCGCCCCGTACAGAGAACAGGTACGTGTGAGTGTGTTTTTGTGCGTGCGCGCACGTGCTCGTGAGGCTAACACCGCCCCTGCACCACCGGAATCGCGTGGCTCCGACAATCACACGACACGACACGTACGACGACACAGTTAAAACCCAACAGCCAATCCAAAGACACTTGACGTCAACATGACGGAAACCATCGCACGATCGACAGTTTCGGATCAGAAAAGTTATCAATTTTTGTCTTGTCGTTCAGCACTGCAACAGAGTGCACGACTACCTTTCTCTACATTTGAAAATTTCCAACTTAAAAGGGAAAAATCAATTGCCAATAATGGATTAAACCCAAAACAATACAATTTAACCTTATCGTGCTATAGCGTGTTAACATCGTGTGTTCCAACATTTCCTCCTATACACCGCCTCTGAGACTACATAATTATGTAACCATCTTGTAAATGGTGCTGAAAAATCCTAAACTTCATGTAAAATGCCGTGCTATTAATCTAAGCAGTCGCACTGAAAACATTTTTTCGTGTCATGCTCGTTGCAATATAACACGACAGTCTTCTGCGCCACCAATACTTTGAAAGGACTACACAAGTACAATTAAAGCTGAATGAATTACTTCCATCAGTAAATTGCTACTCTGAAAATTCAGCTACCCGGATGGGAGCATCTCAGAACAAAATGATTCACTGGCAAGCAGTAGAAAGTGCTATTAAATCAGTGGGATCCAGTTTAGGCTGTCAGTGATTCCAGTGATATATTTTTCACCAGCCAACACGCAAAAACGTAGAGGGTAATGCGTACAAGTGCATGATGAATCGAGTGCCTTGGTCGCGTAATGAGGACGAACTACAAACGCAATTCCAAGAACGAAAATGGGACCACTGGCATTGGCCATGTCAAACAATTCGCGGCCATGAAGCACAGGCCGACCGTGAGAAGATAATTGGGAAAATAAAATGGCATGCTTCTTGATTTGTGAGTGACAATATTCCATTATTAATAAAGACAGGCGATTTCAAAGATTCACAGACATTAAAAATTAAGGGCACTACTCCACACAGGAGTGTTTCTTTCGCACAATCCGAAACTTCCCAATGATGTCCAAGTTTTCTGCCGGGAAATTCTGATACCATGACCCACTTTCTCGATTTCTTGTTGGTTTTGTGTAGGTAATACAACTATCTTGCAGTTCTTATAGCCCGAGAACCTACACAAAGTCAAGGTCAAGCTACATACTGCAGTCACACCCGCCTAAGAAGTAATTACGAATTTTACATGTGCGAGTGCGAAATTCTAGGCACAGTCAAATCGGGAAGAGTGACATGAATGGAGGAAGTGAAAGAATCACGTGACGAAAGCTGCAGAAGCAATTAGTCAATAAATGGCATAACATAAGGAGAAGCCATATTATAAAGGAAAAGATAAACTCTGGAAGAAGCTAAGGCGAAGGATATACTTCACAACCATTGCAATCAAACCTCGTTCCTAACAGCTTGGACGAGACCCAGAACCAATAATAGACCCCGAACATAAGGAGCGTAACAAGCCGCGGTCCAAATATACAATGGCCAATCACAACGGCAATGAAACAATAAACAAGCGCCAACGACTGGAATATGGAACACCTACTACCACGTCAACACGAGACTTCCTCATCTCGATTTACCACCCATCTGTCTAAATGCCCACCATTAATTCTTTTTTTCTATAATATTGGACCCATAGTTTCCAAAACATCGTGATTATTTTCGCGTATCACCGCCAAGTGTTAGACTATCACTGGGGTGACTCAGTGGTCCGCACAGGTATCGCGAAAGTTCAGCTCTCGAGTGACCAGACTGCGTGGCCCAACGCAAAGTCATGATTTCGCACGAACTGCAAACATCAATTAAACAACAGTGGTCTTAGTGTGGGCACCAGGTACTGAAACCCACTCTGACAGACGGTTACCCCGCGGTAAATGACCTCGACAAACGCCTGAAGACCCGACTTCGACGACGTAACTCAGGGACGCCACACGCTATCCTACGCACAATCACTTCGTCCACCTTCTGCCACACAGGAATTTATTAGCCTCCGCTGCAGTTTCGTACTCCTGGCAGACATGTTAACGCTACATAGTCTTCTGCCACACAGGAATTTATTAGCCTCCGCTGCAGTTTCGTACTCCTGGCAGACATGTTAACGCTACATAGTCTTCTGCCACACAGGAATTTATTAGCCTCCGCTGCAGTTTCGTACTCCTGGCAGACATGTTAACGCTACATAGTCTTCTGCCACACAGGAATTTATTAGCCTCCGCTGCAGTTTCGTACTCCTGGCAGACATGTTAACGCTACATAGTCTTCTGCCACACAGGAATTTATTAGCCTCCGCTGCAGTTTCGTACTCCTGGCAGACATGTTAACGCTACATAGTCTTCTGCCACACAGGAATTTATTAGCCTCCGCTGCAGTTTCGTACTCCTGGCAGACATGTTAACGCTACATAGTCTTCTGCCACACAGGAATTTATTAGCCTCCGCTGCAGTTTCGTACTCCTGGCAGACATGTTAACGCTACATAGTCTTCTGCCACACAGGAATTTATTAGCCTCCGCTGCAGTTTCGTACTCCTGGCAGACATGTTAACGCTACATAGTCTCTCGCCATACGGATTATACAGCGTGGAGGAGGGTGAGACGACTTAATGACCTTAGCGAAGCTGCAGGCACCAAGCACTAGATTTTTCCCACGGACAAGGAAGGTTCGTTGCCTTTGAAATACCGTTACCGCTGTGTGGCGGGCAATCCCGCGCGACGCAGACAAACTTTACAAAAAAAAAAAAAAAAAACCCCAGCTGAGACTAACAACGCAATATTTCCCCGGGTTCCTCATCCCGCTCAACAAGCGAGCCGAAGTGATGACGCTTCGGTAAGGCCACACAAGGCGGGCGAATTTAAGACCGAGTTAACGAAATCCACGTCTGTTTCATATTAACGTACGTATTATTTTACGCTACAAAACGAAATTATTTTTATATTATACACGTAGATACATTGATAAAATGCTAAATTAAATTATTAACAGTCGACACCCATACAAGTATATTGTAATTTTATCTACTGACAGGCAACCTTAAATGAAACGAGCGATTTCTTGCTCTTACATCCAGTTTTTCTTCCGTGTACAGCGAAAATCATAATTCTGCACATTGCTAAAAAAGTGTCCGTACAATTACAGACATTTTCACAGAAATGTGTAGGAAATATACGGAAACGCAATACGTAATGACGGGGGAAAAGAGAGACCTGACTCCGTAAATACAAAATACGGAAAGTGTTCGTATTTGCAAAAGCTTCCGGTTTCGAGAATGAACAATTCGGACTCCAGCGAACCTTTCTTAGCCACTGTAACCGGAAATTACTATCATTTCTGCGGCACTTCAGTTACACGCACCAATAACACTTATTCCTTCAAATATCAAAAGAAGCCTAAGGCGTCTGTAACATTTAGAAACACTTAAAATACTCAAACTTTAATATAAACTGAAAAGTTGCTCATGCGATTCCATTAAAAATAATTAGGCCCCTAAGATATATCTGGAAACCGTATAAGAAATTGTATGTAATTTGTTAGAGTCATAGGCTTCTAACTTTTTGAGCCGGGTTGAAATCTCTTTCAGGTATAAAAAATGTTTTAATTTTTAAAAGTACCTTTGTTGTGAACATCAGAACACCCAAATAATGAAACTTTTTTATTTTATATTGTATATAAAAAAAATGAAATTAAAAAAAAAAAAAATTAACAAAGAAATTAAGGAACATATTTAGTGAATCCACGGAGGGTTCTGTCAAATTCACGGAGAAAGCCCGTTTTAAGAAACCAATGCGCCCGTAATTTTGCGGACACTTATGAATAAATTTCTACCAATACTTATCTGCAAAATTAAGGAAGTGTTGTTTTAACAGTGCACCCTGAGCAACAGACTCAAGATGGAGAATACAAAAGACTAAACGATTTAATAAAAAAAAAGGTACTTTAGAAAGCGGCCATCAAATATATTCTAGTACATACCCTACAGTTTATTTCTGTTAGATTGCTCGTTAAAAACTGCTACACAATTCACACATATGCTGCACTATTGATAACATGTAGGTTATCTATGGCCCCGAATAGGACAATACGATACCGACGCGGGGGAATTTCATTGCGCGATCTTAAGTGGAACAAATTTGCTTATTAGCCAGAAGGCAGTGGAAAATGTTTTCGTATCATACGAGTACATTTATTTTTTGTAAATAATGTGCCATAATTACAAAATACCCTAATCATGTAAAACCACCGCAACAGGTTAAGTCTCCAGATGCTGTTTCTGCATAGTAGATGATAACTGAAATTAATGGATGAAGAACTCGGCAACGCCACATACTTACGTAATTTGTCTAGCGCGCAAATGGAAAAGCACGTCAGCAAAACTTACAACACGGGAATGTTGCGATTAGAATAAGGGGCCCATCATCGCATGACCAGAAACATTAATTGTGTTATGTAGGCTATATATACCACGTCCATCTAGTGGGCAGTGTCACTGGGAGGAAGCAGGGGGGGGGGGGGGGGGGGAAGGGAAACATAAAATATGCGGTCGGAGAATATTTACTTGTTTAAATAATTCATTACCAATTTTCTCATATCTTTTTCGATAAGCGGAAAATTTTGCTCGCATTGGAAAATGGTTAAACTAGCAGAGAGTTTTACATGTTTCTATTATGCCGTGTAAAACACAGTCTCGGCCGCACGGGGGGGGGGGGGAAGGGGTGGTTATTACAGGTGGCTCAAAATTTTCAAATACTCATTACTTTAATCTCACAACGTAGGTGGGATCGTGTAAAATTGACATTAACTTCCTTCCCTCGCTCTTCCCAAAACGCCAGTAATGTTCCGCACTGGTCTCTGAGCCTTAGGCCCGGCACGGATGGCGTGCATACTAACGCCGCTACCCCTCCCAGCTTCAAACATGGACCGCTCCAGCCGTAATAAGGACAAGGCACGGAACCCCATTAATGTTATTGTTATTACGGAGAACGGTGTTTCGCAACTCCCGGGATCATAACGCAACCTCCAGAACCACTCCGCCCCTCTTACCCCCTACTTCTTCCCCCACCCAGCCTCCCTCAGACCATTCCACCGCAGCTATTATCTCGGGAGGTAAAAGAAAAGGACCAGCCGACCGAGGTTATAATTAACTTTTCAACTATTATAATATTCATCGCAATGACTAGAGAGCTGACTGTCATTATGCTAGATTGAAAACCGGCTACGAAACAGGACGTCTCCATAAAAAAAAAAAAGGACGAGGCTACAAAAATTACAATTATTACCCGTCGTGGAAAGGGAGGGGAATAAAGATATATTACATTCGAGTAAATTAAAGTTCCCTTCGTCCCATTCTCCTTTTTTGGTTTCCTGCGGATGCGAAGCAAATGATTAACTAAATAATCCTGGTAATAGAAGCTGTCGGGAGATGTAGGAGGGGAACAGAAAGAGTGTGTGTGTGTGTGTTGGTATGCGTGGTGATGGCACGAGCTTCTCACAAACAAGTTACACAATATCTCTCTAGAGAGTATAGTCAGAACAGCAGAGCATTTCCAGTGTTGCCAAATGTAGAAGCACACCCCCTCCTCTTTTTTCCAGTCTAAGACAGTATCTGGTTCGCTATTTTGGATTCGAAATTTCTAAATACCGTGTTCCTAATTTCGAAGAATTTACGGATGTGCCTATTTTGAGCACGTCGTGAAAGTGGAAGATACAGTCGGATAAAACTACTTTAAAAATGCTCTTAATCATGTCGGAGAATCGTATAAACCTAAGTATAAGTTTGTCCTTAAAACTTGTTTGCAGAAAGTAAATTTTAATAGCATTAAAGTCTTGCTATAGTATAACTGGAACGTACGCGGCCGTTCACTATCTGAAAGGCATTCGTTTTAACTCAGATCATCTCTTCTTTACTTATATGCGGAAAGGCTTGCCAGGATGGCATAGCAATGTGCGATTACGATGGAGGCTCGCATTCATTAAGAGCGTACCACACAGTGTCCTTGAAACGAAGTCCAATTACTCCTGCATGTTCGACAATATGAACAATTGTATGCATTAAACTGGGCCAGTTTATAGTACACTGACACACTTGCAACCATTGCCTACGTTCGCAAACTACCGAATAAATATGCACAAGCATTCATAAACAATACCAGTCCTAAATACAGCCGGCTTGAATTCAACACACGACGCGCATGGATGCGAGTTAGGCATGGCCACAGTATTTGTTGCTAACCAAGAGTAGTTACAAAACTCGTTACTCAACAGATTATAACTAAACTATTCTAATTCTAACTTAGTTTTACTTGGCGAAATTCAGACTTGCACTTTTATTATATTTGCCCATTTTCAAATACACACAAAAAACATTTGGTTAGAAACGAGTAATTCTGTACATGTACTTTAACACTCTCATTACCTGATTAGTTGTAGAACAAAAAAGGTTAAACAAATTAAATTATCAATATGGAAAACCTTAATATTTAGAATAGTATTGCAAAGCACAAGAATTTTCTCGTTAAGATGTTATAATAAATTTCTTGACATGGTTTTAAATTGCGACTGTTGATGTTGCATGTCTGAGTGCACTTAGAAACAGTTCCATGCTCTCAAGACTGAACAGAGGAACACTTCACTGCCTAGACTGTGATCACGGAACAAGCCACTGTACCTGGAAGCGAGTGAACAGCCAGCCAGCCAACTAGCCACATGGGAGTGTGGCACTCCTTAGCGATCACAACCGAGCACATTCGAATCTCCTGATATTCTGCGGTTAGGGACGAGGCTGTTTTAACTCTCGACCCTCTATATTTCCCCTCGTTCAAAGTGCCAGCTCCATGATAAAAAATACAACTCGACATGGTCCCAATTTCCACAGGACGATATCCCAGACGCTGACATTCCAAAAAACCAGCAAACTCCCGCCAACAGGAGAGATAAACTGCCTCGGCTAGTTTGAAACGCTGCTACGCCATCACTTGGGAGGGGTTTCGAAATTGCTGATTAAAAAGAAATAATACCCCTGCCGTGCGCATTAATAAAATCGGATGATGGTCCGAATATTATAAATCGTTACTTTTATTTCGCCACGACTGCTGAAAATTCTCCGCTTTACATCTACAAAAATAATAACCGCTAGGCGGCGGTCTGGAATGGAATAATAAATCGCACACAATAAAATTTACGATTTCGGAACTGCACCTATTGTATTCATTACACAGCAATACGGCCGCCCACGCCCCTTCATCCTACATCAAGCCAATTCCTTTTTTTTTTTTTCCTGCCATTTCACTTCCAGGCTTCCGTATTCTCTTTCGCTTTTTTTTTTTGAAATCAATTTTATTGCCTACATGTGATGCACGACAAATTTTATTTTCCATTCGTATTCATGACGTTTATTGAATTAAACTTGAGACCAAAAATACCGGAATAAAAAATGGAAATTATAAACTTGTTTGAGGCGATCCGTGAGGCTGGATTTGATTTGCATCAGAGCGCATGAGCCGAGCTGTGCGAAATCAGTTTAAATGTTTTCAACCGTTCTTTTTTTTTTTTTTTTTTTTTTATCTCCTCTCCTCCCTCTGCGCCTGGTGGTGGGGTGGGCCCGTACATTTCGGGTCTTTGTCGAGGGCCCCGTCTCGACGTGTCGGAGATACTCTCGGACGAGCTGCGGCCCCCAGCCTCGCGCCGCTCCGCGAACACATTTCAAGTTCCGTCGTCTGTAGTCCGCATGTTAGAAGCACAGATACGTCGGAGCGCTGAGGACTTCCGCCTGCCTGGGACTTGAAGTACGTTGCAGATGTTTGTTTTGACGAAACTATTAAGCGTGCTCCCAGTATGTTTACCTACCAATACAGGCATCACACCCCAAACGAGGAAGGAATGTCTAAAGTTACCACGAATGTTGTACGAGATCTAGATATTAAGAGCCGCCCAAATCTCTCTACTCAACTCCTTTGTACTAATAAACACAATAGTAGTACTACATGTCGCTTTGGTATGTTAAATTGCCTGCATAGAAGAATCATAACTCAAAATGATCGTGAAACAATCTCGTTAACCCTTTTCCACAAACTGAAATTAATGGATGAAGAATTCGACACGTTTTCCAGTATGTCAGTGCTTGCTGTAACAAGAAGAAAAAATCCCACCAAGAAAATATGTGTAATTATAGCCACGATTACACATAAAGGACCCCCCTCCCCCTTTTTCGCGTTTTAAAATTAACCTATAAATGTGGAATAAACTAAAATAAAGCACAGTAAATGTATAAAACGGCATGTACCAGAAGTACTAGAATCCAATATTTCCCCTCTTAATAAATATATTCATAACCAATTTAAGTAAATTCCCTAACCCCACATCCCTGACGTTTCCTCTTTCCCCTGACGCTAGCCACCCTGTAAATATACTTTAAAAAAACACACATCACACGCTACTCAACTCTATGATGTAATTGGTCAGAATTCGGAGAAATAAGGCACTACTAAATGTGGATCATTTCTGATTAAAACAGTAAAGGAGATAAAGTGTTCTAATATTTAACATCGTGGAATATTAATTTATAAATGTTTAAAAACTGCATTGCAAATGCAATTATTTGACCAGTTTGGTATGGATTTGCAGAAAAAAAAAACTGTGCACAAATCTCCATTCTGTTATAACTTGACCAACTATTTCCAGTATGACCAAACATTTCACCAGGTGAAATGTCATTTTCGAATTCCCTGACTTTTTCCCTGCTTTCTAGGCACTATCTTACCATTTCCCATGACCTTTTTTCAGGAATACTCAAACACAATACTATATATTTGTTTTAACGTTGACAAGACAAATATGCCATCAATTAAGTTGCATTAAATTACACTGCAACAGACCAAGCAAACAAGGCCGACATTTGCTTCCACCCATTGATATTTCTCGTGATACATGCCATTGACTTCACATAAGTACCCATTAGAAAGACACAGATACTCCATTTTCTACGTGTAGGCCCTATACTATGTCACTTGGCAATGATTATTATTGCCATTTTACACACTTAAAAATTGATATCTTAAAATACACATGCTCATAAATACATTATCCTGTATTCACACAACTACCATTTTTTTTGCAGAGTAACAATTATTTATATTTTCCCTGACCCAAATGAAAATTCCCTGACTTTTTCCTGTCACATGAAAATCCCTGATTTCCCCTGTGGGTGGGCATCATGATTATTAACAAGAAACTTCTGTCACTTTGTCTTCCCATCACCCCCACGGAAAATTGCGAGCTATCATTCGAATACGAACACACTGTTCACATTTCTAGCATACCGTGGGCATACATTAAGAGCTGAGTTAGGCCTGCTATGATGCATGCTCTTAAGGTTGAAATAAAGCAACTGCCTATGGAGCACTGCACCTGCCTGTAAAAATGGGAATAACTCATAAAAAATAAGTACAGACACCACAAAAATTGCCAGAAAAGTGTGATTTATACTGTGTATGAAAGAAGAATGTATATATTTTACAAAATTATAAAATAGTTTACTAAAATATACTTTTTAAAAGCAAAAAATTAATCAGTCGATAGAGTTCGCATTTTTAATCAAATTTAAGCGCATTTCCGTTTTGGATGCTTCGGAAAGCAGAATTTACGAGAACATTTTCTTCAAGAAAGATTATCATAATATTTACTGTAATCATGTGCGATAAAATCACAGTAATAATGCATCATATAAATTTTATAATTGGTTTTATTTACATCAGATGCAGCCATAAATGTTTGAGATGGATGGACGCACATACAAATAATTATAAAATAAAAATTATTTCCTACACTACTATTACAATTTTCTTATACACAAACATAGTAATCATTATGACGATATTCCATGACGAATATTTTCTTGCAAATTCTTTCTGAAGAATCCAGAATGGAAATATGCTTAAATTTTGTTTAAAAAAAAAAAAAAAAAACAGACTATTTTAATCGATAATTTTTTGCATTTAAGAAGTATATTTTAGTAAAATATTTAATAATTTTGCAAAATATATACATTCTTCTTTCATATACAGCATAAATCGCACTTTTCTGATAATTTTTATGTTATCTGTACTGCTATTTTAAGAGTTCTTCGCGTTGTACAGTTGGTTTATTTCCACGCTAAAGAAATTTTTAAATGCGGATGGAGGGGCTCCAACACAAACAGCAGCCAACGACTGCTGATAGGAGGAACAGACTAGCGGGACCCAGGGCCGGTCTGTGGACCCTAGCAGACACACGCAGGATGCGGCGCCCGTTAGTCAAACACTGAGTGCTGGCCACTTGACAGCGCTGGGCGTGGCCAAGACCGCCACTGGGAACAACCTCAACCACGTGACCACCGTAAAGCTTATTTTATAATAACAAATTATTAATTTAAAATCATGCAGTAACCGCACTTCTCTTACATGGAACTGAGTCTTCACAACATGCCTGCCCTGTTCATTTTTTGCTCCTGACATAACCTCGCATAAAACAACCATTTATACACATATTATTCTTCAAAACAGACATTGGTTGGTAGAAAAGCTTATTACAGTGATATAAATCACAAATAAAACCATAAACACGCTGCAACAGTTTTCGTCAACAACACCGACTGCTCTGTTCCGATTGGTCACCGCCATGCAACATTTATGGAAGATATAAATTATAGCTATTATTTTAACGATTAAGGAAATCCTAACACCGCACACGACCAAACAAGTTCTGTTGGAAACCCACAAATAAGAGAATTATGTACTGAAAAATTTTCTGCGAAATCCAAGTTTGCGCGAATACGCGTATCTAGATGATAATGTTCTGTAAATACAATTTTTTTTCTAAAATAAAAAAAATAAAAAAACACCTATGTGTCTATCTTTTCACTTTTATCATATTACGTGTATTCGCGGAGAACAATTGTCGTAAAAATGGTCCTTACGCGGTATGAGAAAAGTATACGATTATAGGAACGCAGTTTAATCTGTGGGCTTCCATCACGTGCAATAAAGTCGCACTGTTACAGATCTAATTTGCACAGTACAGCATTTTGACGGAAACACTGGACGCGTTGCGCGTAGGAGCGATGAGGCGCTAGAGGTGCGTGTTAATGTCGCCCGCACGAGCAACTAATAAGAAAAGTTTAGAGGCCCTCCTACAATTACCACATCCCTTGTTCTACGGCGAATGTTTGTCCTGTCCTCTCTGTCGAGACCAAGGTGTACGAGCAGCCACAATTAGGATGTCCAAAGGTGTCCCATCCTGGACACTACAGTGCAATAATTGTTGTGCACATTTTGTAACTTTTCCCTTTTAACTTCTTTACAAATTCAATTTCTAGGTATCTGGGTCTGAGTCGCGGCGTGTCTTTCTTCTCCTAAGTTTCGGCGGTCGTTGCAGCAGCCATCACCAGGGGACGATACCTGACCAATTGGTCAGGTTGGAGAAGAGATACACGACGCGGGTCAACTTTGCATCATTTTTGGCTTGTGTCTTTTTTTGCGGTATCTGAAAGGCAGTTTGGAATATGTATGTTTAATTTTTGCATATACTTACGTGTGTTGATAGTTGAAATAAAGTTAGCACTACATGCCTACATCAAGTAGGCTAAATTAAATTCATTACATTACGTTAATTTAAATCACGGCAGTGTATGTTAAATAGCGACTGTTCGTCAGTTATATCCATCTCGGTTTCGGATCGTCAGTGTCTTTGTGTTAGTAAACGTTTCTAGAACGTTTTCTTGATACAATATTCTTCGTCTTCTTCTATGAGAACTCACCAAGGGACTAAAGTTAATCATAACCATGATAAACGAAAGGACGTGAGACATAAAGGGACAAGAGATGTGACGTCGCACGGTCACACGAACCGATCGGCGTACAGTGCCCAAAGGACGCAGTTTAACTGCAGCAGGGCTGCAATGGCAAACACGAAGCATCCTGCTCACTCTATTGTGTCCTACGGGAGACAATCGCAGGAAAAACACGATCTTCTTCGCCGTCACAACTCGAATTCGCAGCTTCTGCTGCCTTTATGTGGTATAGTGCTTGATACAATCAAAACGCATTGCGTGTTACCTAACACCCATCGGTAAAACTTAAAACAGAAGAAGAAAAAAAACATATTTTACGTGCACTTACAAAAACGCCCACTTTTGGCACGGTTCTGCATTTGCGCTGAATATATGTCACAGTTAATTTACAAAACAAAATTCAAATACGAAAGTACTTTTTCGGCGTGCGGTTCTCTGTCACGAAACGCACATTACACAACACATTTTTTTTCCAGTTCCAAATGAAACAAAAAAAAACAAACACAAAAACCAGAAAACTTCCCTTGTATTTACGACGCACACTAGAAAAGTTTCAGCCGCTTGTTTTTCTTAATTAAATTGGAAGTTTTTTTAAACCACAAATAACCGGCTACAGCGACAACTATGGTGTATGTCTCCTGGAGCGGGTGAACTGACTAATGAGAACGGCAAATTAATTAATTAATTAATTAATTACACGTGTAAATGGTATGAAATGGGAAATGCCAACCACGGCAGCCAAGTTGGGACTCCGATGTTGGCAACATTGGAACTGTGGTAAAACTGCACCCCTCTCAGAGTTGACGCATATTTCATGACGTAGCGACACACGCCGTGGCCAAATACGCTCTTCTTCAGCTACCTGCACAGGCCACTCTACAAACACACAATTTCAGCGCTCTTGTGTCCATATAGTGCCACTACAAATGTAAGATTCCAGCTTGAGAACTTATTTCCAGCCACTACCAGGAAGGCCATTGTCCTCTCCTCGACTAACACCACACAACACGCTCCGTACAACGAAGGCAAGAGGCCTTAATGTAAGAATACTAAATATAACTCGCCTTCCAGTTTATTTTTACTCTCCCCTGCAGTGGCGACGGCCGTTGCACGTGCAGTTAGCTTATTGACGTTCACAACACATTTCACAACATCGTTCACTTGTTCCCTTGCGCTAGCCTTTAATTTTCTATAAGTGGTGTAAAATCTGACAGACAATGTGACCAACCTACACACTATGTATGTAAACGGTATAAAAGCACTCATTTGCAAAGTGTTGTATCAGCTTGTGAAATGCTGCGGGATGCTTGTTGCTTGGGATTTTGATGATAGCTTTGGAAGAAAATAATTCTCAGAACTAAAAACTGTAATTTAATTTCTGTTATTTTTACTTATAGTGAATTTGACTGTAAAAAACATGTTTAGCAATTATCACAGAGCATGTCGACACGTACGAACACTAAAAGTTTCCAGCCAATGGCCAGCCATGTTTCCAGTTTCCAGTCCATGGCCAGCCATGTTTCCAGTTTCCAGTCCATGGCCAGCCATGTTTCCAGTTTCCAGCCAATGGCCAGCCATGTTTCCAGTTTCCAGTCCATGGCCAGCCATGTTTCCAGTTTCCAGTCCATGGCCAGCCATGTTTCCAGTTTCCAGCCAATGGCCAGCCATGTTTCCAGTTTCCAGCCCGGTGAACGCCGTTGCGCGTGTGATTTCTTCTCATCGTGTTTATACGAACATATTATTGATGTCGGAATATCTTATTCGTAGTTAAAAATCGTTTTATTTGCTTTCTTTAAGCATAGTTGGTTGTAGGTATCCTTGTAGTGCGTTTTCTTAAGTCAAATGTGATATTAATCGGCGCGTGTTTACCGCTTCGTAAAACTGCTTGCCCCGCCAGTTTCCTTACCGCCGTCCGCAATGAAGCGACACAAATATAGTTTACGTTTCTTAAGTTTAAGTTTGTTAGTTTCATGAAACGTGGCAGTGTTGATTTTACTGGATGATTCTGCAAATAAATTATTTAATGCTAGTGAAGAACGAAGGTGATTTTAGTGAAGTAGACTTTCAAGGATTTCTATAGAAAAACACGTATCCTAGAGGTTGCGAATTCTACAAACAATACGTTTGCGTGTTTTGTCAATAATATATTTGTACACCGTTAGTATAATTATTGAAATGCACGTGGCCTGAAAAAGCCGCACTTTCTAAAATTGTGTAGTCTGCTAATATTATTTGTTTATTTGCCTATATCGTTAATTCAACTAGCGTACGGTTAACATCGGCCAAAGTGTGTGTGTGTGTGTGTGTATGTATTCCTGTATTTGTACGAATACGAACAGCGACGTATGTATCGCGGTTTTTTTTTATTGAAGTTAAAATGTTGGAAGTTATATTAATTTGAATGACATTTCCGTACGAGCAAAATTTTCCACTGCTCCATCAAAACAACATGCAACTCAAAATGCCAGACACTCATAAGAACCTCAAAACAATGACGTCTCACACGAAAACCAAAGCCCCCACACCGACAACGTTTCCTTTTTTTCCCTTCGAAATAAAATCAACAGATCCACAACAAAATTAATTTGGCAGTTACAAAAATTAAAAAAAAGGTTGGAATGCAAACCTAGCTACAATATCCTACACTGATCATTGGACGGAAGTTAGCTAACGTCAGTCTTTCAGTGCCTGCCATGACAAGAAACACGAAGAAAGAGCGAAAATGAAATTGTGCATTGGACTCAAACATTTGTTTACAAAAGTCTTTTTCTTCACTTACAAAACAGCTGCGGTGGAAGGATACATTGTCGCAGCTCTACTTTTCTAGAACTATCAACATTTACCCCGCCTGCATGAAATGGACAGTAATATTCTACACTTTCCACGACACGTGCTCTTGCAATTACACGCATCGCCCATCAGTGCGTGAGGGGAGAGGAGAAATTTCGACGGCCGATGAAAGTGAAATGAGGCGAGTATACGCGCCGGTGGGAGAAACGGGACATCCCCGAAAAAACCCGACGACCAGCGGCTTCGTCCGGTACGATTCCCACGTGCGAAAATCCGGGAGCGACCCTGCCAGGAATCAAACCCGGTTCACCTAGGTGAGAGGCGAGTAGTCTGTCCTCTACATCACCGCCCCCCCCCCTTTACATAATGTGTATTAGGAGTTAGTATAGGCTGTTCACGGCAAGGTGAGCACTTTTGAGGCCCCAGTTACTTTTTCCTTTCAGTCATTTATTTACCTATAACGAATTTTTAAAATAAATATTGCCTTGTACGTAATATACACAGTGTTTACGCCTAACGCTACAATAAAATATATTTATCGACTATTATTCCAAATGAGGTGTCTTTCAAAAGTGCTCACTTTACCGTGAACAGCGTATAGTCATTTAGGATAACTTCGTGCCAATTGCATGGTTAAATTTAAAATGACGGCTCAAAGAATCAGTACACATTACCATGGTCGTTATAAATACAATTACATAAATTTCTAGAGGAGCTATTGAGTCTTTTGTTTAAACTGAAAAAATTGTGGCACAATGATAGTCTGCTTTGGTACAGAGTTATGCCAAACGACTTTGTCGTTCATGAAGTAAGGCACCACGACATGTCGTGAAACATTTCCTCGCACACGCTAAACTTAACATAGCCGTGTGGGTGGATACACGCGGTAAGGCGACATATGAGTGTCTCGGCTCAATGCTGAAATCAAGTGGGACAACCAAGTGAGGTTCTCTGCCAAGCACATCGATGCCTCGAAGTGTCTTAGCACTTAGAACAGCGGCCATATTGCTTGCTAACACAATGCTGCTGTGATGAAATATGATCGGTTATATTTCATTTATCTAGAAGAGAAACGTAATACTATGGTTATGTATAAATATTTGTTTTTTTTATTTTTGGATAAAAATGTAAGAAAATAAATTACGCATAGATTAAATACCTACTACATAAATTACAGAGAGCTCTGAGCACAAATGTCGAGCAACCTTGGACGAGTGTGTGAGTGTGTAGTTTTTGAAAACAGGTTACCTAAGCATAACTTTCCGATATATTTTACCTTTGGCTTACGATATGCTCGTTCATTTTAAATATTGGGTCGATTTCTGAATACGAAGCTACTATATGCAACACTTGGTCAGTCATCAATGAGCAAATATTGAACAATAAAAACTACTTTCACAAATTAAATGTTTTAGAATTACAAATGCAGGCACACACGCACGAAAACACACACACACATATAAGTTAGGGTTATCGCCAAGAATATGGCATTTAAACAGTCTCGCGATAAAAATAAAAGAGGGAAACAGAGAAGATGGTGGAATTGCGCGGATGAAGATTGGGGGGGGGGGGGGGGAGAGAGTAAGTGTCCATATATCTGTACACTGTAAAAAAAACCTAAAATCTAATGGAAGTTTTCAACCTATGGACAGTGTATGGTAATAATACTAAGTATCAGGCTGACAATATAGGAATGTCTAGCATCGCTACAATACAAAGTTGGGAACTTCCCTACTCATATGACTCTTTCCTGAGCAACTGTAGGAACGTTACCATGCATGCATGCATGGGGAAAATACTTACACGTATTCACTGATATGGTAAATTTACAAATAATTTCTTAACAGTGTAGGCTACGTTACACCACGCCTCTTCAAACTCAACTTTTGCAAAACTGCGTTATGTAAACCGTCCTGTGAGTACTGATACGAAAGCAGTAAGTCAGTCGCGCAGCAGGAACTCACACGACAATGCGTGTATTTTTTTTTCTGCGAAGTATGATACATTCTGGTTTGTTGCGAAACAATAGAGGAAACAAGCAAATGGCACTTCACGGTTTTGTAACTTCCGCCATTGTTAGAATAACAATCATCTGGAGGAGGGTCCGGGGGGGGGGGGATGAAAAATAAAGCATAAAAAAAAAGGGGGGACGCAAAGGAATTCAAGAACACGCCTCAGCGGCTTCTTCCCTACTTCCCGTGTACCAACACATAACTTGCCAACACGAAGTTCCACGCGAAAAAATTCTCTACAATAAGTATAATGTAAAAAATAAAAATAAAAAATCTACCAGTGTGGGGAAACTTCGTTCTGCAACCGAAGTAGTAGTATCTACGTGTTTTAGCCAATTTAAATATTTTTAAGTTACGCTCCTTGGATAAGCAATATAAATATTGAACGCGGAGTATCGGTAGGCTACAAAGGCAAAACCCTAATTACTCTTAATAGGGGTCACGTATGACGCAAATATAATCTTATCCCCAAATATGTGTGTAGTCATACATGGGCGAGGCTGAAAGGTTTATAAATAATGCGTGCACAGATGCCAGCGTGAAATGTAGCCAGGTGGCACTGAACGACATCGTTGTAACATGATTTGGCAACTTTCCCTTTTCGTTTCTCACGCACTTATGACCCATCGTGCTGCACTAGTATTTTACTACAGCTCCATTGCTGTTTGCAGGCTTAGAGCAAGAACTCTACGGTTCTGCGAGACGTGAACATAAAATATTAAATCTGACAATCTGACAATTCTTAATAAATAAGGTAGATACATCTCTGTAAAAAAAAAACTTCAATAACCTTTCCAACATAATAGACATTTGCCTTCAATACATCAGAATTAGTTTTGTCGTGTATTTTTACATTCTAACTAATTTTCCAGGAGTAAATTTCATTTCCGGCTTTCGCTTCTTAACTATTTATAATTAAATAATATGTATCTATTTTTCTGAGTCTTTCTAGTATTTCTGTATGGTTGCTGATTTTCTTTATGATGGTATGCAGTTCTTCTTCGTTTGGTACTACTATATTTTAGTCACTTCAAGCAATGAAATTCTAAATATTATTTTATTTCCACTATTGTTATCAACCTTGAAAACCAACCATTAGATATGCTACGAAATATTTTGGTGTCAGTTACAAACGCTTGATTATTCTTTACGGCGCATGTGATGCCTTCTGTTCCTCTTAAAGCATACGCCCACACCCACCTAATATAATCCATTCACGGTTACTTCATACTATTCTAAGGCCCTGCTAAAGTTCTACTTCCAGTATATACCTCCGCCTCGTGCAAACAAAGCTTAACTAAGTCTAGAAAATTACACCGAATCCGTGCGCACTCTGTTGTAATAATATTTTTGCATGAGGACTATTTCTTACTAGGCGTTACCAACACAGATGTATTCTCGCTGTTTTTATTCATAATTGCTATAAATGACAATTTATAATTAATAATTTTAACATAGGCACAATTTCAATTGAACAAAAATACGTTATTTTTATGTTAGCAGAGGTATAAAACGCTTGTGATACGTGACATATTTAAAAAATAACTAAACACGTCATACATAAGTGCGATTTTTCAAAAGTTTGATTCAAAAAGGGTGAAGAAACTGTGAATAGACTATAGTTTTCACACTAATGCCCGGTTGCACCAACATCTTCCCCGATCCGAGATCAAATGATCCTAGTTCCAAACCTGGATCCAGTTTGATCTTGGTTCATATGCAACAGTGTCGCACCAACGAAATTTCATGATTCTGGATCTCCGATTCGTCGATCTTGGTTCCAAAGTGGGAGATCGAGATTAAGTATGAGACAAATCTTGTTATTGGTTCGTATTATATGACGTCATGGAAGTAGGCGTATATTTAAATATAGATATAACTAGATGTGCGATGTTTTTTCTGTTTTAAGTGAATTATTTCTGTACAAATTTAACTAAATAATATTCCAGTGCGTATAATGTTGTTTTAATTTCCCAAGAAAACAATCGAACGTAGTTCTATCTGTTGGTGTATTTTCAAACTACACTTGTTGACGATGGCTGCTGATCTCGGATCGAGATTTAGAAACCGCCAGTTTCGACGGTTCGAAACTAACTTCATCTTGATCCCTTGTCCAGCTCTGAACTCGAATGGTGCAACAGTTTTCTGTGTCGATCTCAGATCCGATCTCGGATCGAGTTTCAAACCACGATGGTGCAACTGGGCATACGAAGATCGTTGGCGCCGAGTTCAAACCATCACCGATCGACACACGAGCCTTTACGTCCGTACAGCGAGCGACCTGCGATAGGCTGCAGTATCACGTGTTGATTGCAAATTGGGCGTGCGACGTTCCGCCCTGCATACACGACAATTAGTGACGTAATTAAAAACTTGAATTACGAAAAACAGTTAAATGCATGTGTTTCGTGAAAATGTTGACTTCACCCGCCAACGTCTACTACACAGATTCACTCCCTTCCCCCCCCCCCTCTCCCTACTTTTTTTATATTTTTTTTTTTTACTCAACGTTACTTTTTCGCATTGCTGAGATTACGTAAATTTTGTTCTGAACTTTAATTGCGAGCGAAGAATAATGAGCAACATTTGTTGCATGTAATTATTACGAGACTGGAAGTGACATTTTAATTTATTTTGCCTCACACAGCGACGTCGCTGCAAGACGTCCCATTGTTGCAATCTTTTACGTCTGATTTCACCCTTATAAACCGCTAATAAATATTATGTATGGTGGTAGTCAGTTTTATCAATTTTGAAATTTCTTTAAGTTTCCAAAGCAAATCGTTGCAGCTGGTTTTACGGGCGATCCTACTAACTAAAAGGTTGGTTTCAAAATTGGATTTAATACACTTAGAAAAATAAATATAACTATAAATATATTGACTAAGGTGTCGTTGTGCGGCACTTCAGCTAGTGCAGCCGAATTACCGCGTCAAAAAGGAAGCGTTTTGCTAATCTTAAATGGAAGTATAAACACGCAAAGTGGCAGGTCTTCGACGCCAGAACGCACAGTCCTCTTGTAATATCCGTGGACTCCTATACACTGTGAAACTATTTCACATGTTTGCAAACAATTCCTTGATAACTACCTGCCAAAATTATTTTCGTTACGCTACACGTAAATTGAAGCAAATATTTTCAACACGTTAAACATTGCGAAGTGTTAAAAACAAAAGTCGAATTTTAATAAGTAAGTACTACAAGTTTCAAATGTACTATAAACGTAGGAAAAAAAACGATGTATTTGCTTGTTTCATTACACAGTGTGTTGTGAAGATGCAATACTTTACTCGTAGTAGTGATATAGGCCGTTCACGGTAAATCAGCACTTTCGAAAGCCCTGCTTAAGATGTACTTGTGTGTACGTTGTGTATTCTTCCGCCTGGTTTAAAATTACAATTGCCATGGGCCTAATGACTTTATTCGTGGGTCGGTCAAGTGAAACTGTGAATTTATTAGAAAAGTAAATATTCTAAAAATTTACTCATTCTTACACTTCGATGCATTAATAAAACATAAAGGAAAAGAAACAATTTCATTTATCACAAATGATTACCTTAAGAATTTTTATTCGACGTTAAAATATGAAACTACTCTCCATCCACCGTTACCAACTTTACGGGGCAATGCGCCCGTTGAAATATGTGGAGATAGGGGCAGTGACTTTTTCCTAAGGTTTATTTCAAAAGTGCTAACTTTATAGTGAACAGCCGTTACAAGAAAAAATTACCAACTGGTATCCAAAGAATTGTTAGCAAAACGTATAGTTTTTTTCTTTTTTTTACCGTGCACGATAACTTTTAAGCTCCGAATCCGGGGAATTATATACGGAACTATGCCATACAACCTCAGCCTAGCTGTGTGACTTAAGTAACAAACGCTATTGTGAGACATCAAACTTTAACTACTTTATTAAAAATGATTTGCATTCAATTAAATAATAAATTTCTATATGTAACAGCGTTTCACAACCAAATAACTGATAGTAAATTAAATTTGAGGAAACCAGTAACTTACGTCGTGTATCTGTAAAAATTCGCGATTTAAATTAAATGACTTTTTTTAGGCAAAAGGACGCAAGTTCGAGTATGACCTTGTTGAGTTAGCATTAGCCTATTTTTTGTTTATTCACACTGTTGGGAGACAGCTTGGCGACGCAGATTTTTTCCCAAGGTGGCATCTTAAAACATTATATATATATATATATATATATATATACACACACACACACGCCTTGATGGATGGACAACACTGTGTGTTAGAGGCACACGAGCAAGCGCTGGTATAAGCGATAGCTTGTGGTGCCACATTCACTCTACGCTCTTCGACACTCAAATGAGACGTAGTGCACTAACTGTGACCGGGATAAGGGGATATAACACGTCGACATTATTCTACGGCTGCAAATCCCGCAACTTAATTAACGGCTGTTCACGATAAAGTGAGCCCTTTTGAAATCAACCTTAGAGAAAAAATCACTTCCCCCACCTGCATATATTTTAACGAGCGCACGCAACGAGTCACACGCGTCCAGTAAAGTTGGTAAGACGGATGGGAGGTAGTTCCATAGCTTAACGTCGAATAAAAGGTGTTAGGTAACCGTTTGTGATAACTTCATTATTTTTTTTGGCTTTCTGTTTTTTAATGCACCGAAGTGTAAAAATTAGCAGATTTGTAAAGTATTTACTTGTCTAATAATTACGCAGTTTGTCTTGACCGACGCATGAATTAAGTGATAGGTCCCTGGCAATGGTATTTTCACATAAAGCGGAATAATACACGACGCACATACAAGTAGATCTTAAGCAGGGCTTTTAAAAGTGACCAATTTACCGCGAATAGCCTATAAAAACAAGTTTCATGCGAAGGGGAAGAGGAGACTGTTTAGAATGCTGCAATTTGAAAACGATTTTCTGACAATGTGAGGGGCCTCCAAAATTATTTCTGCAATGCGAAATACGTCTTAAAAGTTTTGACTATCGTTTTCTTCGGCAAAGTATACACTGTGCGAATATTGATTGTTGTTTCCTTTCTATGCGAATACGTTCACATTCAAATATTCATTTTTGAAACGCATGTTTCAGTTAACACACCCAAGTAGGCAGGGGTCTTCTCAACCCGAACACGAGATAGCAGTCGTTTTTGCTTGATAATGATTTACGGCACTCTAAAGAGCAGTCGAGAAGTGTGGCTTGCCAAGAAACCCTGGCAGCCTGCAGATACAAACTAACGTGTCTCCTAGCGTTAACACATTTAGCGAGGAAATTTCCTGGCGCGGCAGGACATTTATCGAGGACAAACGCAGGCATTTCACAATTAATAAGGACTGAAACGCTGCAGAAAATGGCGCTTCTTGCATTTTTTTTCCTCCTTGTTTTGCAATTTTGCGAACGCCCGGCACGCGGGCGACGCGTGTCCGAAGAATGCGCCAATAAATCACACAGCGCAGCACGCGAGACTCGCATGTCGCGATTACACGTGGCATGTGTGCGTGCGTGCGTGTCGTTTCCCGCCAGGTAATCAACGTGAGAAGTGTCGCAGACAATATCGGCGCACCACAAACTGGCGTCAAACAGACACGTGCTCCAGCCGAACGCATCGTGATCCCGGCGCGGCGCAGCGCAACGCAACACGCTCGTTCACGGGTTCGTGGTTCGAGGCCAACCCCTGCTTTAGGAATCAATACTTTCAAAACTCACCCCGTGTACGACGTATTTGATTGTTTCCTAATTATACCACGTTTCACGTGTGTTTTGCGCTTGTTTTCATGAAAGTACCTTACTTTCAGTTTAACTAAAATCTTATTTATGCTTTTTCTATATATCATAATATTCCTTTTATAATTAACATGAATAAAAACAGAGTGAAAATACGTATGCTGATAATATTATTACGAATGTTGCGCGTTGTCACTTCGGTGAAATTTTCTAGGCTTGGTTAACATTTACTTGCATGAGGCAGAGGAATATCCTGGCAGTAGAACTTTACCAAGGCTTCAGAAAAGTGTGAAGTAGAATGGACTATAAATTTATTAAAATAATCGAGCTACTGAAACGTGAATGTTCGGATAGCAGCAGAATTATCTGCAAGTACCGTCGCATTCAGTATTTTTGGATATTATCTCGACACGAAGGGCCATGCACGTTATAGTGGTATGTAGCCAAGTCTGATAAATCTGATACGATAAAAGAAAAACTTTTCTGTTGCGAAGCAAAGACAATCGATAACACGACAGCCCACGGGATACAAGTCGGAAAGGATAGGAAAAACGCAGCACCTGGCTTCGCAATATTAACAAATAATACAGAGACATAAATTAAAGATTGTCATTCTAATAGCAACCGTTTGCCCTGCTGACTGTAGCTAACTTCAGCCGCGCTGTTAGTTATTTATGTAGCTCCGGTCTTTGAGCAACGCTAGCTCATTTCCTGCCTCGGAATCACGATCAATAAACACGTCGGCCTCAGCAGCGACGAGACAGCGCGATTAGGTCTGCGTTACGAAGTAAACATACTGCTTTGGTCACGAATCAAATGTCCTTGAGAAAAGTCTCACGAATCATTCACTCCGCTGATTTTCGAAAGACAAGACTAGAAGATGCCAACTACATTCCAATAACGTGCCTTACACCACGGAGTTACTTTGTACGTGCTGGTGACTCTCAACAAATCAAAAACTTTTTGTTTTTGTGTCATTTGGTTAAGGGGGCCGCCTACCTGACGCGACACGGCACAGGAGCGAGCGAACACTAAGAGCGACACTGGCACGCACATCAAGTGCCACATCGCCACTATGCGTGAAGCACTAAACTAGGGCGCAAGCTTTATGTAGAACAGTTTTTTTTTCTATGGGACTTTAAGCGGTGACCATATGATTTTACTGATGGAAAGTCTGATTCAAAGTTCATTGCAGGATTGTATCTGGGTTTCACGTAAATCCAGTCAGCACATGTTGACATACGGCAGTATGAAAATGATGTTTTTAGCTATGTTGGAGGACTTGGAAATAGTGGTTCTAACTTGCGTAGTGTCATGAAAGCGACATTCCGTCATCGCCTGAAGTTTGTTTTCTTCTCTTAAATTAGCACACTGGGCGCACGTGGGATAGTTTCGTCGAAAAAACTGATCTCCCAACACACTGAAACACATTTGAACAGCCTAGTAGGCGGCCCCCTTAAGTAACAGCAACATTAATCGAGCCGATATTCGAAATTTACAATAGCATAGCTCCAATTCGCTGTTCCTTTGTGAAATGGCAACAAAAATTATTACGTGGTTCACATTTACCGCCAGCAAGTACACAGTCACCTCGGTTTACAGTAACGAGTCTTCGCCGCTATTCTTTTCTTATTCGTCTTATTTCTCCCACCGAAACGTTTTCTCTCAAAATCAGAACGCCAATAATTAAGTACACTCTAAGAAATTGTTCGGAAATTTACCATACCAGTGTACATGCTTAGTGAGAAAGCAGGAATGGTAATGCATAGGGAAGTTGCCGACTCTGTATAGTAGCGCTGCTTAACATTCCTACATCTGCAGCTTGATGTGTGGTATTATTAACATACAGTGTATAGGTTAAAAACTTTCCATTACAGTTTAGGAAGTTTACCAGAATTTTTTTTTTTTTAGATTTCTACTACGGCTGAGTAGGTTCTCGCCTCTGATTCGTCTGGTTATAAAGAGCTACGTCACGAGCTCTCTTCTGGGTGTCCTGGGTTCTTCGGTCACATTCCCTCGCTATGCATCCCCCAACACGCACTTTTCTTCCCAGCTGTCGAGACACGTAGGACGACCAGCAGCATCATGTGCGGATCCTATTCCAAGGCCAGCTGGTTTGCGGTTTGCCACTTTCCAAATTAACCTCCGAGTCGAACACATCTCTGCCCCTGAGAGCACACACATTTAACTGCTGTACAGCTTACATCGTCGCAGAGCTGGGTCGTCAAGTTTGCCTGAAGACAGGAACAGACGGCAGGTCCCGCAACGATCTGCGTGCGTTGTTCAGTGTTGCGGTGCTGTCAGTGTTTGAGCTTACATCCTTGTCTTCGTCTCAGTGTTCGTCTGTGTTACCTTCGTTCGGTCGTTTAGAGTTTTGTGCGTGTTGCATGCACCGTCTTGCCAATGCTGCTCGTTCGTCTGTTGCCCGCCCTCTTTTGTTTCGTTTAGTATGGTAGAAACTCCTGAATTCCTCCTCGTGGGACTATTTTTATATTTTAAATGTTTAGCAGCTTGTCGTTGCTTGTTCTCGTTTATGTTTCTGGTATCCTCAGAGGTTTCCATTTAATCACTTACCTCCATTGCAAGTATCATTCAAAGAACATTTTTATTTCATGTAGATACTGCCATGCTTCCCGTCAAGCTGGCAACGAGGTTCGACACAGTGTGTGCATATAAAACCTTATGAGATAAAGAATTACAAAAATTATAACTTTTTCGTTATTATAACCAAACACCCAGCAGATTGCGCGTGTCTGCAAAGATACCCAGCGGTGTTGTCGCGTCTTGTGCCTGTTATGGGGTGCATTTATATGTTTCAAAGTGACGATAACAAAGTAACGAAATCCAAGACCTGATTTTCGTTTCTCTCTATAAAAGTTCTTTTGAAATATAGACCAAAGTACAAACACAAAATCAAAACTTCAAGACACAGTGTGTCGGCAACTACAAATGAGTTGAGCTGTTGCGTGCCAACCTAAAATAAACTTGAAGTTTTGTTTCCGAAAGAACAAACCACCAGGGAATAAATTTCTAACGTTTTATTTTCTTTGCTTCACTTCTCATAAAAAAAACACCATCCCCCCTCACATATTTTCGTTTGTCATACAGATTCACATATGAAAAAAGGCTTTTCATGCATAAATAATTAGAAATAAAATACATACTTTAAAAGCGCAGGGGGCGACAACATTTTAATGAAAAACTCATTAATAGTAAACGTAATCACCAGTGATGCCGACACCTTATTTTACCCAGAAAATCTGACAGTTCGAGATGTATCAGTTACACATGATATCTCAGATAAACGTAACATTCTTAAATTACATTATGTAAACGGCTCAACGCCGCTTATTTTTTAAAAGAATAAATACAAAAGAAATGACAACGAAAATGAGATAAACATAGAAAACGTTTTTCATATGTCGACCATAACAAATAGCATCATCAGCATTTGCGTGGTGGAAAAACGCGAAGAAAAAAAAACGCAGTGGAAAGTGAAAAACAACTGTTACAAAAAATACCGAGAGATAATATAATAATAAGGAATGCTAAATCATTAACTAGGCCCTTTAGGAGTAGGTTACATTATATGTTATGGTGATGTGGGTTCACCTATACACCAAGATTTTTTAAAAATATTTTTTACTAAATTTTTATTTTCAAAATAGCATACTGAAGAAGCTCATCCGGTCTTTATAGTTAACCTCTGTTCCTGTTCGAAAATGTTAGTGCTATTTTATTCGCGGATGAAGCAAAATTAATTTATAATATACCATAAATGTCGTACGTTGGTACTCTTGATTTACGTATCTTCTTCCATCCTTCCCTTAGGTTACGTAAGACCGGGACCTCGATTTGTTATCTATGTATAAAATAAGTTAAGAAAAAAGTTGCCACAATCTCAGAGCTTACAACATCAAAAACAATAGTTGTACAGCAGATTCATCGCCTCCTTCAGCAGAACACACATTCCTGAATTATAATACATTCCTACTAATGTCATTGTTCTGCGATATTTTAGAAGCTGCGCCAGGAAAGGTTAATCTTACTATCTCGTGAAATGTAGCTTTCAGCAAACTTACGTAACTGCTGCCAAAGAGGAAAAAAAAAATAGTTAACGTGTCAGTGATCACTACAGTTCGAGCGACAATAAGCAGAGCTTGAAATCGCTACGACTCTGAATTCGAACACCAAGACACGTAGTCCGGAATCCATCTCGTTGGTGATTTCCCGTTGCCTTCCGTCTCTGATGCGCGCAACTATAGACCAACAAAGACGTCAATGTGATAAACGCCTAATGACGTATTGGTTAGCACGGCCTGTCATGCACCCATCACACCACCAAACAATTTCATTTTTCCTTAGTTCAGAAAAGTAGTGAGAAAATGACCGGTCGTACAGTTCCTTACTGCGTGTATTTTAATGACAATAATAGTTTTCAAATTTCATGTTCGAGTTTGTTTAAAATTAACATAATTATATCTATAATTAATTACTCTCTACGATGTTAGGTTCCTGTATTGTTCTTTGATATCCCATGCATGGCTAATCTGCTCAGCAGATGCCCTGCTGCTAATCCTCTGTTACAAGACTCAAAGAAGGCTGGCATGGCTGACCTACATTAAAATGTCATGTGCTAATCAGGGGTGCAGTAATATGGAGCTACTTCCCCCTTCCCTTTAGTAGGCAAGCAGATGGTGTCAATATGGTTAGCGTCCAACCCCCCTAGAGCACACTTAATTACTTCATTGTTACGAGGTAATTACAATCTTAGTCATACATTCATCTGGAAATGTAACACTTGATTGTATTTTCATATTTATTACCTGGCATGTCAGCCGGTGTGCCCGTAGAAATATATGCAGGTAGAAGCAGTGAAATATTTCAAATGTTGATTTTATAAGTGCTGAAATAATTGTGAACGGCGTACATCCGCGCTGTCTGCGACATCTGGCAGACGCTGCGACTAGAGGAGTCGTAGGCCTCGCTACACTGACGACGTCACGACGAGGCTCCGCCGGCACAAATACAACACTCTGTCCGCATTACTTCCACACCTAGCGGCCGCCAGCGTGTCGCCAACTACAGGCTATACACCGTCAAGTGAGCACTTTTGAAAGCCTCCTCATTAAGAATACTAGTCGATAAACATATTTTATTTCAGCCTTAGACGTTAACTTCCGAGTGCGGTGGAATATATACACTGTGTTTATTACTCATGAAAATATTTATTTAAAAAGTTGGTTAAAGGATAAAAATTGGCTAAAAGGAAAAAATAAGTAGGTCTCAAAAGTGCTCACTTTACTGTGAAAAGCATACAGCAAACACACCTGTGCTGCATCGTTAGCTGCGCCATTTAGGGGACTCTAGAATAAAACAGTTATGTAAAATTAATTTTTGCGCACATACGCATATCTCAATAAAACTAGTTCTGGAAACACACCGTTTTCCCACGAAAGGTCATTAAAAAAAATACAGTCAACACTTTCTACTGTAGTTTAATCTACTGACTTACATCGCGTGAAATCCAGCTTCCTGGGACTGCGCACCACTTTCTAGCGAGTGCCCGGACAAGACGATACGCAGGTAGATTCCTAGCGAGACTCGCACTGAGATTTCGGTGGCAGGAGGGTTTAATCGGGGTCTTCCCGTCCCTTACACCCCTTCCACCAAACCCATAGCTACAGTACATCGTCGCTCGGACCCGTAAAGGGAACACGGGGTACAGTGCACATTTCAGCTGTACCGACGTGGACTGGATTTGTGGTTAGAACACAATTTGTTTAACTAAGATGCTTAGAGATATGTGCACACTTCCTCTAACCTGGTTTCTCAACGCAACATAAACATATTCAAATAGGCCAAAGTAGTTTACTCATATAAAAGGGTGGACCTGTCTAAATTTCAAACGTTACGAAACACATTTATCACTGTGGACAATGTGACTTCATCTTTAGCCTATCTCCAACTAAGCTTATCTGTGCCAACCCTGGCTTACAAGATAATCCCAACACCACAGGTGGTTTAGTCTGCAGGGCGACTACCTCCTGTCCGTGGGGTGCCGAGTTTGATCCCAGGTATTTAACGAGTATTGATTTTTCACAGCCTTTATCAGGTCCAAGACGGCTGTGGTACACACACAGCCGAAGCAAGCATAAAACTGCACTGTTGTTCACGGTGCATGCGGGAGTGATACCTTGATACTTTGTACCAGAACTATGGTGGTCATCACACTTACAGGTTTTGCAAGCACAGACGGAGTTTTCCCTGCAGAACATCAATGCAATGCGTCATCAGCATCAACTCACATCACTACAACGCGCCTATATGCCTTTAATTGCAAACATAATTCACGTCGATTTTGTAGGTATCACTGTTATTACGCTGTTCTAATACGCTTCGCTGTTGCAACAGGAGAGCGAGCCATCGTTCACATCGTTTTTGGGTTGATTTTTCTTCTCAGAACTTCTGGTAATTCTTTAACGTAACAACTTAAATTCATTTTTTTTTGTATTACTGATACTTCAAATTTCCCCTTAGGCGAGTTATTTTTCTTCCGCCTAATCGAAGGACGCATGCGCCTACATTCTTTAGCTATTGCGTAAAGATACGTGGGTACAGTCAACTGCTTTCACCCACGTTCGGGACTGTGCAAATACACAGCCTGCCCTCCCCGCTCCAAGGTAACCGCTGCATTATGTGAAGTCTCGCACATGCGCGTGCCACGTGACTGCTCCAACTCGCCACTGCCCTAAAACACGTCCTTGTGTATGAACGAAGACGACTGAAGGGTCCCCTGTATCCCGTATTTCTCCCGACTGCTTTTTTGCAACCTACAACATTTTCGCAGAATTTACTTCGCGTAATCATGTGCAAATCGTAGTACCATTGCTTCTGCATAAAAAAGTGCCCAATAAAGAAACTCATAATTAATAGTTTTAAAGAACATGTACGTTAACGACGAATAAGTTTCCTTATAAATACCACGTGTACGTACGTATCTTCAAGTGCATTTTTGCGGGAACGATTTTTTTTAAGTAGTTTTATTTACCAAAAATCATTCAGTTCCCTGTTGGCTTAGATACGTATGTAATAATTAAATAGGCACGTAAAACATATTCAGGAACAAGTCACTGAAAAAAAAAATTCAGTACTGCGTGGCAGTGGTTCGCGTGATGTTATAATAAAAAATATTTTAATTGTCGCATAAATTCCCAACTTTGCTAGATTAAATACATCCTTATTACCGTCAGTTATGTACCAAGCGGCAGAGAACAACCTCAATAGACAAAAATTCAAAAACACGTGCTTGGTCAGGAATTATTTACTCAGAAACGGCAGTTACAAGACAGTATAGAGGATGCATAACCTAAGGCTTGAAAATACAGCTATGAATGACATTTAAAAACATGAAACATTTTTCAAATATTTTCAAGAGCAAACATGGCCGAAATATGTTTGCCAATTGGTCAAGGGTAGGGACTAGAAAATTTCGGGAAATTATTTTAGGACAAGCTAGACTTGAAACACGCGTACATTTCTGTTATGATTGCGATTGGATCGCAGTTTTACTGGACACGCCCGCGTGAACTCGGAGCCAATGACAGACCTGTGAGATAAGAAACATCACATCTGGTCTGAGGTAAAGCTGGCTACACACTGGGGTAGCAGCTAACAAACAGACAGCTGCGGCACCAAACTTAATGGAACAATGGATGGAGTCTTAGCGTACAGGTCGTTTAAAACGCGAAATTTCCCTGTCCCTAGCCATGGGGTATAAAATGTCGGTGGAAGTAGTTTTAACGTAAGGTAAGGCGTCACAAGACCACGTGCCAGTTTCAATATCTTGCACGTAGGGGCAATGAGGCATTTGAGTCACTTGTCAGTTTCGCCCTTGCTGCGGACGCACCGTCGTAACGGTATCCGAGTGTCGCACCATCGTTAAGCATGATCTCCTGTTCCACGTTGATTTTTGCGTTTATGTGCCATAGCTAAAAACATTACTTATTGTAGGACGTTTACATTTTACAAATGCTTTCAATGCAGTCGTCAAAAACTTATCCACCCGATCTCACTCGAACTGTGGAACGGCAGTACTACTGTACTAATGACTTTATACTTATATGACAAAGTTAAGAATTTAAGTTTGTTCTACTACGTAATATATATCGTCAGACAGGTAGTCTACACTTGTAGTATTCTGGCGCTCTTGGGGGCGAAGTGCAGCACGAGCGGTAAAGGCGATACTGCTACGCACATCCAGTGCGTCATCGCCGCTAAGCGCAAGACTCTGAACTGGCGTGCAGTTTCCTCGTCGTGACGTGTGTACGTAATGAGGTATCGGCGATGACCCTACTATTATTATTATTAGTGGAAAGTCTGCAAGAAGGTTCAATGCACGACCCTTGAGTTGTTTTGTTATGTATCTGACGCGTATATTTTGGCGGCCGTTTTGGAGTAATAAGAAATGGCGTTTCTAATGCGCGTGACGTCTTACAAGTACCGAACTCCCTTCTCTGAAGTGCGTGCTGCTCGTAGATCAGATGGTGCGCCCCGGTCTGCGGTACGAGAGGTTCTGGATTCGAATCCCAGGTGAGGCACGAGTGCTAATTTAAGTTAGGTCATATGTTAGTCTGTAAGCCGTCCCCTAACAAGCCTCCATCCATAATACCGGGGAACGTTAAGCAGGTTTCACACGATGCGGGATGAGTGCCAAACTAGCGCGAGATGCCGACCTTGCACGATGATTTCTTGTACAAGTTTGTGCGCAAAGCACATCTTGCACGAAATGAGATCGAGTCGGTCATATATTTCTCGTGCAAGGCGATGCAAGTTGCGATCCTATTGGTCCTTGTATGCTGGCCATGTGACCTGTTGTAACATCAACCACAGAGTAAAACAAACTCATAATCTGAGGTGTTCCAAGAGGAATACAAGGACATAAAACATTGCTGGAAATTACTTTAAAAGTTAAACTGGAGTTCAGGCAGTTTTCTTAGAGTTAAATGAAAACAATTATATATTGGAGGGATAGCTTTGAAACAATGACCTTTTGAAGTAAGCAACTTCATATTTCGTATAATAATATCACGAACCAGGGCTATCAACTAATTTTGGTGCGAGACAGTATTCATCTTATTTATCTGCGTGTGAACTCGTTTCGCACGAAATTTAGTCGGCATTCTCGTACGAAATCTTGCGCAAAATGCATCTTGCACCGTGTGAAGCTAAGTCCTGTCCAATCCAATTGTAGAACAGCGCGTTGGAAGCATGTTTGATAGTTTCGTGGGAAAACATGTATTTGGAACAGTAGACAACGAGGACGAGCCGTAAGCCGAGACGGTATTTCCAAGGAGTCGCCAAAGTAGAAGAGAGAGGAGGGGAACGAGAAGTGGGGAAATGTGGTCCAGATGTCCCGGATGGGGAACGCACACTCCGTTATTGCGAAACCCGGCCAGAGGGGCGGCGGCACTCAAACAAAGCGAGAGAGAGAGAACGCGACAGCACTTGACTGATGTCGAAAAGGGGGCAGAAGAAGTCAAAGGGGGAGGGGGATTGCAGCAATTCCCAGTCGTCGTCAAACTGATTTACGGCAGCAACTTGGCGCGCTCCTAGTGCAACACCGCCCCCCTTTTAAATGCACTTACTATCGGCTTACACACAACCCGCAGTGTTGTTCGAGAGAGAAAGGGACTGGCGGTTGGCACGTGGTTCCAAACCGGCCCACCAACACTGCATTGCCCTGCCACTATCTTGACGCTAATGTCCCGGAGTCTGTTCACAGCGGGACGCAAATTGTGCGTGCACTTCATTTACTGCAAACGGGGAAAGAACTTGAACTTTTTTTTTCCCCCTGGCTCAAGACCCAACATTATTTTCTTTTATCCTCATAGGCGATTCGAAAAAATACTAGCAGAAGCAAAACACATCAAAATATCCGTTTTAATTTTAACGCTTCAAGTTACAAAACACCAAACTAACATTTTAGTCAAGCTAGTTTAAATCCTAAAACTAACAACCAACATTAAAACTTACCGCACGCTCAGCAGTGCTTGAAATGATGGCCAGTAATCGTGCACCGACATAAAAAGTGCGTAACGCAACAGTGGCTTGGGAATCGATCCCATGCTGAGCAACTTTTTAGCTACAGAGACGCGGCCGTCACGACACAGATGGCAAGCCGGGGTCACATTCTTCCAAGTGGTGTACTGTTTTAAACAGTATCAGGTTTCATTAATGACGATAAAATGTATTCTGTTCTAATACTTGTATGTTAATTAGAGGGCTATGTGTACTAATTCACTATGCGATTAAATCTACGTATGTTAAACAGAATAAGCTTTTACTTGGTATACGATTAATATTAATAAATAATAATTTAATTTCAGGAATGTAGAAGGGAGAGATGGTTTTAGAAGTATTTTGTAGGGAATTTTTAAAGAATTGCTTACTAAACGATCGTGTTAGTAGGAGGTTAGTCTGTTGAGTAAACTGTTCAGAACCGTATCGTGACGGCCAGCCGTCACGATACGGTTATGAACCGATCACGGCATTACAAAACCCGCACGTTAAGTGAGCCACGGGGAATATAAGAGACGAAGTCATCCCTCGTTGAACGCGCGGGTTCCCGGTGGAACTGCCATTCCAGCTGGCGCAATAGTCAACGACTTGGGGGAGCTATTCGCGTCAGTTCCACAAGCACGACTCGAGGTGTGAGGCCAGGTCAGCTGAGCTCTGGGTCGGGGACCTTGAACGTCACTTTGTGCCAGGTGCGTGCGAAAACGGCAGACGACAAGCGACGACGCAGGTCGCGAAGAGAGAGACTGCGACTGGCCGGCTGGAGACTTTACGACAGTGGGACTTTGTTTCGTGAAAGTGCGGAGAGATTTTGGCGGCTATTGACATCGAAAACGTGCCGGACGATGACGCTGGTCGGCGGATTTTCTCCGGGATATCCCGTTTCCCCCGCCATTTTATTCCGGCGCTGCTCCATATTCACTTCAATCTCACTCATAGGCTCTCAAGACCTCGCTGTCAAGAGCCGCCCAAATCTCTTCACTCACTCTTAACATCGAGGTCTTGAGAGCCGACGCGGGGTGAAACGAGGTGAGTACGGAGCAGAGCCGGAATGAAAGGGCGGGGGAAACGGGAGGTCCCCGAGAAAACTCGCTGACTAGTGGCATCATCCGGCACGAGTTCTATATTCGAAAATCCGGGAGCGACGCCATCGGGGATTGAACCTGGTTCGCAAAGGTGGGAGGCGAGCAGTCTAACCACTACATCACGCACCGGCAATACGTAGATACTTACGTAACATTTGCTGCAATAAATGGTTTATTAATTATTTATTTAAGTACGCTTTATTATTTTTTTTAAATGTTTGTTAGCATGTGAGCAATTCACATTTGAAATGTTTCGAAAGTACATAGATGAATTCCAAAAAGTTCATCAGTACGACTTTTGATTGTTAAGGCTCGGCCTAGCCACTTTTGGAGAAATTATTCGCTTCCGGGTCATAATTTCGTATTCATAGTAATTATTAGCAGTGTACGATTACAGTTGTTGTAAATAGTCTAGAACATACATAATAAGTTCCTGCCTTTTTGAAAGCCAACATTTCCAGTAATACCTCTGAAGCTCAAATTATGACACGAAAACGACATTTATGCATGTGAGTTAACCGTGGTGTGGTTGATACAGGGGGGGGGGGGGCTAGGGCCTAGGGCACCAAGTTACTTTGCAGTGGCCCTGGCGTGGAGGTTATCGGAGTGCTTCAAGAATAGTGCCGCTGTGTTTGTGGTCCATGCACCTGGGCGTCACAGTGGGGAGGGAAGAGAACACAACAGACAAATGATACAACAGGAAGTCTTGACTAATGCACAGAACTGAACGGTAAAGCTTTGGTTATAGGGAATATTTTAGTTATTTGATTGGTGCATGCAATAATATTTTTATTGATGGCTTACGACGTGCGCCAGTGACTGCACTATGAGTGGTAGTAACTGTGAAATATATCCTTGTAATATTGTAGATTCCTTGTAATATTGTAAATAAATGAGGAAATCAAATCCACATTTTATTTACGGAGACATCCACCCTCAATGTTAATGTACGAAAAGGCACTCCGTAATGGCGAATAATGAAATTGAGCTCCGTGAAAATAAAATACGGAAGCTGTCCGTATCCTTACGGTTTCGATTTTGAGACACGAACAATGCCGATGATACCTGAAGCGTATAAAAATCCCATCTTCGCAATACTACTTCGTGTAAAATAGTGAATGGCGAATCACTCATGGAGTGCCAATTCGTTGATTCGTGTTCAAATTCTGCTACAGGACACAACCTTTTGTATACACAGTTAAACACGCACATAACGAAAATAAAACTATTTTTTTTTCGTAACCTCGTTTTACTAACCGCATAATTCTACACGAATTCCGTATTTACAACACTACTTTTTGTAAAAGCGCGGTAGGTGAGTCACAGACCTCCCTGGCACTGTTGGATGCGTGCCGGCTTAAAGCGCGAGGGTTCCGGGTTCGAGTCCTGGGTGTATATTTATGTACGTCCGACTGTGTCTTCCTGCGTGAGGTATACAGCTAACTCACACTGTCAAACCTCAAACGACAACCACGCTCTGCCAAAAGCTCGCTGCCTCGTCGCTGGCCCTCCCCCTCTCCCGTGGCAGCCGTGGAATGATTGAAAACGGCGATACCTGGCTGGCATCACAGCCCCTCCACCTCCCTCTGCTCGAGAAGCCGACAAATGTAGAGAAGGCGCAAAAATATTCTGGTATTTAGGACACTCGACGCAAAGTGGGATTTAGTGAAATTTGTGGGTGATGGTCTATGACCCTATAAACATTGCAGCGGTCCAACGGCCAGCGGTCTTCAGCGGAGGCCATCTGGCTGAGTGCGGAGTGCGAAGTCTAGCGCGGACGACGACGGGAGATTGCGAGATGACAGCGGACGAGGTGTTCGTAGTGTGAATGGACGAGTGAAGGCTACTGTGAGTGAGGATGCTCGGAGAACTATAGAACGTTTGGAGACAGGCGAGAATTGGACTAAACTAAGGCGGGACTGAATGAACATGTAATGCCGATTTTATTGTAAATATCGGAACTGCCACATATGGAGATATAATTTATAATTTAATAGGTTTTATACACTGTCTATTGGAACTTATTTATAAATTTTAATTGCATTAATTCCTTTTGGCAAATTGTAAATTTGATTGATTGAAGTTATTAATTGTAAACAAGTGATATCAATTTATCGTGAGATGTTAAGTCGAGCGAATTTTGTTTGTAGTTACTGTTAATAAAATTAGAAAATTATAATAAACTCTTATTTAATAAAGACTTCCATCCCTTAACGAACTTGGTTTAGGCCGCTGACTCTTGAGAGAGAAATTGTAACAATACATTCCGCTGACTTTTTCTTCCGCATGAAAAAAATTTCACTTCAGAAATTAAACTATTGTGAAGTCTATCATGGCAGAATCTGTTAAATATGTACTCATATACCGCTCACTACGGACAATAGACTTGAGGTCAGTTAAATTTATAAATCAGCGTTTCGTTTCCTCTCTAAATTATCAAAACGATGTTCCTTACCCAGGAAAGTTCTTTATAAAGTTTCATCAAAGTATAAATCCACAAAACAAAAACTCTTGCGTCTATGGTTTTAATATATCGAATTCCTAAATAACACAAGTTCCCTGTACGTGTCTATCAGAAGCCCAAGCATAAGGTCTATTTTAATTTTCCGGTGAAAAATTAATGTAGTCAGGAAAGCAGGTTTCTCAGCAATAATTTCACGTGTTCACTTAGCGACTACGCTAGGCTGGATTTTCTTCTTTTACAGAAATGTAGCGGGACGTTGCGTGTTACTTACTGCCACTGTTGCCAGCCATGTTCTCTTCGATTTCTCTTGTTTCCTACGTCGTTCTCCTTACGTTATTTTCCGTCCGCCTTAAATCATTCCCATGCTGCAGACGTGGCCTTGTAATTGTTCTAACTGCTGCCGTCACTGGGAAGAAAGGCCTCCACAAATAACTACTCGGCGAGTAATTACACGTCGAAAGTTTGTCGTAATTATAAGAGAGCAGAATATAACTTCAATAGTATTCCATATGGATGAATAAGAGTACATTTAGAAACTAGAGAATATATGTCCTGCTGCCATTAAACAGCGGAAATACATGATTAAGACGAAATAGAGAAACTATCAGCCTGAAATCTGTAGCACAATTTAATATCACCTATAATATATGGTTGTAGTCAGTTTCTGGAAAGTACCGCCCCATAATTACGAGAGAAAAAAAACTGGCTCAACTTAGAACGGCGTAAAAAGAGGCGGGAGGTGGAGTTCACCCCAAGAAAAAAAATCAGCAGCTGTGAATAATTAGAGTCAATTAAACTAGTCGAATCACGACGTTAAAATAAAATCTGAAGCACAATACTGCTTGCTAAGAGTTAACAAATACATTTAAACACTTTTTTTTTACCATGAAGTTTTCAAGACAACTGTGCATATCAATATATTAAAAATATATATATACACATCAGTTGAATAAGAAGGTTCCTACAACACAATTATAACCTTTACTGCGTGGTATGAACTTTGTCCGTCACTTAGGTATTCTGGCACAAGTTATCCTGTACTTCCTGTTTTCACATAATACAACGTACGACCTAACGTAAATATATATATATATATATATACATCAGTTGAATAAGAAGGTTCCTATAACACAATTATAACCTTTACTGCGTGGTATGAACTTTGTCCGTCACTTAGGTATTCTGGCACAAGTTATCCTGTACTTCCTGTTTTCACATAATACAACGTACGACCTAACGTAAATATATATATATTACATCAGTTGAATAAGAAGGTTCCTATAACACAATTATAACCTTTACTGCGTGGTATGAACTTTGTCCGTCACTTAGGTATTCTGGCACAAGTTATCCTGTACTTCCTGTTTTCACATAATACAACCTACGACCTAACGTAAATTTAGAGACGTGCCCTTCGAAATTGAGTATTAAAAGTAGTTACTGCACAGAAAAAAAATTTTTGTGGCCGCCGCAAAATATTTTTTTTCTGTGTGCCAAACAAAAATTTTAGAAATTGAAGAAAATATTTTTACTAACTTATATAAACATACTAATAAATATTCTTCCAAACTTCCCCTTGCTAGTTTTTATTGGCTATCGAATACCTGTAACACAATAACAATAAATGGTGAAAAAATAACTTGGCAAGGATGACATACTACAACGTCAGTCACATGAAATCTCGAAAATATCCTTACATTTTTTTTTTGTTTTAAAATCAAATGCTGTACTTTATTTTTCTATAAATAAGTTAAATCACACAAGTATTTTCAACGTACTGAAGTTTTTCTATGTATACGTCATAAATTATTGTGTTAAGTAGGCATGGTTCATGTCTATTTCAAAACATTATGAAAGCCCCGGAACAACATGAATACTACAGAATATCAACATTTAATTTTCCTAACTTACCCAGGTTTTCCAGACGAATATAGAAGCATTCCATGGCTTAAAAGATAAAAAAATAAAAAATAATAATATCGAAATAAACACTACTTTATAAAACCCACTAAAAGAAAAAATGCCGACCTTACTGTTACTCAAAAAAAAAAGTGTACAGCACACGGAGTACAATTCTCTACATGAAAGGAAATTTCTCATGACAAAAATAGTTTTTTTTTGTACCCGGTAATTTTTTAATTAATTTATTGAGCTGCTAGTGGAGATGTTTTGGATACACAGAAACTTTTTCCTTTAAATAAATAGATGGTTTAACAGGATCAGTCAAGAAACTTTTTCCTTTAAACATATAGAAGGTTTAACAGGATCAGTCACCTGTTCCCTTGTCTTTCCCAGGTTGTTAAGGTTTTCCAGACTAGTAAAGACCCTGGAAATAAACAAAGGCGCGGATATGGGCTATTCAAGGTTAATCGAGCGCCTTTTAAAAGAACCTGAAAAATGTGACCCTCCCTAACTGCATATAAGTTAACAGGCATACTGATAGGCATTGCGTCCCTTTAAGTTGGTAACGAAGGAAGGAAAGTAGTTCCATATCTTCACGTTGTATTAACAGTGTTACAGGCTATTCACGGCAAACTGTACACGTCTGAAAGCCCTGATTAAGATCTACAAAATACACATTGTATAAGTTACACCTTATGTGAAATTATTATCAAACTAAGCGTTTCACAAATGCGCTCATTTTGCATGCATAAAAAATCGAAAAACAAATAAAACCTTTTGAGTAATCACAAATGTTCATCTGACACATTCAATTCAACATTAACAAAAGGAACCTCTCCCTAGGTTGTTGCCAACTTTACTGGACCCGCGCCGTTCAATGTGACCGTTACAGCGCATGCAGGTAGCGGCAGTGACATTTCTCACAGGTTTAGTAACCATGACTAGCTTATAGGTAAACATTTGTGGATACTGCAGTAATTTCTTATGCTTTCTGTAGTGTAATAATCGGAAATTTTGCAATAATTTTAAAGTTTCGCTTGGCCGAAGCATGAATAAAGTGAGCGCCCTTGGAAATGATAATTTTACATATGGTGGCAGAATACACAATGTGCATACAAGTAGATCTTTAATTGGAGTTTTCAATAGTGCTTGCATCACTATATGCTGTTAACGGTAAAATGAGCTGTTTTGAAAGCCCTGCTTAAGAACTATGTGTATGCAAGTTGTGTGTTCTTCCGCCTTATGTAAAATTATTACGGCCATGGGACTCGTCCCTTTATTCACGTGTCGGTCAAGTGAAAGTGTAAAATAATAACAAAATTAATATTCTACAAATCTGCATATTTTTACAATTCGATACATTAAAAAAAAAACAGGAAGCGAAAGAAATAATTTATGTTATGACAAATGGTTACCTTATACTCGACGTTTAGATATGGAACTATGTTTTATCCATCGTTACCAACTTTACTGAGTGCATGTCACTCAGTGCACCCGTTAAAATATCTGCAGGCAGGGGGAGTGATTTTTATTGATTTCAAAAGTGCTCACTTTATGGTGAACGGCCTTTACATGTGAATGCACTCCGACATGCCGCCTTCTATTGTCCAGGGGTGCGAAGTTCGGACAGGCAGCGTGTGAAATGTGGTCGGCGTACTCCGCGACGCGCGGTAGCGGCCGCTGCAGGCGGCAGTCCTCTCTTCCCCAGCAGCTGCTGTGAGCTCAGCCGTTCCTTTGTCCGCCGGCCGTAATTAACGACGTAGGGGAGCGACGGCCCCTGTGGACCACGGCCAGTCACCTCGCTCTCCTCGTGCATTGCTTCTACAGTCACCTCGCGCTCTCCGTAGCTCGGCGACGTTAACGGCCCGGCACGAACATCGGGTGCTCGGTCTTCGGCAATAACGACGCACCCACCATCTCGAGTCTGTGAGACGGCTGACGGCAGGACCAGCGCTGCGCGCACATCCCCCCCCCCCTTTTTTTTTACCCTCACACACACACACACAAACTTGTTGCGATGTTCACCAACGCTCTGCTCCTCTGAGACTAAAGCCCATGTGCCACGATTGATGTTGTCTTAAAATATTCCACGTAGGCTTGTATCACCGCTTCTACGGATGGTTATATGGAAGATTTAGCCCCCCGTTAGCCTTCTTCATACACGGTTTTGTAATTATAAGCTGTTCACGGTAAAGTGAGCACTTCTGAAACCGTACTTTACTTCAGTAATTTTACATCCAATAATCACTTTTTTTTAATGCATATTGCCATGTAAGTGATAAACACAGTGTGTATATTCTTCATCACCCGGAAGTTAATATCTAAGACTGAAATAAAATATATTTATTGAATATTATCCTAAATGAGAGGGTGTTCAAAAGCACTCCCTTTACCGTGATGAACAGCCTATATATAGTCGTGCGCAATTTCTGATGGAAGATTTCCCACAATGTTGACATTTTACCCAATGTGTGTGTGTGTGTGTGTGTGTGTGTGTGAGAGAGAGAGAGAGAGAGAGAGAGAGAGAGAGAGAGAGAGAGAGAGAGAGAGAGAATGGTAGAGCATGGTACTGACAATGGTAGTAATTATGTTTTCAAAAACAGGGACAAGACTACTAAACATAAATAAACAGTATAAATAAACAGCAATAATGTTAACTGGTACTACAACAGCATTTATGTGAAAATAATGGCAAAAATAAATTTATTTACCACAAAAAATTCAGTTATAAGAATAAAACAATTAGGCCACGAACATAAAACGGATACTACAGAAGTCTTGTATGAAGACCACTGATGAATCACAGTTGCAAAAGTAAAATCATACCAAATGCACTCGCTATAACTTGTGCGGCAGCACGTAACAAGTTATTCCACAGAAAATTACAAGCCTGCTTGTGAGGAATAACTGTAGCGTGGCACAAGGACAGAGTCCCATGTACTGAAACGTCTTCTGAGAAATCGTTGTTTGCGTGTAAACGCGTATCTCGGTAAATATGACTTTTTCTCAGAAAAGATATAAAAAAAAAAAAAATACAATTACACATGGCCCAATTTTTTTTTTTACTTTTGTCATATTACGTATATTCTTGGAGAAAAAAATTCGTGAAAATGGTCAAATATCGCAAACTAGTCTTTGCAGTTTCCTTAAGCGACAAGAGGAAAGTACAAACATAAGGGCGTAGTTTAATACGTGGGCTTTCATCGCGTGTAATAAAACCCCTTATGTTACAAATCCAATTGGCCAGTACAGCTTTGCGCGTAAGATCGATGAGGCGCTAGGCTTGCGTGTAACTGTCGCCCGTATCGCTCCCTAGCTTCTTGACCTTGGACGCGCAGCTACATAGTTTCCTTAACCCAGACACCTGTCAGCCACAGCGGGCTTTCCACTGGCGATTGTTTGTGCGAACATGGTGACGTCATTCTGAGTGTGCAGTTTCTTACCACTTCAAACACCGGTTGCCAGGTCAGTCTCTTTGATCTCTACACGCGGGCGAGGAGGATCAACTAACTGACACAACTGACTGACAAGATACCAAACAAGGGTTCTCCACAGCCAGCTGTTCGACAGACACCCCCCGACTGTGACGTCAGGTATGACGTAACTCGCCGTGCTCCGATTTTATGCACCGCCGATCAAAGAATCCGCTCAGCATGGCAACCGCCGATATACTCACCTCGTGTACATGACCCTCTCAAAGCACGTACCACACGCGTCAACGTGACTAAAGAGCGCCCCTTCGCAAAGGAGGGGGCAAAAAAAAAATAAGCCTACACTTGAATTCACTGCGCAACACGGGCAGATTTCGAAAGGAAACAGGCCTGTCGAGCGTGGTGGAATGCGGTTATAATGATAATATTCTGTGAAGACAATCAATAAAAAGTGTTTAACTATTTATCTTCTGGAATGATATTCGTATGGGAGTTAAGAATACAAGATTGTGACGGCTTGTGCAGACTCCAGGAATTACGAAGACAAATTACGCGCTACGTCCTTCAACGTCAGAAGTAAACCAACTGAAGCATCTTAAAACACAAAGGATGAACTCAGCTGTCAGCTGCGCAGCGACGATCCGTAGAGATCAGGCCACTGAATAACTGCATATAACCGACGTCGCAAATTTTCGCTATACTATTCAAACGTAAAGATATCACAGTGAAGCATTATTCAACACAGCAGTGTACCAGCATTGCTCTGCATACAGTACAATACATTTAAATGAAATTTAACTACCCTACTAGCACTATTTTGTGGTTTTACAAATTGCACTTTTTTTTAACAAAAGGGATATTTTCACATAAGAAGAAATTACCCATAAGGACTACAGTGTTTCAGTAAAAAACTACATACATTTAGCCATAGATGCGCTTTGTTGCTACAATATGGTCTCGAAGTATCACAATCTCAGACAATTAAATCTGGTTTGGTTTTCGGAATCAGTTTGTCTGCTAATTCTCACTCGCAACCTTTCCAAGTAATGTGAAAACACAGGTTACCACAAACTGTTGCGGTCGCTGTTATTTTGTTACGTCATTACAGATAAAGAACTGGTAGTCTGATCACGTTAACGTGACTAACATCCGATTTAGATTACTGTTATTTTTTAATTAATCTTAAAAGGTTATGCGATGACTTTAATTTATTTGTATAAATTAATGATTTCTTCTTAACAAGTACAAATTAAAAAATAAATAAATAAAAGAGTTCCGTTTACCCAGGGTTCCAAACCCATCGGAGAGCTTCAGTGGTATACGTAAATGACATTTAAAAACTATTGAATATTTTTTAACGGTGTCTGCCTACGAATAGCATTTAACAAACACATTATACGCTCTCCACACTTCTATCCGCTGTTCAGAGTAAAGCGAGCACTTCTAAGGCTCTAGTGGCTTTTTTCCTAACATCCATGTTCTATCCTTCCACCACTTTTTAAAATGAATGTTGCCGTGTATAGGTATATATCTCCGAACTCGAAAGTTAACGTCTAAGGCTACAATAAAATATATTTACTGGCTATTATTTCAAACCAGATAGTGGCGCCTCTGTATCAAACATTAGTACACGTCTCAAAGTCACACACGGCCGTAAAGAAGCATGACGTCGATAAGAAACAGCGTGAACAAGTTTCGCGGTGTGTTGGTTGGTAACGCCTAGTAAAGCAAAGTTCTCATGAAAAATAAAAATAATAAAACTGAGTGCACACGAATGCGGTGCGTCATCCTTTTGCTGTAACTTTCTAAGCTCGGTTAGGCTTCATTTAGAATTTAGGCCTACACGATTCGGAGGAATAGCCTGAAAGTATAACTTTAGCAGGGCTTCAGAAGACTTGGAAGTAACCGTGAATGGAGTATACATACAGGAACAGGTGATGTTGCTGTCGCAGTTAATAACGTGGAAGTCCAAAGGTCTACGAACTTGTGAGGTTTGCTGCAACCACGACCTTGCCGCGCTCGCGACCACGTGGGAACTTTTCTTGCTCGGCGTTAAGTTACGTTACGTTACGTTACGTTGCCACTGGAAATGTGGCAGACGCGGCGTCCTTCCACCGTTACGTAACCGTTCAATGCCGTGTCCGTCGGCGTTTACAACCCGCGGGGAACATGATCGTCGCAATACAGGAAAATTCGACAGAACGATAATCGAGATGGAAGCGAACAAGCGCGTCAGAAATACACGAGAAGGGATCAACGCCAATATGGACGAAGGCACGTGGCACTGGATTTGGACACAGCCCACGTTTTACGCCGTAAGGTTATGTACAGCAAGGCGTCAAGAAGACGAAATGTCCTGATTTCTGGCGGACTGCGAACAAGCAGATAATCAGTGAATAAACTGGGTCACGCCGAGGAACAGATGCGAACCACGAACGCTCAGGCATCCGTATTAAACATGTAATTAGATGAGAGATTACTGAAACTGAAGGCAAAAAGAATTGACGAGAGCCTGGTTACGTACGCAAGTACATTCCACGCTGTGTTTCTCATGAAATGGCCCCACAACGGAATTCAAGCCAGAAGAGCTCGTTGTGCTACATAGGCCTACTTGGTGAGCCCCTCCCCCCACCACCAAAAAAAATAATGGTGGAAAAATCAGAAAGGATAATTCATCACATTCATATACAACGGCCAGTTAACATTAAGTTGAGTAAATTTTGAGAATTGCACATGTAACGGTTTCCAATAGCTCACAGACCAATACAGTAAGTTACCTTGAAACTGCAAGCCGACAGCGGTAGATAAGATCATGACGGGATGAGTGAATTATGATGGTTTAAGGAAGAGTGCGAAAGACGACATTGATCGGTTCCACTGGAAAATAAGTGCTCGTTTTGAAATGAGATTATTACTCGCATAGACAATAAATTACCAAAATATCAACAACAATTTAACTAAAAATAAAATCCAATTTTAAAAATAATTGAGAGCGTTAATTTTTAAATCCTCCAATTTCAAAATTGGTCCGTTTTTGAGGAATCGCAAAAACGGACCAATTTTTTTTTTTACTTTCAGGTGATTAAACTTGGGTGAAATGATAAAACAGGTTGCTCATCTAAGAAATTATGTCCTTGAATTTGGATACGACGCATACATATTACGTTCGTTTATAAGAAACAAAGTAACAAAAATATATATTAGGAACACATGCCAAACACGATGGTTCCGTTCATTAAAACTGTGGGGCAAAAACGAATCGGTGAGTGTTGCTTAGAAAAGCGGAGACGGGGAAGGAATCCGAAATGGCCTGCACTAGGGAACCATCCCAGCATTCTCCTGGATCGACTACAGAAAATAATGTAAAATGGAAACCAGAGCGGGAATGGATCCCATGACTTCCTAATGCAAGTCCAGTGCTTTACCACTTCGCTACCTCGCTCGGGGGTGAGATACCAGATTACTACATTCGAACTGTCCGACTGGGAAGAAATTAAACAGGGTGACTAGCAACATCCTTGTATAGACTATTCACGGTAAAGTGTGAACTTTTGAAAGCCCTCTCATTTGGAACAATAATCAATAACGGTCATATTATTTTAGACTTGGACGTTGATTTCCGCGTGCGGTAGAATATACACACACTGTTTATTACTTGCATGGCAATATTTTTTTTAAAAAGGTGGTTAAAGGATTTAAAAAAAGTCTGAAAGGACTATCACTTACATTATTGTGAACAGCCTATAGCAAATTCCCTGACTTTTCCAGAAATGAAAAATTCCCTGAACTGTCCAGGTTTTCACAGTTTACCTTGACGCTAGCCACCCTCCTCAATAAACCCTGGCCTGGATGTGGCCGGCGGAAAGATCTCCCGAGGCCGAAATATCAGTATTGTGACGAAATAAGCAAATTCGCGGCAATGAAAGGCCGGTTTTCGGGCTGCGGCGTGACAAGGCGGTGTTAAAAAGGTTGGGGGGGGGGGGAGGCGGCCGTAGGCAACGACCAGTTAGCCAGTAACTCCGCGAATAAATGGCAATTTCCCGCGCGCCGCACGTGGGTGAGCCGGGGGAAAAACTTGGCCGGCCGTCATCGCCACGGGAAGAAATAATAAAGAGATTGGAACAAGGCGAGATGCGCACAGGAGCGTGGGTAAGGAAACATAAGGGGGGAGAGGGGGGAGAGAGAGAGTTAAAAGGGGGAAGGGGGAGGTAGGAGAGAAAAGATATATAACAACAGCGTGCGGCACGGCTGCAAGTAGAGTTAACGACAAGCATCCTGCGAATGACCTCGTTGCGTGGCTGCCTCGAGCGGTACCGAGTGAGGTGGCGCATTCGGGAGGACCCTGTCCGGCCATCCTGATTTCGGTTTTCCATGGTTTCCCGAAATCACTCCAGGCGAATGCTGAGATGGGTCCCAAACAAAGGCCATCGCCGATTCCGTCCCAATTCCTCTTCCTTGTGCAACTTGCACCGTCTCAAATGGCCTCGCTGTCGACGAGACGTTAAGCCCACTTACCTACCTTTCTACCTACATACCTGCCTCGCGTGGTGCAACATATCTCGGCTCTACAGTTCACGGTGTCGAGGCTGTGATCAACGCGGGGACACTGCTGCACGAGGAACTACTTTCTGGTGCCCACCCGTAGACTAAAGATGAGAAAGACCGCTTATCGTCTTCTGCACATGTACTTAACATTGACCTACCCCAAATGTACACAACTGTCAAAATCACACGGTCAACAATGATGAACGTGTTCGTTTATATCTCAATTTTCAAAAGACAAACTCTTTTATATTAAATACTTTTGCTTATTTGAATTTAAATCAAACTGCGTTGCAAATTGGTTAGGGTAGTCATACACCTGCTCAAAGCACTTGTTTATTAATCAGTGTTCTAACTTCAAATCCAATCCATACGACTTTTTGTTAGACATTTCGGCAGACAAACAGTTCAATGTTGGGGTACGGAAACTGGTTGTGCGCAGGCAACCAGCTCGGTCACCTTAGGTCAAACACCACTAAAGGCTGTTCACGATAAAGTGAGCACTTTTGAAATCAACCTTCGAAAAAAGTCACTGTCCTTACCTGCATACATTTTAATGGGAGCCCTGAGCGACATGCGCCCAGTAAAGTTGGTAACGATGGGTGGGAAGTGTTTCCGTATCTTAGCGTCGAATAAAAAGTGTCAGGTAACCATTTCTGATAATTTACATTATTATTTTCTTTTTTAACTCATAGAAGTGTAAAAATGCGCAGATTTGTAAAATATTTCTTTTTATAATAATTTCACAGTTTCACTTAACCAACGCATTAATAAAGTGATGAGTCCCATGACAATGTTAATATTACATAAAGCAGAATAATACACTATGTGCATACAATTAGATCCTAAGCAGGGCTTTCAAAAGTGCTCATTTTACCGTGAATAGCATATACCATGTTTTCGAGCTGACGCTTTAAAAGTCACGCTACGGAGCGAGGGGGTACTAAAAAAACCGTGAGTCATGGAGAACGTTAACTGTGAGTCGCGGAGAACGTTAACTGTGAGTCGCGGAGAACGTTAACTGTGAGTCGCGGAGAACGTTAACTGTGAGTCGCGGAGAACGTTAACTGTGAGTCGCGGGGAACGTTAACTGTGAGTCGTGGAGAACGTTAACTGTGAGTCGCGGAGAACGTTAACTGTGAGTCGTGGAGAACGTTAACTGTGAGTCGCGGAGAACGTTAACTGTGAGTCGCGGAGAACATTAAGTTGTGGTAGAGTTTTTAAACTGTTTTGGTAATTTGTGTGGCAAGTGGTGTTGAACTTTGGGTGTGCAATAGTGCTAATTCCATTTAAAAATTTTGGTTATGGCTGCCCTTCCAAATTACGTTTCGGTTGAACTGTGGTGTCGCGTTAATGTGTGTCCTTTTCTAACGTGTCGTGTTCATCCTTGTGCGCCGCCCAATACAAGGGATTTTTTTCAAAGGTTTGATTCAAAAAGTGCTAAAAAACTGCGAATAGACTACAGTAGTAACTGCTGGACTTTTAACCATTCACAACATATTGTATCGCAAACAAAGAAAAAAAACTTTATTTGTATACCTAAGGGCGTCCACAATGTTTGGTAACCCCCCCCCCCCCCTTGCCCTGTATTAATATACTGCAAGTAATATATGTACGGTGTGAAGGTGTATTTATGGTTTTTGTTGTGTTATGTTGCAGACTAGGAACTGGAACCATGTGTGATATCAGTGACTCCACCATTGACGAGAGGATTGTTTTGAGTGTCTGGGTACACGGACTTCTTCATACTGGAAAGACACTGCGTCAAGTGCATGCCAATTTCCAACAACGATTCCTCAAAGAAGCGCCACTAAAACAGACTCTTCTGCGTTGGGAGCATAATCTCTTCGAAACAGGCAACATCCAAGATAAACCACGAACGGGAAGACCATCAACCAGAGTGCAAACAGTGTCAGACGGTCGAGGAATCAGTCAACAGGTCACCAAAGAAATCGCTCCGCACACGATCAGCGGAGCTTGGAATACCACGAACGACATTGCACAAGCACATGAAGAACGACCTGCATCTTCACGCAAATCGCCCGATGTTCGTTCAGGAATTATCAGACAATGATGTAACCCGCAGACGGGATGCATGTGCGTTCATGCTTCAGACTTTCGACACAATCCCGAAACGTGGAAAGGTCATCTTCAGTGACGAATGTGCCATCCATCGCCGCTGTCGATCACGGAACGTTGTGTTCCAGTCCAAGGAAAATCCACATTATGTAGAGGAATTGGAACATCATCGTCCGCATGTCATGAAATGGGCTGCTATGAACAGTCGACATCTGTTTGGACCATATTTCTCTGACGGGACAGTGAACCAGGCATCTTATCTGGACATGTTGCGAACCTGGTTTGTGCCACAACTGGAAGAAATTGGTATTCTGCATGACGTGTGGTTGCAACACGATGGGGCGCCAGCCCATTATGCCATCGCTGTTCGGGAATACCTCGCTGAGGTCTTTCGGAATCGTTGGATCGGCCGAGGTTCCGCAGTGATGGCTGCTGCACTCGAATGGCCACCTCGAAGCCCAATCGACTTGTAATAATTCTCTTTGGGATTTCATAAAGTAGTGTGTTGCACAGCAGCGCTAAGAACCACGGATGAACTCAAACACGCAGTGAGACTTGCATTTTCTCGTATCAAACCGCAAACGATTCGGAAGATGTCCCACAGAACATGGTGCAAAATTATTCTCTTTGTCATGAGATGATGGAGCCCAAACGGATCCACTGGATGTTTAAGGTAACGTTTCAACACAAGATACCATAAATCCACTTACACACCATAATTAGATCACTTGCATATTGTAACACTGAAGTGGGGGGGGGGGGGGGGATAACAAGACACTGCGGACACCTGTACAGTACGGAACACTAGAACACAGAGCAAGTAAGGAGACAATAGCGCACACGTCCATGTTCAAACGATCTTCTTATTGAGAAGTCTTTTTCAGGGGTGGTGGGTGGGTGGTAGGTGCCTGGATTAATATCAATAGCAGACACGCGTTACAAAAAATTATCACCTAGTACAATAAAACAAAAATAATAATTTTACTGATTATTTTGTAGTTAATAATCACGTTGTGTTCACTGTTTAATAAAATAACTCATTTACAAAAAAAAATTATTTTTTTGCTATTGCCGGGTAACATTTACAGTATGTTTACAACTTGCATTATTCTTGAGAGGTTCTAGAACAAAGTTTTAAAATTCCTTAATTAGAACCTACTTGAATGACGTCATTTAGTTGCCGAATGCGGTTTTCGGCAACAATTAAATATATACCAGTGCTGTTTGTGTTAACTCTGTCTTTTAAATATATATGTTTACCTCCAATGTGACCAACAGAATAGAATAAATCTGGCACAAGCAGTGCAAAAAGAACCGGATTAAATATTTTTAATCGTTTAAGTAAGTTATTAGATCAGCAACTGAAATATATGTAGCTTAAATCAGAATGTTTGAGATACAAAACCTATATGTTCTATAATCATTCAATCTAGTGGTAAAATGTCTATGTTGGTGTTTCCACGGGCACTTCTTCAAATAACGCGATTGTAAGTGTGTGCCTTGCCGCCAGCAGATGGCAGGTCGAGGCTCCCAAAGCGGCTACGGCCGTCCTGCCGGGGGCCCCACGACTACGTCACGAGCCATCACAATACATATAATGCAGGGTATTTTACACGTATTGCGCAAGCGGAGTCTACGTTACGTAAACAAGCGCCCGCCGCCTCTCTGGCCCGCGCAGCTCCGCGCGAGATATGATTATATCATAAAATATTACCTCGGTCGTGACGCAAGTCTGAGAGAGAAGGGGGAAACGGGGGGTGCGTGGGGGGGGGGATTATTGTGCACAACTATTTGTAGGAGAGTGTACCGTTGCGTCAGCTTTATTTAAATAAGAAATAATCCTCGGTTTATGGTCCGCTTGTAAATATGCTGCGGAGCGGAGGAAGGCTGCTGCCAGAGTAAACGAAACTAGATGGAGGGGGGGGGGGGGTGAGGGGGACAATAAAAAAAAGGCTAGGCGCAAACCCAAGGACGCTAGGAAAGAGTTTGTAAATTGAATATGAGCTAGGACGGAAAGCCTGCGCAGGGGGTATCGACTCGATAAAAACTATCGCAGAAGCTAACCCCGGGGCACATTCGCCCCAAACAGCCAAGGGGGATGGGCCATGAATTATCGGCCGCCGCAAATCTAATAAAACCCCTTTGATATTTTATTCATAACCCAAAAAAAAGCCGACTTATCTTTAAACTTTCATACGAACTATCTTTTTTTTTTCTACGTGTGTGTTTCGCCGAGTCCTATTCGTTTGCATGGCCATTAAACATTCATGGCAGTCTCCCTTATTTATAATGCAGGCAGACTTATTATCATAACTGGAAAAGCTACGAAACAAAAAAATAGTAGAAAGACACATGTATAAAATATAAGTTCTCCCCAACCCACAGGACGTATCGAGGAAGTTCCATGAAGGCGACATTTAACATCCAATTGCTGCGTATGAAACTAGGTGGTTCACTAGGAAACGTTTTTTATACAAATCGCAAAAGAAAAAGGAATAAAAAAGACCGGGAAAAATTATACCTAACGATCGATAACGGCATTAAGTAAAGAGCGCGTGACACCAATTCCACCAAGGCATATATTTTAGGATCGTTAAAACTGGAAAAAACTATAAAGTAATGAAACAGAAAAAAAAAAGCCAGTCCGACCAGATAATCCCCATGAATTAAAAATAAACAGACGTTTATTTTAAGGACTTGGGTGCCAAGCTAAGATACGATTCAACTGCCTAGCATTGCCTGAGGTAGTTGAAGGACATCCGTAATTTAATTTTCTTCCTCTGAAAGTTAAAACGTTTCCCAGAAACGTGAGATAACGAGCTGATATTTAAAACGAAATAATTCATTTCACAGAATAAGTTTTCCTCGTTTTGAAGACTAGAAACTAATTTATGAGACATGCTTCTATATTCGTCAAACAAAACACAGACAAAATCCATTAAAATCTGATTTATTGATTTCGGAGTCCTTCAATGAAAACCAAACAGCAAGTTTGAGCAATGAGCCAATAAGCAGATATTTTAGTTAAATTCTGAAAAATGTATAGCCAATCTACAAAACCGAGGAACGTGAATTATTACAAATGTAAACTAACAGAGGTGTGTGCACATTTTACATTCCCACACAGTACAGGAACTTGACGTGACCCAAGTAATCAAATGAGGTGGTGTTAATTCACGCGCGTCTTTCGTTGGATAAACAAAATATTTTGTTTAGGCAACTGCGTATATTTTTGGCTCTATAAAAACAAATATTTTGCTCGGTGTTCTCTCAGCTCAGCATGTCCCAACTATAAGCCTTAGCCATTTAGAGTGAATTACGCATTCACGAGTACTGATTTACATCGTATTCCATTGATTCGGCCAACAGTAGAAACATAAGAGGGAATTGCCTAGTTTTAGAAACAGAATGTCAGCACTTAATACTTCTGAGCTATAGAATTTCATATTCTGTTAGTTTCATTTCAAGTGACTCAAATTACTGATTCCACTTTAGAGATCAAGATTAGGCAAGTTATAGTTATCGAACATTTACGTCCACGTGATAAATTAAATTATAAAACGCTTCTGATATATACATGACATAATTAGGAAACAACTAAACACGTCATATATGGGGTGGTTTTCAAAGGATTATTTCAAAAAGTGCGAAGAATGTTTTCGTCTGCGCATGTACCCAACAGTGACCTACCCAAAAGGAACACGACTGTCAAAGTCACACGGTCAACAGTGATGAAAGTGTTTGTTTACATCTTAAATTTAAAATGACCAGTACTATTATATGGATAAAATACTTTTACCAATTTGAATTTAATCAAACTTCATTACAAATAATTAGTTAGAGGAAGTATACATACATCTCAAAGCATTTGCTTACAATTAGTTTTGTTACCTAAAATCCAAATGATGCCGTTTTCGCTAGACGTGTTGGCAGAGAAGCAGTTCACTATTGGGACATGGAGATTGGTTGTGCGCAGCCAGCGAGATCTGTCTACCTCACTTTTTGTCTATAATACGAACATGTGTGTCACAGCGACTCCTGAGAGTATCACGTTGCAAGACCAACACAGATACAAAATATTCATTTGGATTGTGAACCAGATGAGGGGCGTGTGCCATTTCCTTCGAGTAAGAAGAAAGCAATACAAATGTGTTACACGGGCGCGTTAGTTAATTTAAATGCTACACCGTTTAATAATCACCTCTACAAACTGTAACCTTCCCTTATATCATGAAGTCACCCCTGCGATTTCTTTGTTGTAATTCGGCAAGCCCTAACACAACACTCATCTGCTCTTTCACAGACGATAAAAATTTAACATATACCTATTAACTTCAGGAAATAATGAAATTTAAATTTACAAGCCTATGCCATCTGAATAGGCTAAACAAACTTCGTATAAACCTTATTTTGTATAAACGCCCTCTACGCTCTGTCAGCAAATCAAACGGTCGTTAACAAGCAGTAGAAATGCTATAAGCTGTAACGATTATCCTCGTCGGGAACAAACATATGGTAAAGAGGCTGCGCAAGCCAGTATTATAAACACTTCTTAAGTAATTAATTAAATTCAAGAGTTTCGTACATGTGTTAACACTAGGTGCGACAGAGCAGGGACAAAGCCTCGACCAACTTGAAACCAGACGCCCTCTCGAAACATTTTTCAGTCTAAGCACACTACATTCCCTTGGTGAAAGGAACCTTGCTCCAACACTCGCTAGGTTGAAGGTCGTCCCTGGGAGTTGAACCCAAGCCTTTCTCACGGCAACCTCGCCTTTACTGAGATCAGATATACCATCAAGTAGAGGGATGATGAAATGGAACAGGGAAATATCAGTTTTTTCGAGCCGGGGGTGGGGAGGGGGCGAGAGTCAACATAACTAGTTCTGCCCATACACACCTACAAGGAGCTAGTGTGGTACAGTGAAGAGATTTATACAACTCTTAGCAAAGAAGCTTGAGAGCCGATGAGGGTGAAGCGAGGCGAGTACGGGGCAGCGTCGGAATGCAAGTGCGGGGGAAACGGGAGACTCCCGAGGAAACTCACCGACCAGCGGCATCGTTCGGAACGAACCCACTGGAAATTTAACCCGGTTAGCACGGGGGGGGGGGGGGAGTGAACGCTAAAGTCGCTGCGCCCCACGTGGGATAGAGAGACGCGAGACTCCGTACATACTCGATCGTCCGCGTCGACAGGAAACTGGAGTGGTGATAAGCCTCTATATAACTCCGCCTTCAACAGGCGGGTCATCGATGTTCATGTATATGTACATTAAGGCGAGGCTCCACCATGCATAGGCGTACAGGGAATTTAATGCTAAATTTGGACAAAGATCTCTCAGTCGTTTTTTGCGGTGATATTTTCCACTGAAGATTTTTTGTTAGAGATTGAACGCATCTAGATTCGTAAACCGTTCAAATTTAAATTTCTAAGTATTAGATGCACTTTTTAATTATTTATTAAAGTCACAACTTTATAAATAATAAAAAAGCGCACTTAAAATTTAAAAAATTAAAATTGGGAAGGTTTACAAATCCAGATGCGTTCAATCTCTAACAGAAAATCTTTAGTTGAAAATACAGCAACAAAACACGACTGAGAGATCTTTATCCGAATTTAACATTTAATTCCCTATACGCCTATGAATGGTGAAGCCTGGCCTTAAAAGGAACATGTACTGAAATATTTCCTGTGAAATCGTCTGCGCGAATACGCGTATCACGGTCAATAAATATTCTGGAAATATCACTTTTTTTTCCCACAAAAAAAAGGGGAAAAAAAAAAATCATCTATGGACTTTTTTTTTTTTTTTTTTTTTACTTTTATCGTATTAAGTGAATTCACTGCGAAAAAAAAATCTTGAACATGGTTAAATATAGCAATTTTAAAGCTTGCATATGCAGTTACCTTAAGCGGTAAGAGAAAAATCCATTCACTGTTACTTCGCACTTTTCTAAGTCCTGCTAAAGTTCTGCTTCCAGGATATTGCTTCGCCTCATACAAACCAAGCTTAGCTAAGTCTGGAAAATTACACGAAAAGGCAACGCATCGCACTCTTACTAGGCGTTACCAACACACGTGTTTTCTCACTATTTTGAATCTTATACTGTTGATAAATGAAGCATTATAATTTATGGATAAAATAAAAACAATTATAAAACACTTGTGATACAGGGCACATTAAGGAAAGAACAAAACACGTTTTACGTGAGGTGATTTTTCAAAGGCTCGAATCAAAAAATGAGAAAAAACCGCGAACAGACTATACTATTCGGGCGTATGACTTTGATCGCGTGTGATGAAGTGTAGCTGTTGCAGCTCTAATTTGCACAGCACAGCATCATGACGGAGACACCACAGTAGGAGTGATGAACCGCTAGCAGTTCGTTCAAGCGTTTTAGTGAGACGAAGAAGCCGGATCAGCGATAGTCATCGTCCAAAATCCGCTAGTGATCCATCTTTAGTCCTCCTATGTATAGTTGCTAAGTTAGAGTCGGACGTCATCTTCAGTCTGCTATATTTTTGCCATTACTTAGTTTGAAATTAAGTTTTGAAAATGTGACGTCAGGGGATAGGTTATTGTTTGATTTTATTTTATAAATGATTATCGTTTGACTTATTGTATTACTATCGCCTCTGTAAGTAATTTTCAACAGTCAATCGATAATTAATTCCAATATTATTCCACATGGCAAACAAATAAAGTAACACCATTGATACTGCAGTTATTCATTGATCTGAATGATATACCATGCCTTGTCAATAAGGAAATCTCAACAATGAATGCTGAATACACTTTATCACTCAGAAACTTGTAACACCACAATTATTTGTATCTCTCCCCCTCTTCCCCCTTAACTTTGGGGCAAAACTCCTGTATCTAAAATCCAGAGAACAAGTGATCTGACCGCCAAGCCACTCCAGACTGATACGAACGTGGGGAAACTCCTCAAATACAAACTTTCCCTTTCAGGCAGCCAAGCAACAAAACAGCCATTTATTTTCATCATAGCTTTGTTCCTAGAGGATAGTCGGCACGTGTTTATACACTACATTGTGTTAATCTAACAGCGGCGCCCACAGGTTAACCAGGATTCGAACCCATAAACGTTATTGTTGTACAGCACCATATCGCAAACCGAACAGAAACTGCAGTCTAGCTGCACTTAGCATGTTATTTTTTAACCTACATTAAAACTTAAAGGAGAGTCTGAGGTCCTGGGTATGGATGGGACCTAAGCGTGTCTCAGGGCAGAGTCCAACACGCCTAGGAATACAGGAAATATTCTAACGGGTACAAACGTATCACGGATTTTGTGGCACTGGGCAAGTATAGCCCACGATTTGGGTCATGGTTGCCCCCACCCACCATGCTAACTATTAACCTGAACTCCGAGGGGAGAGGGAAAAACCGGCATAGACACCGTAAAAACACCTTGACAAAAATAATTACATACTTGCATTCGATTTATGACATAGTTTCTACTAGAAATGGCGATGGGAAAGGATAATATTTATTAAAAGGGTTTTCGTAACACTATAAGAGAAAGATTACTTTTCTACACGCCGGCATAGTTTGTGACCAGGGAAGTGAGAAGTAGGCTGCCACACTCCTGATGGATGGGAGAATGCTCACTGCCTTGTCCCCAGCACACTCTCCCAAGTCTGGACTTAGCTGACATCACTCCACTTAACAGGGTGTCACAACGGCTCGCTTTCCCACCAAGGAGAACAGGGTTCGAGTCCCGCTGCTGTTGCTCCCGGATTATCGCACCCTGACGATGGCGTTGGTCGCCGGTTTTCTCGGGGATCTCCCACTTTCCCCGCCCTCGCATTATCGCGCTGCCCCATGCCTCGCTCCACCCTCATCGGCTCTGAAGACCACGTCAAGAGCCGCCCACTATACTTCGTTTTGCCGTGACCTTGCTTCCGCGAGCAACGAAAGACACGCACATTTCCACATCCACTCGGGCATTGCCCTCTTCTAACCTTGGCGCACGATGACAACCGTAAGAGTCCGTGCACCATATACACTAATATTACACTTACACGGTTCAAACAATAAACACGTACACTACACAACACAAGCACAGGCACAGCGACCTTGCTACAAATTACACCGACAGTAGGATTGTTTACGCTTCTACATTTAATGTCTTAGACATTGAGGCTGGAATAGTTAGTAGCGTGCTATCATCTAAAATAAATATTTTCTGTACAACTGAGACTTTTTCTAATATTATGCTTGTTTAATTTAAGTTTTTACTGCTAACGTCGCTTCAAAACATTGCAAAAGTTCCGTGCCGCGATGCTCCAGAAATAAACAGAAGAACTCCCCATGAGCTTAAAAATCAGTATAAACACTTTCTTGTTTCATATACAGTTTCTTGCTGGACGACGTGGTACGATGTTAGGGCTTCCAACTGGCTGAACACCCACACACTACAAAAGTAAAAAAGGGAACTTACACTAAGTTGAGTTCTTCTTGTTAATAAAGTGCTCATAGCGCCGTTTAGTGAACTAGGTCGCGCACTTAGAAGCCGAAGTGCCACATGCACACCTATCCCCCCCCCCCTCCCAGGCCATACTAGAGGCACTGAAAATTGCCTCACTTCTTCTCCAGAAAACTGACAGGACATAATTCGCCAGCGTCAGCCACAAAAACTTGTACGTCGATTGGATCAGGCAGGATTCTTTCATAACATAACTGGCATGCCACTGATACTGTAAAATAAATTTAAACCACAATCGTATTATTTTTTTTTTTTAATTCGTAAGGCAGAAGTGAAGTTTTAAAGGGGCCTACATCAAACAGCAGTCCCTCCTTCCTTCCATTGATGTGATGAAAATTTATAGACCACAGTTACTTTTTTGTAATTGTGACGCTGAACAGATACGTATCTCTTGACAAATAGTTAAAATCATTAGTAGTCTGTCGACAATGACACTATTTTTTCCCCTCCACCATCCGGATACCTTCAATGAACGGGGCCTAGGGAACAGCGTATCTTAACTACTCTCATGTCAACAGAAGAATGTGCCAGATACCACCCAAACCACAGGAAAACTTACACACCATTACGTTGTCAATCATATTTCAAGGCTACCATCGAGAACACAACACAATCCAATCAACGAATGGGCATGTCTACGTATAACTGACCGCCACGGTATTTCGTTTCTGTGTTTCTACTTATTATAAGCCTTTATTTCAGCATGCAAACGGGCACACATTCATAAGCTCCACACAAGACTTACCTTAACTTCACTATCAAGCCTAATGACATTAATTTAAAACTGTACATTTACTTTAAGTTACTTTACTAAGTATAAAGTTTAAAATAAATATTGTGTGCTCTGAGGAATCCACATTAGTTGTACAATTTTAAATAACCGTGCAAATGTGACAAAAAGTAATAAGTAGAAGGAAATAGGGCATACGGTGACAGGATTCAGGATGGTGAGCGGGAGCAACCGCCGCAATCTTATATTACGTGATAGTAGCCATTTTGTATTACATCACCATCTTGTATTACGTCGCCATTTTGTATTACATCATCGTCGCCATATTATTTCCCCCGCCATCTGTGCCAAATTCTTTCAAAATAACGTTTGCACAATTAAAAGATAATCCTGATGAATTTCTTAATCGTATGAGGCGTTATTCGAATTCTCGAGGAGTGAATTGCGTATTGTGCAAATTATTTGCAACGTTTCTTTGCATCCTGTTTATTAAATATTTCTTGTTGAACAAGGACTCCATAGTGCAAAAAATGGTGGGAACGAGGGGAGGAGAGGAGCAAAACGAGATCTGGATGGTGATTAAGGGGAATCACAAATAAAAAAGTTATAAATTCCTCAAGGTCACATCTAATTACAGTAAATATGCGACGGGCCATCTTAACGCTGCCACGCAAGCCAATGGATTAAACTAATATGACTTCATACACTGGTCTACAATAATGTACTAGGGAGTACTTAACCCCTTAACTTACAGATAAACTTTTCGCTCCAGGTGTTGCAAAATAGGAGATTTTTGGCCCGCAAAGTACTTACGAATTCCTTGCAATAACGCACATGTTGGAACGTACGAAAATACTTTCTATTGGTTTGGTGTGCTAGCAGCAGCCAACAGTATCAGCCAGGAAAAAGGCGCTGGCTTCAGATCTTGTACAGCAGCGACCATTATCTCGCCTATTTTGCAACACGTCATTTGTGACGGGTATGTTCGGGATGATATTTTAGGGGGTTAATACCTGTCCGCAGAGTCGATGGCAATACAACTGCGAAGGGGCGGAAGAGTGCTGGAGTAAGCTAGCCCGACAAACGTTAGACGACAATGTCCGGCGCGTTTTCTTGACATGCGAATACCCAGGATCCGCTAGTGGCATGGCAGGGAGCTAGAGGCCGGACCACAGCGTCGCCACGTCCTCCAACAACTCAACAAAACTTGTTGCAAGTTCTCGAGTCCAGCACTGGCTTATGAGAACAGCGTACAGACACCCTTCTACACCTTCCGAAACAGCCAAGTTTATGGCTTATTTACGTTCCACCTCCCTAGACCGCCCAATGGTGCGCAGAGATGCATGAAATAACTTATTATTAAAAAAAAAACTATCCCACGTACAGTACGTAAAATGTGCTCCTCTGTAAATAGCACAAAAATAAATATTCCACATCTGACAAGTTTCAGTTTTCCATTTCTGTTTCTAATGTGTATTATTTAAAGAGAGAAATGACTTAAACAGGTGTTTTTTCACGATCCTTTTTCAGGCACGAAAACACTTGTGCAAGATATTTAAGGGAACTGGTCATCAAAAAATTCATTATTTTATATTTTTACGAAATTCCGTTACACCACTTTTAAGTAATCTTTCCTGGCATAAATTTTTTTTAGATCACATAACTTTTGAAACATAGCATGTCAAAATTACAATTTGTGTTTTTGGAACGCACAAATGAAATAAACATAAACATTCACGGAAAACATTAAACATGGTGACTGGCAGGTTACGTCTTAATCCAATCTGAGGTGTGCTTTTAAAATTTATTTTTAAAAAATAATTACTGCTACGAACTCGAAAATATTAAATAGTTTCCATAATTTTGGCCAGTTTTTTTTTTAAATTGCGAAAACATGCCATACGATAATTCATTTTAATGTAAATTATCTAACTTCGGTAAGCCTGTTAAATTTTATTATTTGTATGTTCCAAAAACACTACAATTATGGTTCTTATATGCCACTATGAAAAAAAAAAAGCAGGTATAATTTTTATAGCCTCCACGGTAAACTGAGCACTTCTGAAAGCCCTGCTTAAGATCTACTTGCATGCACGCTTGTGTATTCTTCCACCTTATGCAAGATTAACGTTGTCAAGGGCTTCATCACTTTATTCATTCGTCGATCAAGTGAAGCTGTGAAATGATTATAAAAGTAAATATTTCACAAATCTGCTATTTTTTACACTTCGATGCATTTAATAAAACAGAAAGCGAAATAAATCATTTAAATGATCAGAAAACGCTTTTTTATTCGACGTTAAGAAACGGAACTACTTCCCATCCATCTTACCAACTTTATTGGGCGCATGTCACTCGGTGCGACCGTTAAAATATATGCAGGCCGGGGCAGTATATTTTTTCTAAGGTACATTTCAAAAGGGCTCACTTTATCGTGAACAGCCTTCATAAAAGGTGAGGTGATGTGGCAATGCTGCAACTAACGGATCGAGCTCATTAATGGAGTTCACATGCAGTGAGTACTGGGGCATGGTAGTGGTCATGGGTGCACACAGCGGCTAAGCTCCGTGCATGCTGCATGCATCCAACGTGCGAAAAAGTGCGTTGCTATGGGCATAGCAAACAGAATGTTTCGACGTTCTGTATTCTGATATTCTATTACGTTCTTAACGTGAAATTAAGGCATTTTATCTACTTTCTTTGTCTTTTTTTTCTCGTAAACTAAGGGCCTTAAGCCGTTTTACCAAATAATATTTTCTGCTTAGCTTTGATCACAGGTTCGTGTGGTGCAGTCCGTATCCGCGAATTACCTGACATGTCTATTACGTATGTTATTGAATATATTATTTATTTAGATGTATTTATGTATACGTGAAATTCTGCATGTTTAGCGCATTAAGTACCTGAATTTGATATGTTCGAAATGACAACGACCTATATATTTTACTCTTCTGCAAACTGGAAGCAACATGGTCTTAGCGAGAAGGATGATCGCATGATCGCTCCTTCAGTTACAAGCTATTTTGTCATCCAGGGGGAAAAAATGTATAAGTTGAAACTTACCCGCAAAAGTCACTGACAGGTACAGCAATTAAAATTTGGCCTGTAAGAAAAAAACAACGAATACCAGTAACGATTAAGCGACTAACAGCAAAAGTTAAAATAAGTGTGCCAAACGCGCGGCGGACGGGTCTTCCAGCAAGAGGCGATAGGGCGACCCTGGCTGGGTCAGCGCCAGCAGACCGGAAGTAGCTGGGGCGAAGGTAAACACCGGAAGAAGGGTGGCAGCCGGCGCGCCTGCGGGGCAGACGAGAGAGAGAGAGAGAGAGAGAGAATGAAGGAAGGAGGTAGACTAGCCACAGAACTGGATGATCCCAGGGAGAATGGGGTTAGAGAGGTGTGAGGCGAAGTGTCCAGAAAGGGGAGAAGAGAAGGCGAGAGTCGGGCTAATAAAAAAAACCCCACACGACCGGAACAGCTGCTCCCCTCGTCCTGCATCATCTGGACCATCCAGCGAGGAGCAGAGTCATTACTTCTCGCCGTTTCGCCGCCCAATTAACACGTCGTAAAAAAAAACTCTGCTTTCCCACGCCCACACCAAATACATTTCTCCCTCCCGCTTCTAACATTCACCTACGTTCAGACCAGGATTCCTGCGGCTAGACGGCGCCAGCACGAGGAAGGCGATGTATTGTCAAGTCCTACAACAGTGGAGCAGATGAAGCCGCCACAACAGGGCAAATGCCTCTACTTAAAAAAAAATTGGGTTAGGCCGTGTTGAGGACATGGCCGTTTGTTTTGCGTGAATACATCTACGTCGACGTGCTCGGACGCCTTGATGGTTTGTTTTTTTTTACGTACGATGGGTATCACTGGATTGCTTTTGAGATTCTCTTTCCAACCGTATACTATTTCTGTATTTCGACTTGTCTTTTTGACGAGTATAGGCCGACATTACGTTAAGTTTTCTGAATACTTTACATTAAACTCGTGCAATTTCACCACCATAACCACGCCACACAAATGTTTTTTATACATGCAATCGATTGAACTTGACGAGAACTGTCGATTGAAAGTTAAACGAGCGTCGTAACTTCTCCTAGTCAAAAACTATACTACGCGGAAGTTATGTGACGCGGCGAAACGAAATCGTACCCCCCCACCCCCCAACTCAGCGCGATGCTTCGCAGTCCTCACTCAGCGTAACATATTCTTTGATCCTTTGGCAATCGAGTGGTGTAATTGAATTTTGAATGTATACGATAGATTCGGAGCTGCAATGCCAAACTGTATCCCCCAATTTTATCATCATTGGATTTTCCGGATTGCCTCCCACTATGATCGCAAATTTAAAGACGTATTCACGTCAAAAAAATTGTTTACGCTATCGACAGTTGAATCTCATATAGGCCCTCCACAATATGTTCCTAAACTCCAGACATAGTTTCTTTGGACCAATTGCAGCACGAAAGCCTTACATCCGGAAATGTATTTTCATATCAAATAATTGTGTTCGAAGTTGCGGCTAACACAACACCTGGAGAACAAGGCGGTGTCATCATACGTCTACACAAGTTGCATAAGTCGTAGGCGCACGCAGCGACGTGCGTCTAATTCGTATGCAACTTGTCCTGCACGCGTGATCACACCCCACCGCCTTGTTTTCCACGCGTTTTACACCAAAACTTTGAATACGCATGATATACGCATACTTTTCCGGATGTAAGCGTATAGGTATTTTGTATTCCAATTGGTCCAAAGAAACTATGTTTGGGGTTTGAGCACGGAGTTTCCGAACATTGATGTGTTGATTATTACTAAAGTTCTTCTTCCAGGATATTCTTCCGCCTACAAAATAAGCTTAATTAAGTCTACAAAATCACACAAAAGAACATTCGCACAGTACAAAAGCACTGCATTCGTGCGCACTCAGTGTAACAGTATTTTGTATAAGGACTATTTCTCACTAGGCGCTACCAACACACCTATTTTCTCACTGTTTTTAATTCAAGTTACTTATAAATAAAGCATTATAATTTATAGATAAAATATGAATAAAATTTCAATTTAACACAAATAAAAGAAACTTTTATGAACACAAGAATAAAACGTTTGTGGTACATGGCGTTTATAGTAAATAACTAAACGCGTCAGACAAGGGGGGAGAATAAAAAAAAATTGATTAAAAAAGGGCGAAGAAACCGCGAATAGACTATACTCCGTAGATTTGAAATAAAACGTTGTACGGATGCGATGACGCCCGCAGGAAGTGTACTTCACACACGCGTGCACGCACGCACACGCACGATATGAACAGAGCTAAGGAAACTGACGTGTCGGCGAACCACGACGTAGGTCCCGAATGCCAGCACTGGAAACTGGGATTCGATAGCATGGTACGTTACCTCTGTCGGGTCGGTCCTAGTTCTCTTACCCTACGGCCGTAAGAGAGATTCGAGACGACCGTGGAAAACAGCATAAACAAGCATCGCGCGCTTTCTGTTTCCTCAGGATTTTAAGCGGTGGCTGTAGGATTTAATGCAGCAATATTTTCAGAAAATATACAGCATTGTCGCTATAGATTAGAACACCATACAGTAGAAGAATGAACAATCGTAAACAGAGAGTTATTTACAGCGATTTTTGTCGACTTTTGCAACAATTTCATTTCTACCTTGAAAAAAAGATTTACATTAAAATATCCCATAGTTTTTTTTTTAATTATAATATACACAAAAGCTTACTATGAGACGCGTATGACAGCTGATTAACGACCCAACACATTCCTGGAGACGACGGCCAAGCCTACTTCCACTAGAGAGAAGTGTCGCCCATGCGTAAACGTGTGTAATACATGTTGAAGCACTTAGCAGTGCGGCGAGGCCGCGGCAGGTATAGGCAATTCACGGTAAAGTCAGCAATTATGAAAGCCCTCTCATTTGGAACAATGTTGAATAAATATGTTTGATTTTAGCCTAAGACGTTGACTTCCGAAAGCGGTGGAATATACACACCGTCTTTGCTAAAGGCTGTTCACGATAAAGTGAGCACTTTTGAAATCGACCTTAGAAAAATGCCACTGCCCCTACTTGCATATATTTTAACGAACGTGCGTCCAGTAAAGTTGGTAACGATGGAGGGGGAAGTAGTTCCATATATTAACGTGAGACTAAAAAGTGTTCAGTAACCATAGGTGATAACTTGAATCATTTCGCTCGCTTTTTCTATTTTTTTTAAGGCATTGAAATATACAAATGAGCAGATTTGTACAATATTTACTTTTTCTAATAATTTCACAGTTTCACTTGACCGACGCATGAATAAAGTGATGAGACCCAAGGCAACGTTAATTTCATACAAGGCGCAAGAACACACAACGTGTATACAAGTAGATCTTACGCAGGGTGCTCATTTTACCGTGAACAGCTTATACTTGCATGGCAATATTTATTTTAAAAAGGTGGTTGGAGTATTAATTAAACATGGCTGAAAGGCTAAAGTAACTAGAGACTGAAAAGTTCTCACTTTACCGTGAACAGCGTATACGGTGTCGCCGGGCGACGTTCGGGGCCGAAATCGTGACGCGGCAGTTACCACCTGCCGAGGTGCGAATGACCGCCGCTTGGTTCGGAACCCACCCGCACGTACCTACCCAGCTCTGCCAAACGACACGCCCGTCTACGAGAACTACGCAATCCAGCTCCAGCGATCGACAACTTCTTGTCGCTTCTACATCAAATGTTACCTATAGGGTCTCTTCACACTTTTTTAATCAAACCTTTGAAAAATTACTCCATGAATGACGCGTTTGGCTGTTTCTTAAATATGGCATGTATCATAAGCGTTTTCAGTTTCTGTTAACACAAAAGTAGCTTATTTTTGGTTTAACAAAATTTTTCTCCCATTTTATCTATAAACTATAGTATTTCATTTACAATTATTATGAATAAAAACAGTGAGACAACAGATGTGTTGTTATACACGGTTCACTGTAAAATGAGAACTTTTGATGGCTCCTTGAGATCTACTTTTATGCACGTTGCGTATTCTTCCACCTAATGTAAAATTAATATAGCCATGGGCAATATAACTTTATTCATGCGTCGGTCAAGTGAAACTGAGTTATTAGAAAAGTAAATATGTTACAAACATGCTAATTTTTACACTTAGATGCATTTAAAAAACAGAAAGCGAAAGAAAACATTTGATTTATACTCAAATGGTTACCTAACACTTTTTATTTGACGTTAAGGTATGGAACTACTTTCCATCCATCGTTACCAACTTTACCAGGCGCATGTCACTCTGTGCGCCCGTTAAAGTATATGCAGGCAGGGCCAGTGTACTTTGACTAAGGTTGTTTTCTAAAGTGCTCACTTTATAGTGAACAGCCTTTAACGCCTAGTAAAAAAAAAATAGTTTTTATGCATAATATTACACTGAGTGCGCACGAATGCCGTGGTTTGCTTTGGCCATTTGGTGTAATTTTCTAGACTCTGTTAAACTATGTTTGTGTGAGGCGGAGGAATATTCTGAAAATAGATCAATAGCAGGGCTTCGGAAAAGTGCTAAGTAACCGTGAATGGACTACAGACGAAAAAGTATGAAAGACGATTTAAATTATGCTATAGTATATTTAGAAAACTTCCTGCCCTGCATTGATTTTAACTCCCAAAACTCGCAAGTAAGGAACCAATGAATCTTTTCAAAACAAGTTTCGATTAGTCTATATTTTCAATTCAGGCAGTTTAAAATTTTAGTTACTACGAAATAAAATTCTAAACGAAACTCAGTTGTGAGTCTCGAAGATACTTGCTCATCCTATTGTAAACACATAAAAATTAACTAGGGATGAAATAAAACACCATGTGAAAAAATAAGTTATCTGGCAGAATATGCACGCATATTAAAAACTTTATAACCCATTAAAAATATCTTCTGTAGTTTTCAGTAACGTTAGGTGGGTCACGAATTTAGGTAAAATATTTTATCATTTATCTAGATACGTTAAGTAATAAGGATAAAATTCTTGTGTATACCACACGCCACCTCGCCTCTATGAGGAGACGTTTACCTATGGCCAGTAGTTAATATAAATTGTATATATATTCCTTGCAAGATATTTTACTGCGTATCCAAAATTAATAAAAGTTAAGACGTGAAAGAAATTTTTAAGGGGAAACGTTAAAAACTGAAGAACTCAAGACACACGAAACGCGAGTAGATGGGAATAAGTACAGTTAAGCCTACCGCAGTATCTCACAATTCGCGTACACTTGTGTCGTCATGCTCTTGTGATGTATCTAATACAAGTAGTAAATACCGTGGCGGCCAAGTCGGTGTACTACGCGTTACTAACGACCCCGCCAATAACTCTCCTCTTTCTGCGCGGGACAACTCGGCGTGTATTAACTGACGAGTTGTCTGTCGCGCCCATAAACTCTGTGTGTGTGTGTGTGTGTGTGTGTATGCGTGCGTGCGTGTGTGTGCCACAATATCCTCAGCACGTAACGTCGTCGTGGTGGCTGAAGTACGGCACGGGCCGGGCACAAGTGTGTGTGTGTGTGTGTTCTCTCTCTCTCTCTCTCTCTCTCTCTCTCTCTCTCTCTCTCTCTCTGGGGCTTCCTCACGTCCGTGATGTATGCATGAGCAGGGCACGGCTCGTGTAGTGTTCACATATCACAACTCTCCACTTACATTAAGGCCGTGTCTCAACTCGAGAGTGTGCTGACGCTCACTTTAGCGAACTGAGACTTGTGCCCTCTGTAAGACTTCAGCATTATCTCTCTGGCAGAAAAGGTAATAAATAGTTAAAAATAAAATATTTGCTGGCCTTTCACTTTCCTCGAATTAGTGTACCGTATTTTACTTATTTTAATTTCTTACACATCTGCAATATAAAAAACATAATTACTATGTGAAAACCTCAGTATTTAATCATATGCACACAATTAACCTAATTGAAACGTGAACATAACAACACCATAATTTGTTATGTTCCATATAAAACTGAATATTGTTATTACACATTTCACAATCGCAACGATTAATTTAAGTAGATAAAATTTTTCTAACACTGTTTTAGAAACAACGAAATTATGTCTGGATATTTGAGATTAGACTTGAAAACAATATGGCTCCAGAGAGGGTGCAAGAGTGAGCACCGAGTGTACATCGTTGTGCACTCTCCCTCTCGCGCTCTCTCCTCGGAGTTGGGACAGCAGAGAGGACTCTCTGTGACGTCAAGAATGAGCGAGAGAGTACTCTCTCGGCGAATTGGGACACGGCGTAAGGCGGGCTCTTAACCACTCCTCACAGACGAAGCGATACCATTATGAGTAAATGTACGTGGATTCATAATCAGAACTAGTGCCATATGTCTTATCGATCACAAGCGAATGCCCCCAACGCGTTTTCTACTCAAGTTCAGTTATCGCATACTAGATAAGAATGATTTATTAAATCCCTGCAAAATGCGAAAATACACAAATGTAAAAAAGTACGCCACTTATTGTTTTAAAAATAGTTCTTGTGCCTCCAACAAGCGTACAAAAAGAATCGTTCCACGTACACAAGAATTCAAAACATTCTCGTTTCCTGTCATATTTTTACGAACGATGGTATTCGTTTCGAAATTACATTTATTGTTTAGGAAAATGTGTTTTAGGACAATATCTTTGGTTCGAAACATCAATCAATTCTACATTCCTAATGTGACCGTAAAAAAGATCAGTTAACTACTTAGCCGATTCTTCACTGTTTCCATCGCAAACGTTTAAAACAGCAGTGTAAACATTTTTTCTGGTAAACTTCCTAACCTGTAATGGAAGTTTTTAACCTATACACCGCATGGTAATACCACCACACCCCACGCTGTACATATATGATTGTATAGAGTCGCCACTATAAAGAGTTGGGAACTTCCCTACGCATTTGACTGTTTCCTGAGCAAATGTAGGTACGCTACAATGCACGTATAAGGGAAAACATTGCCATTCCTGCTTTCTCACTAAGCGTATGCACTCGTATAGTAAATTTCCGAATAATTTCTTAGAGTAAGTATCTCTTCTTGGCGCCCTACTAACGAAAAAAGCCCAATCTGAAACATGTGTGTGTAATTTAATTATTGCGATAGCAAAAATTATAATATGATATATAATAATTCGCAAAAAGAAGCCAAGAATGAGAGTAGCTGGGAGTAAGGGGAATGGTTTAACCGATTTTTGCCGTAGGTTGTGTTTCTAAGGGTTTAAAGCAATTTTTGGCTCGACAAGACATAAATAATCATTTCGAATGCGTTCTTAGATTGCTAGATAATCACTGCCTTCATTGTTCTCGGAGCACCGATGGACGTCAGCGAATAAGATATTCTCTCCTATCTTGGGGCCGCGGTGGTGTAGTGGTTACACTGCTCGCCTCCCAGCTAGGCGAACCGGGTTCGATTCCCGGCGGGGGGTCCCCCCCCCCTCCTCGGATTCTCGCACGTGGGAATCGTGCCGGACGATGCCGCTGGTCGGCGGATTTTCTCGCCGTTTTTCCCCCGCCCTTTTATTCCGGCGCTGTTCCACGCCTCGCTTCATCCTCGTCGGGTCTCAAGACCTCGATGTTAAGAGCCACCCAAAAAAGTGTACTGATGCGTGGCTTTTGTACACCATTCCCCTTAGATAAAAATACTACAGCTATGTTAATGTCGTCGCTCACTGCTAATGGTTCCACAGCGGTAGGACAATGCGACTGGTCACGCTCGCCAAGTGGAACGAAGCACTGGCTACTCTCGTCGTGAGTAGCCAGCTAGCCGTGGATCCGTCTTCCCTGAATGCCCTGGGGGCGAGGCGAGCTTGTTTGTCAATAAAACGTGTTACGCCACTGCGGAGACTCCAACAAGTTGGACTGTCTCGTCGTTGGTAGTTGTGGGAGGGGGGAGGAGGAATAAAAAAAGGGACGGTCAGGAGCCGAAACGAAAGAGGGAGAAGAAGAGACGGGTGAATGGGAAGCAGACGAGAAAAGGAATTCGTGTGCGGTCAGGATCTATAAAAACCTGGCTCGTGCCGAAAAGTTGACTCCGGAAGGTTGCTACCGCTCTGGAAAGAGCTTTTTTTTTTCTTTCTCTCTTTCCCCTCTTATTCTACTACTTTTTTTTTTTTTTTGCTTCCCCCACCCATCCTGCGCTCTTTCTCTTCTCGTCCTACTCCAGTTCCACGGGTGAAGAGGTGAAGTTGGTTCTCAGTGGCCTTGTGGCTGAATGAAAACACCAGGGGATCAATGTCGCGAGATGTGAGACGCAGAGGGTGGCCTGGTCACCAGGAGAGTCATCTCACTACACTCGTCTCCACAGACTGCCGCAAATCACTCATTGCTTCAACTGTGCTGAGTGAGATCAACATGCGAATACCGTATTATTTCAATTACTACTAAAAGTAATGGCAGAAGTTCAGACAGAAATAACTCTCTTTCCATTGGACAGCCAAAACCAATTAGCACCCTACATGCACTCAATACGAGACAGAACTTCACATTTAAAAAAAAGTCACCAAATTCACCACGAATATTTCAAGTCAACAATCTGAAAATGTAATTTTTATCCACGCTGAAGATCTTACTATTCGTGCAGAAACGGAATGCGTGCACGCAAAGCTTAACTCAGTTCGCAAACCCGTAATATAATGAAATACGGTAGGAAACCACGCGGAGGGAACAAAAAAAACTTCGCACATTCAGAACAGAACCTGCGATCTCCCAACTGCAAATCTGCCAAGCCAACCACATTTAAATCAAACACACAGTGCTATGAAATAGTTAACTTTTAATTAGCCACTGCTGCTTTTATTTTTGTCCGCATGCCTCTGTAACGCAGCCTCTCCCCTAGAGTGGAGAAACAGGGCCACCGAAACTTCCTTTCGCTTATCGCAGCACAAGACGACGAACAAAAACACGCTATTATCAATGGAATTTTGTTGTTCGAAGTCTCCTCTCTAGCTCCGGGAAGCCTAACATGCCGGCCGTAATGAAGTTATGAAAATCCTGCCTGGCGTCCAGCCAAAGTAATGCACTGAAGACCAGACAGACAACAGACTGACGTTCGCCCTGTAAAGTTGGTAATGATGGATGTAAAGTAGTTCTATATCTTAACGTCGAACGAAGAGTGTTTGGCAACCATTAGTGATACCTCAAATTATTTATTTGGCTTTCTGTGATTTTTAAGTGCATCGAAGTGTAAAAATTAGCAGGTTCGCAAAATATTTACTTTCCTGATAATTTCAGTTTCACTTGACCGACGCATGAATAACGTGATGACGCCCATGGCAATGTTAATTTTACACAAGGCGGAAGAATACACAACGTGCATAAAAGTAGATTTGTAAATATAACTTTCAAAAGTGCTCATTTTACCGTGAACAGCCTTTAAGAATCTATTTCTTTATCAACAACTACACGGAAGCAAATTTGCTGTGGGAAACCACGGCACAAGGGATCGTCTACAACACTCGCTTGTACGCCATCAGCACAACTGTCAAAATCACGTGGTTTAACATTCACGAGCATATTTCGTTTTCCAACACACCCGCATTTTTACGCTATAGTGTTCTGTATAACTTGAGTAAACTCTATTTGCGTTAAGCAGGGTTACCTCCAAATTACTTAGCATCCCCCTGATTTATAGATAAAACCATAGCTTTGACTGACATTTTGTTTAACATACTTTTACGTTACCCTGACACCATTATAACGAAATGCATCTGAACAAAAACAACGCCCTATGTATATAGCTAATGCACAGAACTAAACATTCAAGCAAAATACTACAAGACAACCACAGACCGACCACGTAAAGTTTGAACTGTCATGCAGCAGAAAACCTATAAAATTCATTCTGTTATTCCGTACATTGTTTTCATAGGTGAGTGATCAATGACAGGGCAGCCGACTACAGCTTGCCTATCACGTAGAATTCCCTGACATTCCAACTTCTATGTTCGAAATCATCTGACATTTCCCTGATTTCCCCGAAAGCTTCCAAATTCCCCGACATTTGCCTGTTTTCCGGGCATTGAAGACAAGAAGCAAGGGAACCATGATCCAACCAAGACCACTGGGAGTTTATTCCACTGATGCGTCAAAGCCATGGGTTATATAACCTGTTTTCTAAACACTTCAATCCAAATAACGTTGTTTCAATACTTCTATTGGAAAATAAAATAAAAAGCAATGTAAAACCGGAACATTTTTATTTTGATTGGCTACTGCACTACTGTGTCTGTATGTGTTACTGCTTCGTATCCATAGAGAGTTTTGGGCAGTTTAGACACGACGTGTCCAAAAAGCGGAGAAGCGCAAACGTTCCTAAATACGCATCCACTCACTATGTTTACGTCAAACACACCAATTAACGATTGGAGTTGAAAAGTAACTTTAACAAAAAGCGTATTCATTCTGTTGTTACAAACATTCGGCCGCAATATCAACAAGACTCAGGAAAAAACGCTTGACAAACATGTAAGGAAATACGTCGGGATTGCTTGGTTAGTGTGGTATAAAAGCAACACAAATTATCTCCTTGCTCAATTTTGTTTTATTACGTAGAATTACGACGTTACGTGAGTGATGAAAAATCTATTCGAAATGTATTCTCTTCGCGGTAACGCAATCTGCCACGTTCCTTTTTAGGCGCGGCGCTTTCATAATTGTCTGGAGTTTGCTGATCTGGGCAAATTGAGCACCTGCCTTGTAATATACTTGCCATCTAGTTCTATATTCTTCCGTTACATGTAATGGACCGTTTCACTTCATCCATGCGCCATTAATATGTAAACCAAGGAATTTGTAGGGGGGAAAAAAAGTGTTGTTTTGAAAATTCGTGCTTTTTTTTTTTGTGTGTATAAAACAAACGGCCTTAATACTTCAGTAGCCGTAATTTTGCTTGTACGTTGTTAACGGTTAACTGAGCACTTTTGAAATCAACGAATGAGAAATGCCACTGCACCTACCTGCACTGTTTTAACTTGCGCACTAGCTAGCATGCACCCAGTTAAGTTGGTAACAACGGAAATAAAGTAGTTCCATGTCTTTAATGTCGAATTAAGTGTTAGTTAAACATTTGCATATACTGAAATGGTTTGTTTTGCTTCCTATTTTTCTGGATGCACGTAGGTGTAAGAATTAGCATTTTCGTAAAATATTTACTTTTCTGATAACTTCACAGTTTCACTTGACCGATGCATGAATTACGAGATCAGGCCCATAGCAATATTAAATTTAATTATGGTCGAAGTGTAAACAATGTGCATACAAGTAGATCTTAAGACCTGAGTAGAGCTTACAAAAGTGCTCAGTTTACTGTGAATACCGTTATACATAGAGCGGGCAGCGGTGGCTGGGCGGTTAGACTGCCCGACTACCACCGAGGCGCACCGGGTTCAATCCCCGGGCCGGGCCACTCCCGGACTTTCGCAAGTGGGAATCGTGCCGGACGATGCAGCTGGTCAGCAGGTTTTCGCACAGATCTCCCATTTCTCCCGCCTTTGCATTCTCACTTCTAAGGCCTAGTCCACAATAGCTCGTCCCAAACAAGCGTGTCTACGATAACGACGCCCGAAGATAAGCGTTCCAACACTCGCACCAGAGTGCATCAAATTCGACTCCGTCCGAAGCTAAGCTTTCAGACACTGGTGCCAGAGTGCAGCTTAATCGGCGCGTCAGTAAATTGTTTGTGATTAATCGTAAATACATTTTTTATACATTTTTTTTCTAATATGAATTATGAGAATGAGTACATTTCGATTTGGCTTTCATTTAACTTCATTTGGATATTGTTTTTTTTTTTCTTTAGTCAGTGAATTTTTGTATTTTACTTATTAAAATTTCGTTCTCGCGGTTACGAGACTGAATGTTATTGCTTTGAACAAATAGCAAGTTTTAATAATAGTAGTAATAATAACTAACACACCCACAATTTACGTTTATCGTTTGCGCGCGATAAAATGTAAAAAAACAAAAAACTGTTTAGAATACGTCGCGGACGAAAGTTCAAGTTGGCGAACGATCTTGGGACATGGGACCTTGGGACGGCGAGCTATGACATCATAGGGTCACGTGCACCAATCAGCCCTTAGGAGTTCGCGGACCAGGTATTGTGGACTAGGCCCAAGAGCCGCCCAAATATTTCAACTCAACTTTAACGTAGAGTTATCAAGACGGGTCGCGCAGGACACGGTGGTAGCGAACGAACTGTAGTCGCCAGACAGAAAGTTGAAGTGAGGGATGACGGAGAAAGAGAAAAAGGGGGAGGGAGAGAGAGAGAGAGAGAGATCATGTCGACACACAGGCGAACAGAACACTCTGGGAGTACAAGCTCAGGGAGCCAAGAGACAGTTCTCAACCCTTTCTCTCTGCCGATTCTTTACTCTCCGTGCCAGGATTTAAAAAAAAAAAGTGGCTGGAGGGGAAAGGTTCCCCGAGGACTGAAACTTTCTTTGAAGGTGAGGGAGAACCGTTGTAAACAGCTGTCGATGTGGCACAAGGGAGAAGGAGAGTACGAGCGGGGGCAAACGAACGAAGAACTGGGGGGAAAAAAAGAGCGAGCGCACAAGGAATAAAAAAAAAATAGCGCGAGTGGAGGAGGGGAAAACACGAAAGAACGGAACGAACGAACGAACGAGCGAGCGAGCGAGCTAGCTACGGGCTGGAATGTTGCGGTGGTCAGGTGTCACGGGAGCGCCAGACCCCGTCGGCGGAAATAAAAACGAAAAAAGGCGGCGGCAAGTTCCTCTCGTAGAGACGTCGCGAAGGGAGAGAGGAGGCGACCCGACGCTCGTAGTCGTGTACGACCGCTACTACGATAACACGTGACACCCCGTCCACGAGCTCCAACCGATCTTTACTACAAAACAAAAAGTGGCCACGAGACAGCCACAGAACGGAAAGTCACAAAATAGATGAAACAATGATCAGCTACACGAATTATTTATATGGCCTACTGCCGGTTTCTTCACACCTGTTTATTCAAACCTCTGAAAAATCACCCCATGTGTTGTGTGTTTGCATATATTTCTTAAATATACTATACAAGCGTTTTATGCATGTGTTGACATAAAAGTGCCTTATTTTAGGTTAATTTGAACTTTCACTTGTATTTTATTCATAAATTATAATATTCAATTTATAATTAGTACGAATGAAAACGGAGAGAAAATTGGCGTGTTGGTAATGACTAGAAGAAATAGATTTACGCTAATTATTATTAAAGTGAATACGCACGAATGCGTTGCGTTGGCCCTCAAGCTTTGTTTACATTAGGCGGAGGACTATCCCGGAAGTAGACATTTATATGGTGTTCACGATAAAGTGAGCACTTTTTGAGGCTCTCCCAACATGCATTAAACAGCTAATAAATATACCTTACTGCAGGCTCAAGCAATAAAATTTTGATGGTGGTGATTGACTACACTGTGCTTGTTGGTCACATTGCAATGTTTATATTAAAAAGCAGCAAAAAGGTGGGAATAGGATCAAAGGAAAAATTTTTTAACGGGCCTTAAAAAGTGCTCACTTTACCGTGAACAGCCTATAGCAGGGTTGCAGAAAGGAAGTAAAAGCGAATGGACTTATACCCCTGCATCACACAGACGTGAATGCTTGACTAGCCTTTGCCTAGCAATTAAAAAAAAAAATAGTTCTCTTTCCTATACAAACACACACAGAGATCAGTCTGCTTATGTTTTTAACCAAGACATGACTCCGCCAAGGCTCAGTTAACGGTTGTCGTTAGTAATAGGCGCCGAATTCTTGTTCCCAGGAAGAGACGAGGGGGGGGGGGGATGGTTGGTCCTCATCTGTGATCATACTCACGTCCATTGTAATTTAATCCTGTCTATCTCTTTATGCGTGAGGTTATACATCAGTATAACACATTTACAAGTAAGGCGACGTTTTAAACAACACTAGTTGCATATTTGAAAAAAAATTCAGTTTGCTTGCAATGGCACTGCGCGTTACAGTTTAGCATACCAAACGAAACATTACAAATTATAGAATTCTTTTTTACACAATTATGTTTAAAAAGCACGAGGCTAACAGTTTGCAATAAAAAAAAAACACTTCCGACAAGCTGAACTAGTGTCATTTCAATCAGCATGCCCGACCTTCTGCGAACTTATTGAACATAACAGTGCGACGGGTAAAACCAAACTTGACTTCCGCTTTCCTGCACTTCGCGCCACCAGTGGATGCCCTGAACACAACAAGAATATGGGAAGATTCATTTTCAAAAGCAAATTGACAGAATTAAGGGAATTTAAAATTATGTTTATAGTCATGCATACGGCTAAAATACAAATTAATTTCTGAAGTAAAGACGACAATATGACACTTATATTTAAAAGATTCATCGTGCTTAAAAAAAAAAAAAAAAAAAAAAAAAAGAGCGCGCACGCACGCACGCACACACACACGCCCTGCTGAAAACTGTTAGTAGCCAAACCTAACTGCAGACGAGCTACGTTTTTGGATTGAAAATAAAATGCCCAATGTCTTCCCTGGGACAAAATTCTGTATTCAAATAACTGTAAACTTTGTTTGGCACAAAATTTTAAATTTTATATATATATATATATGTATGTGTGTGTGTGTGTGTGTGTGTATGTGTGTGTGTGTGTGTGTGTGTATGGTGTTAAAGCAATATTTGCTCTTATTTAGTGTTTTCTTCAAATTCTACAGATAAACAATTATTTTAAAAGTACAGCGTCCATATAATAGCTATATTAAGAAATGTGCATTATCTGCATAGAATCGCTAGTGCCAAATAGGTATGAAACGATTCAGTATTAAATTAACAATAAAACCACGAAGTTGACGTATTCCTTGGACACGCCTTCCAGGTAACAATTTCTCACACGACATGCAAGGCTAAGCATAGATCGATCGTCAGATGTTAAAAAATATTGAAGACCTAGGACAGAAACAACAAGCAATTTTCGAGGAGAAATTAATTAGCTGGAGCGCTCAGGTAATATACACACGCACATACATAAACATGCACACATGCCACATCTCATTTCGAAGACGCGGACCTGATTACACTTTGAGAGAAAAATTTACTCACTGCGCTCAAATTAACTACGAAATGACTCATTTTCACGGCGGACGAGAAGGTAAAATCTCGGCGTCTACCACGCGGAACAGATCTGATGCGAAGATGTGGTTTGTACAGTGATTTAAGTTGTCAACGTGGCCGCGTGGTGAAAGATCTTTAAGCCGCATCTTTGAGTAGAGTCACTAACACGTTTCAAAAATAGCGCGGAGCCAACTTACGTCCAGCGAGCGCGTATGGATCCCTACTTTGACCCCCAACGTAGTGCTACAATGGAGCCGCGAAATTATTTAGCGCATTATCGCGGGAAAAAGTTTTAACATCCATTTATTACTGTGTGTACTTACAAGTTTTCACTCGGTGTGTGTTGTGTGATAGGCCCATTAGCGAATGCCCACAGACGTCAGAGTTTAAATGTACGTTCATCATTTTCGTTAGTTAACATAGCATTAACATAAATGGTTGTCCCAAGGTTTATGATACCCCTGGTAATATGCTATTTTTGTTAGGTCAACATATAAAAAAATTGTAGGATTACGTTCAACATTGGCGTCGACAAGTATCCACTACTTCATACATCCATGATGTTACTAAACGTGGATATCATGGCTTCATCAGGTAAAGCCTGAATAAAATATTTTTTGGGTTCTCGGCATGCTTAAATGACATTATGAAGACAAAACAATATCTCGGTTAATTATAAGCCATGACCTTCTCTTCGCAGAATTACTGGTCAGTATAGCCGCTCAATGTCTGAAAATCTGCAGGTGAAAGTCAGCTCAGACGAATGACCCTCTTTCATCTCACATCATCATCAGGTAAGGTTGACATATTTTATCCGACAACTTATCGCTATTACAGCCACATCATTACCACATACTGATTCAAGAAGAACTGTTTTTTCCCAGGACAAAAATATTAATACCCTGATCTGAGAATGATTTGATTTATCAATGTTTCATACAACTGTTGCCTATAAAGAAGCTATACACCTTTTTACCTGCCGAATTCCTAATTAAAACAATTTATGTTGAGCCAAGCCGAGGTGATAAAGTAAAATATTCCTTTCGCTAAATTATGATAAATTATTGATTTAAGAAAGAGAAAACACCGCCCATCTTCAAGATATTACTCTTCTAGAACAGGCTACTGCAACTTTGCAAGATTTATCCATCCTTAAATATCGTGTTGGCTCAGATCACGAGCTAAGAGATATTGGTCTGTTACCTTGGAATTTTCAAGATGGCTGACAACAGGCATTAATATGTCAAAACCTGCAATCGAGTCAAGTCACTGTAGACGAAATAAATTTTTGTTTCTCTCACTATCCAGGATCGGCGCCAAAGAAGTTCGTCAATGGAAGACAAAAGAAAAAAACCAACGTGGTTCTACGCAATTTACACCACGCCAATCAATACTGCCACATGCGAAAACAAAAACTCAAGGGAAATATCTGACGCATGTATAGCCGCTACGATGATACGCACTGCAATTTTTTTCCCCCAGAAATCTCCACAAAATTAACGACACGTTTTTTTTTTTTTTTTTTTTTTTAGTAACGGACCTTACATTCCGTAACAAGTGTGAGTATAAATATCATTTTTTACAAATGTGACGTACGTAATAATTTCACATTGTAGTAATGTTTGAGTGCATTTCAGTACGGGATGGAGCTGCACGTCCAAGGTCAAGAAGCGAGGGAGCGATAAGGGCGATAGTTACACGAACTTCTAGCGCCTCATCGCTCCTACGCGCAAGGCGTGCACACAGCTTAAACTACACCCGTATGTTTGTACTGTTCTCTTGCCGCTTAAGGAAACTGCATAGGCAAGTTTTGAAAATTCAATATTTAACCATTTTGACGATTTTTTCTCCAATAATACACTTAATATGATAAAAGTAAAGGCAATATTGGGGCATAGATAAATGTTTTTTTAATCATTTCTGACAAAAAGTCGTATTTGCAGAACATTTATTTACAGAGATACGTGTATACGCGCAAACAACTATTTCACAGAAAATGTCTTAGTCCATCCTCCTCGAAGTGTTGACATCTCTTACAGATGCCTGTTGCTATTATTTTTTTGTGTTTGACGGGACACGCCAACTACCACAGAAACGATGAGGCGAAGAAAGCTTCGTGTGGAATCGGCAGTTTGTTTCCGAAACCCGAAGATATAGAAAAAACGGCGACGTTCCTGAGTGGAGCTCAGTTTTCCGACATTGCGGATTGCGTTTCTGTACATTAACTGCACATTTCCATAAAAATTATGGTAAATACGCGCCAACATTCCTGCCGATCTTGTCAACAAGCCTGCGATCGCACGCACAACGCGAGATGACACATCATTTGAAAAGGTGCGGCAGTCATTGGCTGCGCGAGTCGGTCCTAGATCCAAGCCGCTCACGCAGTCATCTCGACGGCGGATCTAGGACGGCGCTCATTTATTTAACACAGCAGGCACATGGCAATGTCGAGTTTCACCCAGCCAACAAGAGGCGCCGAATGGGAGCCCAGTAATTCGCGAGGCCTCTGTTGCAGACTGTGCCTGCCCTTTACAACGTTCCTGGTAGCTTCACACTTTCTGAATAAAGCCTCTGAAAAATCACCCCACGTATGACATGTTTAGTTGTTTCCTATAAATATGTCGTGTATCATCACTTTAAACTTCTGTTGACACGAACATTGGATTTTTCATAAAGCTGGACTTTAACTTATACTTCATTTATAAATTATAATGTAATTTACAATTAATATGAACAAAACAGACGGAAAATAATTGTTCCGAAATATTATTCAACTGGCTACCAATGCGGTGCGTTGCCACTTTAGTGTAGTTTTTAAGACTTAGTTAAGCTTTTTTTAATGCAGAGGCGGGGTAGCTTAAAGGTAGAACTTTAGAAAAAGTTGGAAGCAAGCATGATGGGGTATAAGTTGTTCACGGACAACGAAATACTTTCGAAAGTCCTGCTTAAGATCCTTTCGCCGTGTAAAATTTACACTGTTGTGAGTGGGCTTTCCGACTTTATTCGTGTGTCACGAGTACAAACATCAAATTGTTACGAAGATGACTGTGTTGCTAATAAACAAAATCGTATTCTAGTGCGCATAAAGACGAATATTATATACATAACCCGTTCACGACTCTAACCATTCGCCTACAACTCTCACTTGAAAAATTGTGGTATAACTTTTTATATTTGTATTCAAAAGACAAAAGCAGAAATTCAGTTTATATTAAATTTAGTGTTTTTTTTTTGTGTTGCCAAATGTTAGAGACGCCTGCTGTTATTTTTTAATGTTTGAAATAATACGTCATAGTCGCGTTAAGTGAGGCGCTGGTGTTCCTTTTCAATGCAGTGCACTGGAGGAAGAAATCCAACAGATGTGATTTATTTTACGTCTTCGCTAAATTTAAATTATATATATGCAGGCCTATCAGAGACATCTCCTGCCCAACGAAATTGAATGCCACTGAGTTGTTAATATTTATGTGCAATTATCATACGTCAAATAATATTAATAGTCAGACAGTCTCAATATAAATAGTTTATTTTCATCACTTTATTATTTTTTGCAGCACTTGTTCGCAATAAAGTTTCGCGATATCGAAAACGGCCATTTTCGTTATGCGCGATCCTGATTGACTAAACCGGTCAAACATAAAATTAATAATAATAAATATAACCGGTCCAATATTCGAAATATTCTATAGCAACAAGAGTCATCCAATTTGTCCAAACATGGCGGGGTTAACGTTTCAGCAAAGTTCGAACCATCCAATTATATATGACCATAACTTTATGCGAAGCAGTTTGACGGAAAAATTAGACAATGTGACGAGTCCTTTTAAAAAGGGGCCTCCTAATTTTCATACATGTCTCACTGTAATCAGAACCGCGTTGATGTAGTGGTTAGATTAACTGCCTCCCACCTAGGTGAACCGGGTTCGATTTCCGGCGGGGTCACTCCCAGATTTTCGCATGTGCGGATCGAGCTGGACGATGCCGCTGGTCGGCGGGTTTCCTCGGGTATCTCCAGTTTCCCCGTCCTTGCATTCCAGCACTGCTCCACACTCATCTCGTTTCACCCTCTTCGGCTCTCAAGACCTCGATGTTAAGAGCCGCCCCAATCTCTCCACTCATTGCAACCACTTGCAGTTTTGTATATTATAATGTTTAATACACTATGGAGTATTCAGTGTAAATGTTTTTCTCAGGGCAGAAATGAAAGTAGATATTTTGCTGCCACTTTGTAAATCTGTTTATTTAAACATAAACGTGATCGTTGAAAAGTGCCGAATGAAGATAAATCACTCTAAGCAGCACGCCTCTGTTTAAGATGTTTATTTTTCTGTAAAACCGTATTTTAAACTATAGGAACAAAGCTTCATTTTAGATTGACAGACTGCTGCACTGAAACACTACAGTCATTGCTTAAAACTCTGAGCGAACACAAACACACGCAAAGCTTGTTTATGCCATTTTCCATGGCGGTCGTCGCAATGCTTGTTTAAGGCGAACGTGACCTTGACGAGTTAAAAATGTTTTATAAAAGAGGATCCTTATGGGTTCCAGGATACAAAATTTTTTTTTTATAATTGTACCAAACATTGTTCGACGTGTACGCATTGCATGTTATGCCATTTTCCTCGAATAAAAAATTTTACACATCATATTTTTTTAAAATAATTTATCATAAAATCCACAAGCTTTTGTTTTGCTGCAAACTTAAACACAAATACTAAGATGTACCAATGAAAAAATTTTACAACGTTAACTAATGCCATGGGCTACCGCTTGACATATATGTAATTCCCAAATAACACTTCGTGCATTTTGGAGGGGGAAAAAAGTTTAAAATATGCAAAAAGTTCTTATATGGCATGTTATTTAGTGATTACATGTTTGTCACGTGGTATCCCCAAGGCATTAGTTCATACCGTAATTTTTGTCATTTGTACAACTTAATATTTGACTGAAAGATTTTAGATTTTACAACAAATTATTTAAAAAATTCATATATAAGCGTTTTTTTTTTATTATACGAAGATGGCATCACAAACAATGCGACAAGTTGAACAATGGCCGGGATATAAAATAAAATAATTTTTGTTTGCATGGAACAGCCTTAACGCGTGAGCCGGGTGGATGAACCCGCGCCGTGACAGGAAGGCTGCGCTACCAAATATTCCCGACTGCTTTACACTCGCAGCGGTCGTATGTGTGCGCAATTATGGAATGCGTGCGCACGTAAGCGACTTCCGCGCCGAACACGCGCGACTTTCCACGCCATTGTCACAGGATATTCGACAGCGTTATTTTGAAGGGGAAAAAAATTGGCGACCAAGCATATTTCACTCGGCAGGCCAAACTGCTTCGTTTATTCCGTTCCCGTTACTTCAAACTCCTAACACACTACGTAGAGAACTCGAGTAACGATCGCACGCATACAGGAGAATACGAATGGAACTCTTATGGGGAATCCCTCGTAAAATATTTTTAACGCCTAGAGTTAACGTCTGGCCACAAGGAAACGTTTCGACCCGACGCGGGTCCTTCCAAGGCTGCGTTGGCATCTCCGGTAGATGAATTCCTCGCAAATTACATAGTAGGATATAATAAAACGCGATGAATACCAATGGAATGGTTAGACTACTCGCCTCCTCCCCCTCCCCCACCCCCCAAACAAAGGTACCGAGCGAGGTGGAGCAGTTGTAACTCACTCTACTCGCGTTCGGGAGGACACGGGTTCAATTCCCGCTACGGCCTTCCTTCACATTCCCTCCCCAATTTGATAATTGTTAAACTCTCAAAGGTCGAATTCATTGAAGATTTTGCAATGATAACCGCACCTCTCACGGGCCTATTTTCTCCACAAAGACAGTTTGTGTGGGGTGACACAGAGGAGAAAGTTTTTTTCACTTAACCCTTAAAGCCCCTGTCACACTATCAAATTCTTCCGTCAAACTGCTTCCAATAAGTTTGGTCACATAAAGTTGGACAGTTGCGACATCACTGAAAAGTCATAAACGCCGCCATATTTGTGCGAAGAAGTTGAAAAGGTACCGTTTCAATCAAACATTTGAATATTGGACCGGTTCTAGAACTTCTTCGATCTTTTATGGGGTCGGCCAATCAAACCCGTGTACGACACAAATGGCCGTTCTCGACGCGCAATGGGGTTAGCACTAGTCTTGGAACAAAACTAAAAATAAAAAATGAATCTTACTAAAGTTGCGAAATGTTACATTCATGCGATAGATAGATCCCTGAGCCAGACGTTTGTAATAGATAGATCCCTGAGCCAGCCGTTTGTAATAGTCACGAGGTCTTTGGAATGCAATTGACAGAACTTGATGGGATACATGGATCTGTGAGGGAGAAGCTCTCAATCTGGGAAGTAGTTAAATGCACGATAATGTGTGCGGCTGTAACAAAGTGTGGCTTAACATTTTGTCGTTACCATCAGGTAAGCATATTTCCGTGCAATTACATATAGATTTTGTGAATTCAGTAGTTTATTAATGGGACAATAAAGGCAATGTACCATTACTGGGGAAAGGGGGGAAAAAGGGCATATCATGTTCCGCATCGTGACATGTATAATAATTAATCCACACAATATAGTTGTCGTAACTGTAAACAAGCGCTGCTCACACCTGCTCATCTTGAAACAGTAGCGGTTTAAAAAGTTGATAGGTTCTAAAAATCGAATTGCCAAATACGCATGAGCTAAAGCCCCAGAACATTCGTATGTCTGTCTTTACAGGATCGGGTTGTACCGAAGATGTTTTTATAACTAGAAGAGAACTTTAGGACGCCATGAGGCAATCTGGGCGTGTACAAATGCAGGAGCAAGTTACGGTTTTGAAAGAATTCGTCTGAATCAAGACGGAATGCACGCAGAAGAATGTATTCCAGCTCTCAACAAGCGAGTTTCATATTTCGTATCCGATTGTAAGAACAGACGGCAGCAAGCTCGTAGGATAGAAGAAAGATTTTTGGGGAAGAACAAGGACTGGCTAGACTCATCAGGGAGGTTTCTAAACTACGAAAGGGTCGCTACTAGTAAACGTATGGGTCGACCTACAAAGAGTTTCGATGAATAATGTCAAAGGACAAACCTAATGAAAACAGAAAACTTGCATTTGTCGTTCAAATGAGCTTGCGCTCTTGTGGCAAAGTTGAAGCCTCAAACGTTGTAAAAGCTATAACAGCAACATCACCCACGCGAGTTTCGAAATATCAAAAATCTTACAAAATATTCTGTAGTCCACCAGCGGAGCAGCTCACAGGAACAGAAACGCCTGCCACGTATATTGATGCTCAGCTCACCAGACGTCAGTACAATATTATTTGAGAGCATGATAAACAGAGGTTTCCCGCTTATAAAAACTTTGTTTTCCTCCGAAACAACATATAATGGTGTAAAAAAAAGTGCGGCTGAAGATAACCTGCAGGCACTTCTTGACCACACAGCCTCCCGTCTCATGGAGGATCAGAAGGGCGTACTTCAAAATGCAGTTCAGAACAGTTTAAAACTAACCCTGAATTTCAAGTGCGGAATCGACGGTTCTCACAATCACAATACAAGCGAACGTTTTCAAATGACTCGAATAGTACAGACTCGAACGTCTTCCTTTCTTCCTTTGTGCCTACACGTCTAATTGGCGACAGCTCGAGAATACAAGGGCCAACAGTTTTCGGGAAAAATCCACGACCTTCGTCAACACGGTACTGTAGGTCCATCCGATTTCAGTTCCAACGTGAAACAGCAGATATAAAAAAAAAAAAAAAAAAAAAAAATTGAACAGGCAAGTTCAGCAAGTACAACACACGTCCTTTTATCGGCGAGTTAGACGGCAAACAAATTGAAATTATCCACAGCATGCTCTCACTATTATTGACGGCAAAGGATGAAATACCATTACAGGAACTCCATCTACTCCGAGGCGTTTCCTTTGTAATCTCACCTCTGAAGACTCCAACAAACTGGAACTAGTGCAGCGTCGTAACTTCTAACGTCGTAACTTTGCATATTATTTTTGGTTAAACTGAACCTTAACTTAGGGCCTACATATTACATAAACTTCATTTCATTTATAATTGTTATCAATAAAAAAAAGAGAGAGAAAATACGTGGGTTGGTAATACGTAAGCAAGAAATAGTTCGTATGCAAAATGGGTGGATGACGCAGAGGAACGGCCTGAAAGTAGAACATTGGCAAGGCTTCAGAAAAGTCGGATGTAACCCTGAATGGACTACATAATAGTTCCCTTGTGATAACACATGCACGGCTGAAGTATGAAGTCCAACCCCTAGAGGGGCCGCGGTGATTGAACGGTTAGACTGCTCGCCTCCCACCAAGGCGAACCTGGTTCAATACCCTGCCGGCTCACCCCCAGATTTTCATGCCGGACGATGCCGCTGGTCGGCAGGTGTTCCAGGGATGATTCCGTTTCCCCCGCCCTTGCATTCCGGCGCTGCTCCATTCTCACCTCACTTCACCCCCATCGGCTCTCAAGACCTCGTAAAGAGCCGCCCAAATTTCTCAACTCAACTGAACCAACCCCTCGGGACTCGAACCCGTATCACAACGCGTGCACAGATGCACGCGAAGGTGGGTTTAACGGACGTATTTGTCGACGCGTTATCAACGGCGGGGCGAGAAGGAAACTCGCTATTTAATAAGAACGATAAGAATATTTATATTCCCCGTTATCTGTCCTTCCTCTTGTGATATTGTTATCGCGGGGCTAAAGAGGCTGGGCAGCGATCGAGGACGCCCGGGCCAGACATTAAAAAAAAAAAAAAAATGAATAAATAAATATAAAAACAAAAGACTACGCACACCCAAGGAGGTATAGGCTGGTTCGCGGTGAAGTGAGCCCTTCTTAAGATCCTCCCAGCAGGCATAGTCACCAGAAAATTACATTTCACTGCGCCCTCAGACGTTAATTTTTCTAGAGCTATAAGAGTATATTTATTTTAACGCGGCAATTTTTATATTAACAACTGGCGAAAGGTCAGACAAATAAGTTGGAAGAAACTTTACCATGAACAGCCTATAGACTGGAACCAGTTTCCGCCCGCACGCCGCTCATTACTTATCGCCGGACTAACGCGCCTAAGTTGGCCGTAAAACACTAGCGCCGATCTGACCACCCCACACACACAAACCGGGGCTCCACATCGCTTTCTCATGATTAACGGCGCGCTTATATTTATACAATACCTCGGCGCTTAATTAGCATACGACTCGGCCTGCAAAACGGCATGGGCAACCGGGGAGAGTATATTTCATTGGCTACGACTTATGAACGCCGACTTGAACGGAAGGAAGGGCGTTTAAACGGCAACACGAGCCGTCGCTGTCTCCGCGTGACCTGTCCCAGCGCTGGGCGAGGTTACCGCCGGCTAGTGGCAAGCCCTGCGATAACTGTAAGAGGCGAGGATGATTAATGTGGTCTGTCTGTCTGTCTGTCTGTCTGTCGTGGCGTAAATAACTATTGTCCATTCGCGGTTACTTCCAACTGTTTCGAGGGCCTGCTAATGTTCTACTTCCAGCATATTCCTCCGCGCCATGCAAACAAAGCTTAGAACATTACACCCCGAGGGCCAACGCACCACATTCGTGCGCACCTAGTGTAATAATATTTCGCATAAGATCTATTTCATACTAAGCATCGCCCACACACCTGTATTCCCACTGCTTTATTCGTATTAATTATAAATTATTTATCGATAACATATATATGAAAGTTTGTTTTTTTACTAAAAATTCGGTACTCTTATGTTGAAAGGCGTATAAAACACTTGTGAAACATGGCATATTTAAATAACAACCAAACACGTCATACATATGGTGAGATCTAAAAGGCTTGTTTCAATAAGTGTGAAGAAATCACGAATAGACTATATAAGGAGGTCTGCGAGTTTTGCTTCTTTAAAATGGATTTGCATCGAGTCGGCATAAGAACTACGAACTATGCATAAGGGCGCTAATAGTAACAACCTAGGTTACACCAACGACTTGAGATAGTTTAAAGCTAAGATTCTGCACGGCAAACATAACTCCCTTTGGAGTTTAAATTATTCCGGGCGCATAGAAAAAAAATTATATATAAGCAAATATTTGAAGGAAAAAAATGTCGATCTGTGAATTTACTGCGTTGATATTAGAACACTAGTAGTAGATGTCACAAGCAAATGAAATAGTTAGGCTTTTTGCCCACGAGTACATAAGCCCTAAAACGCATCACGGCGTTACTGACGCAGCGAAAAAATAGCGCATACAGCTACTAAGTTCCGAGAAAAAGTACCATTATATTTCACTGTTCAACTGTAAATATAATGTTCAGTGGGTGCTTGGAAAAAAAAAAAAAAAAAAAGGTAAGTTTTTCACGAAACTGTTCAGAGGAAAAAAATTATTACAGACGCATTATGCTTGGTTCTCGAATAATTTTGTGTAAGCCACGTGAGAACGTGTACATAAAAAGAAAGTTATTAAAGTTCTGTTCATAGCAAATTGATTCGTCCAAATAAAATATTTAAACAATGCGGGTATTTTTTTTTCTCTCTCTCTATCTCTATCTCTTATAATTTCCTATTGGTTGAAGGAACTAGACATAAGATACAGAATAAAATAATGACAATTAGTACACATTCATAAGTACAACTTTCTACGATACGAGCATGGACAGTACTGTATGAATACACACTTCCGTTTTCCTAAGGACACCCCACTACCTATTACGTTTTCCAATGTAAGGTTTGCGATGTGTTACGATACGAGCATGGACAGTACTGTATGAATACACACTTCCGTTTTCCTAAGGACACCCCACTACCTATTACGTTTTCCAATGTAAGGTTTGCGATGTGTTACGATACGAGCATGGACAGTACTGTATGAATACACACTTCCGTTTTCCTAAGGACACCCCACTACCTATTACGTTTTCCAATGTAAGGTTTGCGGTGTGTTACGATACGAGCATGGACAGTACTGTATGAATACACACTTCCGTTTTCCTAAGGACACCCCACTACCTATTACGTTTTCCAATGTAAGGTTTGCGATGTGTTACGATACGAGCATGGACAGTACTGTATGAATACACACTTCCGTTTTCCTAAGGACACCCCACTACCTATTACGTTTTCCAATGTAAGGTTTGCGGTGTGTTACGATACGAGCATGGACAGTACTGTATGAATACACACTTCCGTTTTCCTAAGGACACCCCACTACCTATTACGTTTTCCAATGTAAGGTTTGCGGTGTGTTACGATACGAGCATGGACAGTACTGTATGAATACACACTTCCGTTTTCCTAAGGACACCCCACTACCTGTTACGTTTTCCAATGTAAGGTTTGCGATGTGTTACGATACGAGCATGGACAGTACTGTATGAATACACACTTCCGTTTTCCTAAGGACACCCCACTACCTATTACGTTTTCCAATGTAAGGTTTGCGGTGTGTTACGATACGAGCATGGACAGTACTGTATGAATACACACTTCCGTTTTCCTAAGGACTCCCCACTACCTGTTACGTTTTCCAATGTAAGGTTTGCGGTGTGTTACGATACGAGCATGGACAGTACTGTATGAATACACACTTCCGTTTTCCTAAGGACACCCCACTACCTGTTACGTTTTCCAATGTAAGGTTTGCGATGTGTTACGATACGAGCATGGACAGTACTGTATGAATACACACTTCCGTTTTCCTAAGGACACCCCACTACCTGTTACGTTTTCCAATGTAAGGTTTGCGGTGTGTTACGATACGAGCATGGACAGTACTGTATGAATACACACTTCCGTTTTCCTAAGGACACCCCACTACCTGTTACGTTTTCCAATGTAAGGTTTGCGATGTGTTACGATACGAGCATGGACAGTACTGTATGAATACACACTTCCGTTTTCCTAAGGACACCCCACTACCTGTTACGTTTTCCAATGTAAGGTTTGCGATGTGTTACGCTTATGCCAAGGACCAGTGGGTGCGTCGTAGCGTATAATCTGTCTAAAAAAATATCTGCAATGCAAGATGGCCGCCGCTGCAAGATGATACACATCTTCCTCAGCATGCCCATTACGCATGCAGCCGCTCTGCATAATGGATTTGTTTTGAATAACATGTGCAAATATTTTTCCTCTCTCTTGTAACGGACAAAAAATATCCGGTGTGTGTGTGTGGTGTGTCAGGGGGAGGGGTACGCCGCTTTTTCCCCTTCTCTCCTCAAAGTATACACCGCGCTTGTCAAAACAGGCCAGGCTAAGAAACACACACCGCAGATACATCTATTCCCGAGCCACAAAACGTGCCCTACGCAAAAATATACACACTGTCCCCACACATCCACGTCTTGCCAGGAAATAATTCTCGCTGGTCTGAAACTCTCATGAAAAAATTTATTTTAAAAATAAAAGCGATTAATGGTAGTGTAAAATACGGCTGTCTACAGTATTTGTGAAGCCAACCCTATACAGATTGGTAAATTATGTAGCTAAGCGGCGTCATGCATAATGTTGCAATAATTTACTTCCCAACGGCGTAACGTTCTTAAATATGCTTTTTGCGTTACGCGCAAAATGTAAATTATCATTCCCTATTAGCGCCAATTGTACGGCGAACATTACACGACGTCACGAAGCAGAAATACGATTACGCTATCTACTTTTTTTTTTTTCGGTCGACCACGGATCCGAAATGTGCGTGGCATGAAAAATGTTTTAACTTTTATCATGTGAGCATTTTGAGGATGGAGTGACACTTCCTTTATTCGTCGAACCAAATAGTGAGCAACAAAAATAAATAACTTAAAAAATAATAATAATATCGCCATTAATTAATTTAGACTCGAATTATTGCGTGATAAGAAAGCGAGGCAACGTAACCGAAGAATAAAGACATAACTTATTCAAAGAAACAGCACGGGAAATGTTTTTTTCTCTGCTGTTTTTAGAGGTACCAATTCAATGCTGCTAAAATCTTACATGTCTCTGACAAACTTCCTTGGGAAAACATTAATAATTTTAGGACTTGTACATGTTTTAAGGGTTTTCCAGTATCACGAGGCCATTTACTGGAAGAGGAAATATAGAACTGGCGAAATTATATAATCAAACCAGTAATAAAACAAAATATGCAGTACGCCTAACTATATAGAATACGTAACCTGTACAATTCAGCCAAGTCAAGTAACCTTTATAAGACTTACAGGAACGATTTTTTATTGTAATTTGTTCATAATAAAATAGAAAAAGGAAGAAAAGAATTTATCTACTCCAGCTATGCTGTAGGCGTATTTTAATTTTATGTATATCCAAGAAAGCATTCTACTGTATGTAAATTAGATGAAGATAAATACAGCATATGTTAGTTGTTTCAGCATTATTATACATTATTGTTTCATTCCTTACATGTAAAAAAAAAGATGTTTATTCCGATGTCGTGTTATGGACACGGCAATCACTTCATGATTTACGACAGACTTATACTTGCATCATACATGTAGCCATAAATCAGCCCAGTTTACGGTCATGTACGTACAGCATAAATTTTACAGCAAACACTTGGTTTTATTTTTCGTGTATTAATTATGCTTTATTTGAGAGTCGAGAGAAATGACTTTTTACGATTAATTTCTCCTGCTTGTTACATGAGAAGCGAAAAAAAAAAAAAAATGACTACGCGTACGCATGCTAGAAAAGAACACACTTATACGGAGGAAGAGTATAAGAGTAGACACGAAACTGGTAATAGCTGACGGGCCGTAACCCAAACTTGTAATAATATAAAACAAATGAATATTTTATACAATATTTTAACGCGCGTGTATAAAGAACATAAAAACACCAACGCAAGATTGTATCTTATTTTCTAAGTTTCGGTATGGTCCACAACTATATGTTCTTAAGAACTCATTTCATTTAAACTCTACATTTCGTCCTCAATATTTCAGAATCACTCCCCTAAAATAAATTTTAACCAATCTGTTCGAAGACGAAACTTTAACCGCACTGAGAACACTACTTTGGTATTTAATTTAAATTTACACTTCATTGCTTTTCGAGTGTGTCATTTTTAGATGTTAGGTTCAGGTTAGTTTGACGTACATACCATCCGCATCAGCCTAATAGAATAAAAGCGAACGAGGGGATTAATACAGGAAAAATAAATCTTAGTTTAAGGGGGTGTTTATCTGGAGGCATAATTTCAGCGACACTGTAGGAGAACGACAGTTGATAATTCTCCCTCAGACAGATGTGCACTTATGCTAGCGGTGGACGAAAACAGGCTTAGAGTTCAGTCCAGAGCTTCTCGTTTGACAATAAGGGTGGCAAAAACTCACCCTTCCTGGCGCACACAATTAATGGGTAGCATTTGCCACATCTGCCACCCCCCCCCCCCCTTCAGTCTCATTTTTCGTCGCGATTAGGGTGGTGTGTCTCGAATGTCAGGGGAGGGTGGCACAGCGCTTCCCCAATGCCATCTGTCAGCTGGAGCGAAGGTGTACGGATACTGCCGACTGCCACCGGCAACATCCCGTACAAGGCCGCATACCTTCCTGACTAGTTTTGCCTCCCATACCTCCTCTAGGAATCCCAAGAGTCGCACACGCTGCAATGTGAGTGAGTGAAGAGATTAGGATGGCAGCTAGGTCTTGAGAGCCGATGAGGGAGATTGAGGCATGGAGCAGCACAAGAATGAAAGGGCGGGTGAAACGGGAGATGCCTGTACAAAGAAAAAATCTGATATTCTTCCTCCTGCACTTTTAGCACAGAGAGAGACTATTCGCACTTTTGAAAGTCCTCTCATTTGGAATAATAATCAAAAATATTTCATTTTAGCGTTAGACGTTAACTTCCGAGTGCTGTGGAACATACACGCTGTGTTTATTACTAACATGACAATATTTATTTTAAAAGGCAGTTAAAGGATAAAAATGACAAAGTAAAACGTAACTAGGACCTCAAAAGGCTAATTTTATAGTGAACAGCCTATTCTTACATGGCAATATTTATTTTAAAAAGTGGTGGAAGGATAATAAAAAGTCTGATAGGAAAAAAAGTAACTAGAGTTTTGAAAGTGCTCACTTTGTCGTGAACAGCCTATATACACCAGACAACTTTACTGTAAATTAACAATTTCAGAGGAGTTTTTTTTTTAAATTTAATTGTTTATTAACGATTTGAAGTTTGGGTGTTATTTTCGGGGGAAAGAGGGCTGACACTATTCGGTCATTTACATTGTAAACGTGCATTTCAAACACAGTTCACGAGGCAGCTAAACACTGTTATAAAGGTTAAATTAAAACATATGTTCCTTGTTTCTCCTCTTTCGAGTATTCCACCGCCTTACGTAAAAACCAACACACTCACAACACTTGATTGGATAGTTATTCAAGTGTATATCAGTGATAAAAAAAAAAAAAACATTGTGGTTAAATGTGTCTGGGTGTGGACAATTCATGAGAGACACAGATCTTAATTAAATAAACGCACAAAATTTAATTTCTTCACTCATTTACAGTACCGATGTTTACTATATCAAAGTCCTCGGTGCAAACAATGAACCATTACTCAAAATCTTACTACATTAATCCATTAACCAATTGAACGAGACCTATTATCAACAAAGACAGCCGTATGCTACGAAGTTGCATCAAAGTGGTAGTCTCTCGTGAAATCCTGTCAACTGAGCTCTGAAGCCTCGGTGTGCCACTGACACGACAATCGTCCCGGAGCACCCCAATGAAACCGCGCTGTCTCCGCGCTGCCAACAACCTGCATCTCTCGCCGAAGTCACAGGAACACCCGCCAGTCGTTCACTTCTCTACAACACTTGTAAAAAAAAATGCCTTCGGGCCGGAGTCACTCTGGCTGTGTTTACGCACGCGGTACTTCTTTCGGGATTTAATCCGCACGTCCAGAGGTGGCATAACGCAGCATCGAGTGGTTCCTGAAAAGGTGACGCGATCTCCCCGACATTCTCGAAGGTGTTATCGTCACAGCTGGGTGTGAGATATCGGTCACAGGCGCGTTGCAGCTAAAGGCGCTTACACAATTGAAAACTTTAACATTTGACTATTACGCTTGCTTTCCGACATGTTGTTTCTTACGGAGCTTGACGCAACGGAACTGTCAAAGGTAAAGTCAAGCACTCCTGACTTCACGATTTCGAAAAGTTTAAATTTAAAGTCAAAGTCAAGCAGCCATTTCGCAGAGAATCTAGCATAGATTTATGTGGAAAGTGCTTTATTTTACTGTAGGACGATTTTAATCTAGGTGTAGTAAATAAAGCTCGTCTTAAATTAAATTAATGGCACACGAAAATAATGTGAAGAGGAAATATATGAATTGACATATTTTAATAAAGTAAACAAATTAGGTTTTTGTTTTGAAATTAACTTTTAATAAAAATGTTAAGCATATTTTTAAAAAAGGTACGTAGACTGCATTCTTGGATATCATAATTATTTACATAACAAGATAGGCATTTTTACGAAGCTCGCAGAACCGATGTTCAATAGTCTGAACTCTGACTTTACAATTGTATTGTGTATTGGTGGTTTCATTAGAGGAAAGGAAACGTAAAGTCAAATGGTAGAGTTTTTCTACTGTGTAAAAAGTTTAAGTCACTTCCATCCACCCCAACCACGTAAACTTTCCCTGGATTGGCCTCCTTGCTGTCGGTCGAGTCAAGCAAGTTGTTGGGTGAAGACTGGTGTCAGGGGGTTGATAAACAGACCACTGGGCCGAACACCGTTATATCCAGTTCTTCTTGTTTGCCATTAAAATAATTTGAGCAAAATATATGTAAACATAACACTTTAAACAACAAAGTTAATTTATAGCACTCTACTTAGTTTCATAATTTTAAGACATCATTTACCTGGTCACATTTGGCACACGTTGCTTACTATACCGTTTATGCATTAACATAATTCTATACTTAACTTTACTTTATTTACTGATGCATTAGAGTAGCGACCATAGAGACTGATACCCTAACTTGCAGGTAATTTGTAGATTTTTTCACATATTTTATGTCAAACTTTTGACAATCTGCTAATATTTTGTAAAAATAAAACACGCACGCGCGCATATTATATATATAATTTATTTAAACACCCACTGCGTATAAAAGATTACAAATATGTTGTTCACACAGTCTTAGTAAGAAATTAAGTGTAGAATAATGACTCGTACATACAGAACATTATGCACGAAAAGCCCCGATTTTACACTGATAGGTTAATCAGGCGGCGGCTTAAATCTCGCGGCATTTACGGGCCGAAGAACTTACGTCCTTCCGCATTGCAATCGGCATTTTCTCTGCCTCTCTTGATCTTATGCTGCTGCCATATCTCGTGTGTATTGCTCGATATGACTGGTTTTCTACGTAAAGCCTCCGATTTCGTACCACGTCATTGGCCAATGGATAATTATTTCTCGTAGACTCATACCCCTGAAGTCTTTAGCCCAACTCCTGTGTGGTTCGACGTACGCCAGATCTCACGCTACTCGTTTGTTTTCTATTACTGTTCCTAAATTGAAGTCGACGCGTCTTGCCATCAGATCTTTGCTGAAACTCGTACCTGCCTTCCCCGATCTTAGAAGATTCCATCGGTACATAGCATGTCTGGTCCATTCTCGGTTACTTCGCACTCCTCTCTAGTCCTGCTAACGTTCTACTTCCAGGATATTCCTCCGCCTAGTGCAAACTAAGTCCAGAAAATTACACCAAAGGGCAATGTACCAAATTCGTGCGCTCTCAGTTTTAAATATATTTTGCAAGAGATCTCTTTCTTACTAGGCGCTACCAACACACATGTTTTTTCACCGTTTTCATTCATATTCATTATAAATTAAATAATTATCAGTTATAAATAAAACACAGGTAAAGCTTCAATTTAACAAAAAATACGATGCTTTCGTGTTAACAAAGGTATAAAACACTTGTGTTACATGGTATAATTAAGAAAGAACTAAATACGTCATACATGGGATGATTTTTAAAAGGTTTGACTTAAAAAAAAAAACTTTGAAGAAACAGCGAATAGACTATATAATCTATACTATGTACGTCACAAAGTGGTGTAAGCCACGATAATGTAGTTCGGCCTTTTCCATGTGCATTGAGCAACCGCCCTAATAAATACCCACTTCATACTGGGGTTTTTTTTAATTCCTCTCTGGACATCCGGAGAAAGTCTTACGTGTAGCTCCCCTCTTTCTTTAACAACTTGAGGAAGGAGGACGATGGCTTCCAATGGAGTACCACACTCCACTGCACATCAAGCACAACTGAATAAAAAGTAATACACACGCTACCAAAATTGTCAAAAAGTACGATTTAAGTTGCATATAAAAGAAGTGTGCATACACTTTGTAACACTAAAATATTTTGCTAGAATTTACTCATTCAAATGTTTTAAAAATCTTGTATTTTTAATCAAATTTAAGCGCATTTCTCTTTTGAATGCTCCATAACGCATATTTTATTTAAAAATGTATCAAACAATGTAATAATATTAATTACTCCAACTTGAGGCAATAAAGATAATCCATTTCCGTTATAAAAGTGATATCTTTCGTGACTGAAATGGAAGTGCATAAAACCAATTACAGAAAAGTTTGTTAGTATTATTATTCATTTTTGTTACATAAAACCAGAGTAATTATAACAACAGCTTTGCATATTTTTTTTGTAAAGATGCGCTTTTTGAAGCACGTAAAATGGAAATTGTTTAAATTTTGAGTTTAAAAAATCCATACAAACTTTTTAAAAAACTTTTTAAAAACCATTTAAATAAGTAAAATTATATATGGTTTGCATTCTTCTTTCACATGCAACATAAATCGTACTTTGATGACAATTTTGGTAGTGTATGTACTAGTAAATAACGAGTCGTACAGTCGGGTGCAGTGTTCCATTGTAAGCCACATCACTTCAATTTTAAAAATAACGTTCTTGTAACAAAGTGAACGTCTTTTCTCGGGCAGACTGCAAAGTAAACCAACTTCGCCCGGGTCGAGGACAGGAAACAAGAACTACTAAAGGCTGGGCCTCACTCGCCATCTTGAATCACTCATTTCTAACTTATTCGCTGCTGTCTAAGAGACATTTATTATGAAACTACAAGTATACCTCGCCAGAAATGTACATTACGCTGTAGTGTAAATTCTGAACGAGCTACAATAAGAAATACTTAGTTATTTCGTTGAAAAGAATATCGCACATAATTGTAAAATTCAAAACGGCAGACGAGATCGAGCCTTTTGGCACACTAGCGACTGGCCACAGAGGTCGACTCGCCTGGCGAAGTTCGCCGGCGACTGCAACGGCGGTAGTGAAGGAAGTATTCGAGTTCAATATGTTAAAAAAATTCTCGATTACTCGCAGTTCTCGAGATAACTCGAATGAAGGCCAAATTATTCGAATACTTTTATCCGAGTGATCTTCGTCTACGAGTAGTCCAGTTCTCATAGAAATGTGCCGTCGTCGTTCAACACTTGCTATAGAATGTTTGATATAGGCTGTTAACGGTAAAATGAGCACTTTTGAACATCCTGCTTAAGATCTACTAGTATGCACGACGTGTATTCTTCCGCCTTATCTAAAATTAACACTGTCAAGGGTTTCATCACTTTATCCATGCGTCGGTCTAGTGAAACTGTGAAATTATTAGAAAAGAAAATACTTTATAAAAATTTTTAATTTTTACACTTCGATGATTAAAAAAAACAAAGCCAAATAAATAATTATAAGTTATCACTAATGGTCACCAAACACATTTTTATTCGATGTTAATATATGGAACTACTTGTCATCCATCGTTACCAACTTTACTGGGCGCAGGTCACTCAGTGCGCCTGTTAGAATATATGTAGGCAGAAACAGTGACTTTTTCTAAGGTTGATTTCAAAAGTGCTCACTTTATCGTGAACAGCCTTTAACATGATCGTATTGTTAGATTTGGCAGTTATTTTACTGGAGTCTAATTCTGATTTGAATTTTACTGCCTTTTACATACTTGTTTGGAATTGTATTGCAGTGTGTATGAAATACACGTTTTCCCACGAAACTATTGGACCATGAGTTCAATGTGCTAGTCTACGAAAAGAACACGAACTTCAAACTAGGGCTGTTGAGTGCTCATTAGAAAATCATTTCAGAGTACTCCAAATGGTTAAAAACGGCTTCTTTTTTCAAAGCTCCGTAGTTGAAATTACACACATCAGATAAACACAAAACTACTCAAGGGCCCTCACTGTGCCTTCCTACAGACTTTCCACCAATAAAACAATAAGGTCACCGCTGAAAGTCCCGTGTGTACCCGCAGAGCAACGAGAGCACTGCACGTCAGTTGAGAGTCTTGTGCTTAGAGGCGTCGGCGCACTTGATGCGCGTGGCAGTCTCGCCCTTATCGCTCCCGCGATTCTCGGCGTGGAAAAACGCTATAGTTAGGCGGGGACCTTCATATAATAATGGGAATGGAAAAATATCGCTCAGGAAAACAAAAACATTTAAATCACGGATTAGAATAGATGAATGCCAAACCGAACTTGACAGTTCCCGCATACAAAGAATATAAAATATTCGATTGCTGACATCATTGGCTGCGGCAGGGGAGGCAGCATGTAGGGCAGGTCAATGTGGCGGCCTGTGGACCACCCGGAGACAACTGCGGAGGCGGGGGGGGGGATTGGGGGGGGGGTGACGGGGGCGGCCACACGCTCTCCCGTTAGCTACAGGCTGTTCACGGTAATGTGAGCGCTTTTCAAGGCCCTCCCAACATGCGTTAACCACTAAGAAATATATATAATTGCAGCCAAAGGCATTAAATATTTTGAGGGTGGTGAAATGTATACGCGGTGTTTATTGGTCACATTGCAATGTTTATATTAAAAAGCAGCAGGAAGATGGAAATTTGTTGAAATGAAAAAATTATAAGGGCCTTAAAAAGTGCTCACTTTACCGTGAACAGCCTATACGTCGAATAACGTGCCTGCCGCTACCGCTGCCGACCTTAACAAAGGTCGTTCACACCCCCCCCCCCTCGTTTAAACAAAATATTATCACCTTGTTTATTACCCTCCGTCAGTAGTCCGACAATAATAATAATAAAGGTAAGGAATAAATGACGATGTAAATAGATAGAGGAAACTGTTATCGAGCCAAACATTACGATACGCACTCAGGAATAGTTGCAACGACAAATTCATACTTATACGACGATAGTGCATCATTCACCTTAAAACTGCTAATTAACATCATTTCCAAACGAGGGCAGTGTTGCCAGATGACAATGGGGAAGTCGTGTCAACTCCTGGCTAATAGTCCTACACTGAAGTAGAAAGTCGTACACACTTCTAGTTAACAATATAACGACGTCAATCCATAAAGATAATGACTTTGAAAACACAATAGGTAATTCCTTCCTGTAAGTCTCACAAATTTCTTATAAAAAAAAAAAGCTTACTGAATGGTAGACAAACTTATAAATTGAAAATAACACTCACCACGACAACGTTATCAGTTTACATTTCAAAGCAAGCTTTTGAATCACAGATGACATGAATATCATACATATTTTGGGTTCGTCGGTGCTGAATTTCAACCAGATTTCACTATCAAAATTTTAAATTTATATAACTTTTAATAACAGAAGAAGCCTGAATAGGGTTGTGCAAACGGGTGTACGACCCTGTGTCCAGTCGTACATCGTACAAGTGACGAAAATAATGGTATGACTACGAGTGTCCTGCGTATGGCAACACTGTCTCGGGGTCATGTATCCAGGACAATGGAGGGAGATCGCGGTGGGATTGATGTAAGGGGTCAACAAGTGAAAGGGAGCAAGGGGGGTGAGAGAGAGGAGAGGTCGGGAGGAGCACAAGACCACCGCAGGGTCACACACAAACCGAGGTCAGCTCCGCAGACCTCCTGCTGCTTTATAGGCGTTCACGCACGACTTTCGACTGTCTCTCTGGCTGCGAGGAGCTGATTGAACAAGAAGGCGGACTAAAGGACAAGACACCGACATCTTATAGAAACGCAGACAATAGTTGTTTAATTGTGAATTCCGCTTTTACAAAACAAATATCTATTCACAGCAAATGATTGACAGATACAAATCCATACGTTTTATTAATATAAAACTAGTATCTCCGCATCTCGACGGAAATTACTGATTCCATAAGAAATTATGAAACCGCTAATAACCTGTTACATTTATAATCACTATTTCATGGAGCATCGGTGGGAAAATCGCTTAAAATGCTCTATTATAAAACATGATAAGATGATGTGGGGGGGGGGGGGGGGAGGCTAGCGTAAAGCGGGTGGCTTCCGAATTTCGCCGAGGATGGGCCACGCGCAGAATCTGCGAAGTGTCGTGGAGATGTCATCTCCCCACACAACTTGACCTGTTCCCAACTCTGGGGCCGCGGTGGCCGAGCTGTTAGCGTGCTCGCCTCCCACCAAGGCGAACCGGGATCAAACCCCGGCCGAGCCACCACCGGGTTTCGCATGTGGGAATCGTCGGTGAGTTTTCTAGGGCATCTCCCGTTTCCTCGCCCTCTCGTTCCTGCGCTGCTCCATTCTCGCCCCAATCACTATTCCCACCTTGGCCACTTCAATTATCCCCAGGACACTGGTCTCTGAGATAACCCACCCAACCATCCTGCATTTCTGAGTGATACACGTGCAGTACCTACAATGTGAACATTACAACAAAAAGGAAATGGCAGGGGGGAGGGGATAAAGTCGTTTGTTTAGTTACGCGAAGGAGGAAAATATTTTTACACCACACTGCGCAAAGTAACTGTGCGGCCGAATGGAAACCAAATCCTCTGGCAGAACGTAAAAAGTGCACAGCATGGGGAAGGTCGCGAGTGGTCAGCTTATGTCCATCTCTTTCCTCTTAAATATTATCATATTTTCACCACTTGTTTACAATACACCCACTTCAAATACTTTACAATGGCGATAACTCTTAGAAAAAGTCGGGAATATTAATACTAAAAGGTAGACCTAACATTTATAACTCGAATAAATATGTGATTTATTCTCAAGCTTGGCTTACGAGTGTTCTATTTGCAAGGACAAGATAAGACGCTTGCATGGGACGTATACGAACGGCAGGAAACATACACCGGGAAAATAAATGAAAAAAATGCTTAACAAGACTTTATAATGATTCTTGAACACAAATAATCCACTTCAGAACTAAGTATACCGATGGGAATAGACAACTAAAAAAATGTTTCTTTATAACCGACAGTTATTTTTTCCCCGATGGCAAAATTAGTTAGTAGTTATTACAAATATTGTTGCAGTTTTCTCTCAAAGTCAGTGGGCTAAACCAAGTTCATTACGGGATGGAGGTCTTAATTAAATAAATGAGTTCACTATAATTTTCTAATATTATTTTCAATAACTACAAACAAAATTCTCTCGACTCAACATCTCAGAATAAATTGATATAATTTGCTGTTTACATTTAATGACTTAAATCATTACAACTTTCAATTACCTCAAATAAATCAACGTAATTAAATACTTAAAAATCAGTCCCGATGGACAACTGATCAAAACCTATCCAATTATTACACAAATTACATGTCCATATTTAACAGTTTCAATATTTACAATAAAGTCCGTTTCACATTTTACTCAGTCCCACGTTAGTTTAGTACTGGTCCCACCAGTCTGTAATATTCTATAGTTTCTCCGAGCACCCTTAGGCAGAGTAGCCCTCACTTGTCGGATATCACGCCATTCACTCCACAAACACCTCGTCCGCCGTCGCCTCGTAATCTTCCGTTGTCGCCCGGTCCTCTTCTCCAATATCCCTCGCCGCACTCGTCTTCGCCTGGATACCGCCCTCAGCCAATTGGCGTCCACACAAAGACTCCCCGACAGTCCAGCTGTGATTTGTGTTTATATGGCCGTACACCTCACCACTGCCAATCATTCCCGGGCTGCCGGGCTGCCCAGGGAGAGTAGTGTTGGGGGGGGGGGAGGACAACGAGGCAACGAGCGCGTCTGCCTATTGAGTGGTCTTCTACCCAGCGCGAGTTTCAGGATACTCAAATGCTACATCACTTTGCCAACAGTACCCTAAACCTCCAAACATAACTCGTTGTTAAGTTTAATTTATCGGTGTAAACGTTGCGCAGTCTCATATTGCACACAATAGGCCATCAGTTCGACATTAATATTTGCAACTGTCAAATATGCAGGCAGAGGATTGAAACAGTACCTGACAGCGCACATTAATTTTCAGTTTAAATAGAAAGTTATTTTATTAACTAATATTTTACAGTCTACTATCTTCACTTGCATCCACACACTCCGTCTCATACGTAACAAGCACTTACGTCTCATACCTAACAAGTACTTACGCTTCCAAATTCAATGCTATAGTGGTGAACATTTTATACTAAAAAGTTACGTTCACGGGCAACACAATAAAATATTCCTGGCTTTATATACAGTTAATATTACGCGTCACAGTACAAGGCGCTCGCAGACGAGGTGTGCACCGCATCGCAAACTTTTACAACACTTCAACGACGTAGAACATGCAGAAAATATACGGCCCGGACACACCAAGATTCGCTACTCTCATGCCCGGTATTTAGCAGTGACGTAGCAGCATGGGACAACACACAGCCCCAGGAAAATCACCGTTGTCGCAGGTTCCAGCGCTCGCCAGGACGACTTGGTCGCACAGCTCGTCAGCTGACCGCAGCTCCGGCGCACTGAATGCGCGCCGACGCTCGTGGCATTTGTGCACACAACAGCCACGTAGCTGCGCGCAATTATCTATCACTCCCGACACTTGTATCCAGGAACAAAGTTCTCAAAGAAGAAACATTACAACAGGACAGGCACATTTCTGCGGTGGCAAGGGCATAGCTCCCCGTTACGTAACGTAATAATAAACGCGCAGTCTTTACGCCAAGCTAGCGACTCCATGCTTTTACGTTACGTGCAAAACATTCCGACCATTCGTATATCGCCTGCCACAGTTTGGCAGCGGTCGCACGGCGCATGGAGCGTTGCGCACTACTTGTGGTCCTTGCAACGGGCGTCAGCCGACTAGGCCCTAGCCAGTGCAGCGACACATAGCGCACCTGGCGGCGATCACCCTAACCACCACCATTTAAACTGCGCACGTTACACTGAAGTAGTATTTGAAATATACGCGAATGAAATAAATATACAATAAGCAAATAAGATTAATAAATTCTAAAACTATTAAATATTCCACTACATTGTATAAACAGAACAGCAATATAATAATCGGCCGGCCGATTTAAAAACACACTGAATAAAAGTACTCTAAGAGTTGGGCCACAGCAACCAACTGTTGCCAACCTTGACAGAGAAACACTAGGCGCCATATTACGTGACGAGGCTTCGTCACACAGTGCGAGCTTCAGCGCGTAACAATGTAGTTGGTACTGAATACTCACGAAAATATCTGAGTACAGGCTACAAAAGACGGCTTAATTTGTTCAGAACATTTTTGTTAGTGAGCACACACCTTGCCTTACCCCTTTTTCCCCGGTATAAGTTTCAGGTCTTTTGAATCCTAGAACACGTGGGTTCGAGTCTTATGCCTTCACTGTGTACTCTACTATTCTACACACATCCTATAGTTTAATGCTGCTATAAGCATGGGGCTGTTTTGCGTGTTGCAAGGCACAGAAATAAAAGAGAGCTATACGGGCGACACTAACACGCACGCCTAGTGCCTCATCGCCCCTACGCGCATGTAGTGCAGCATTTCCACCGGTGCACTGTACTATGGATATCTATAACATTGGGACTTCGTTGCACGCGATAAAAGTCGACAGATTAAACTACAGGCCAATGGGCTATTTACGCTGAAGTGAGAACTTTTTTTAGGCCCTCTCAACAAGTATTAGCCACTAATAATTATATCCTATTGCAGCCTCAGGCATTAAATTTTGATGGTGGTGAAATGTATACACTGTGTTTATTGGTCACACTGCAATGTTTATATTAAAAAGCAGCAGGAAGATGGAAATTGGATGAAAGGAAAAATTAGAAGGGCCTTAAAATGTGCTCACTTTACCGTGAACAGCCTATATCCGTTTGGTTGTACGTTTCTCTTATCAATGAAACTGCGCAGGATAGCTCCGAATTTTTTAATTTTAGTACATAGTCTCCTCGTAATGTTTAACACGAGAAATACTACTACTGCTGCCTCACAGTTACGCGGGGGAAAAAAATAGGTTTCAAAACTAAAACTAAGTCACACTGACCCAGCATCACGCTGGACACAAGTTTAACACGTCTATAATGTGTGAATTATCTCTTACGGACCTCAAGACAGTACTAGACTCAACTGCAGGGCGTATTCGACACCGGAAACATTTAACAAGTCGAAATTAGTAAACTCTGCAGAAAAAAAAAGAAAACGCGCAGAGAATACCGAAGGCAGAAATGGTAGCCGATCGCACGCACGTGCACAGACACACACACACAGTGACAGAATCTGCAAACAACCAGTACTTTGCCGTGCTAAAACTCTCTTTGTCTCATCCCCCCCCCCCCCCTTTTCAACCGACCCAGATTACCCGAGGGCTAGTTTTAAATATGCAGCACGCGGTGAATAACGCTGTTCTTTTTTTCATTTGTACGTTACGTTATCGACTGCCAATAATTTACAATCCTTTTTTCTCCCCGTACCAGCAACTCAACTCGTTTTCGCTAACGACAATGTAAGTTATTTACAGTTTGCTTGTTTTTTTTTTTCTCTCTCTCTCTCTCTCTCTCTCTCTCTCTCCTTTGCTGCCACTCGTCTACGACGGTTAATTTACTCCTGGTTGATCGGCACAGGCCGGTCTCTCCGGCTTCGACATCCGACAAGTGTCGCAGAGAGAGAGAGAGAGAGAGAGAGAGAGAGAGAGAGAGAGAGAGAGAGAGAGAGATGGGGGGAGGAGAATGTGTGTGTGAATGTGCATGAGAGAGAGAGAGAGAGAGTGAGAAAGGGACACAATCCTTCGGAGAGACAGGATAAAGACAGGATGTCTACCGATAATGGAAATACTGGAATTATACTGGATAAAGTTGTAAATCCCGAAAATACTGGAACTGATATTTCAATACTGGAATATATTTGGGGGTTGTCTTCGTTAATATAAAAAATACAAAAATCGCCCCGCCATGGCCTCTGTCTGAATGTTAAACGCAAGTCATTTGTATCCCTAAACGCTTCCAAACGGTGCACGATAATATAACCCCGCGTCGTTCAAAAACTGTTTTGGCAACAAATAGTAGTTACAGCGGAATGCAATGTTTACTGTTTAAAGGATGCATGGGATAGGCCTATAGAATTACCGCTAATAAACGGTAATCGTATTTCACAATTTCGTGAAAGTCAATACAAAAAAAACATGGGTAATATTACACAACCGCTTTTACCAACTTCCTGAGAAAATATTTTGACAAACTTCTGACGCAGCGAATAATTAGCATGTTATTACTGCGCAAGGTACTGTGCACAAAGTTGGCAAAAGCCTTTCTGAAGCAGTACCCTTTCTTAGTTTTAAAATGCTCACCTCTAAAAACCAATACATTTCAGATAACGTATTTGGAGCACATGTACCTAAGCCCCGCCGGGGTGCGGACGGCGGAACATTTTCCAGAAGAGCGCCTGATATCTGGTGGCGGAAATATGTACTGGCTTGCAGGTTATAAACAAACTGTAGAGCCGCACGTTTCCAAACTTTGCCTGGCTAGTCACCATATCACCAAGGATGGCATGACATTTTTCGCTATATTGGAAACATGGGTTTTCACAGTCAGCATATCTCAGTTGCCTGTGGACTCGCGTGTTTCCCCGTCAGCCCTTCTCATCCAAGGTTATAAACAAACTGTAGAGTCGCACGTTTCCAAACTTTGCCTGGCTAGTCACCATATCACCAAGGATGGCATGACATTTTTCGCTACATTGGAAACGTGGGTTTTCACAGTCAGCATATCTCAGTTGCCTGTGGACTCGCGTGTTTCCCCGTCAGCCCTTCTCATCCAAGGTTATAAACAAACTGTAGAGCCGCACGTTTCCAAACTTTGCCTGGCTAGTCACCATATCACCAAGGATGGCATGACATTTTTCGCTACATTGGAAACATGGGTTTTCACAGTCAGCATATCTCAGTTGCCTGTGGACTCGCGTGTTTTCCCGTCAGCCCTTCTCGTCCAAAGTTATAATCAAGGTTTTCTTTATTAAAATTGTACGTGGACACGATCTGCCTCAATCACCATGTGTTATTACTCTTATGGTGGGGGAGGGAAATATCTTGACCTGACAGGGAAATAACTTTTCTTACATGAGTTAGGGGGGAAAAATACGAGAGGGAGGTTTCCATGTCACCCCCGCCCCAAAAAAAATAAATCACACTGTCCGACGAACTCTTAAAGCTCAAATTAACCACTTTTGCAAAAGTGCTTTGTTTAGTGTCATAATTTCGTATTCAGAGTAATTACTGACAATGTACGATTATATAAAATTTACATGTTACGTGCTGTTTAATATTTTTAAACTGAATTTAAAATTTTTATTATCTGCTAGTTGTAAAATGCCGAGAACTTTATATTTTTTAATGAGTAAGTTCCTGACATCCTGGATAAGGTGTACCACTAAGACTGACCGTTGCACCGCACGAAGTGCAAGGCGAGGCGAACGCCACAAGTGCAAGCGCTCGTGAGCACCAATCAAAAGCGTAACGTATGTGCGTGGTGCAGGGATCATTAAAAAAAAATCGCGTTTAGCGTCGTCTGCGCGACTCATTAGTGGCGAGATAATGCCGCGCGGAACTGCGCAATCAATACGCCGCCACGGGACCCTTCCTTTTTCCCTGACAGTCTGTGAGTGTGAAACGCGTGTGTGTAATTAAACCATTTATTTCTGCACTCGATTAATAAATTTAAATGCCCATTTTTTCGCACGCGCACGGGGAAAAAATATCTTCATTAAACAACAGCTGGTAGAATATTTCAAACATAAATATTTAGAGGAAAAAATAGTTTACATTTTCCGCGAGATTTTTATCGCCCGTATGTCGATTTAGGTTTGCAAATGAACTAAATAGCAGTACCTTCGTCATGGATGAAGTTACTTGCGTGTAAAGCACCTCGAGTGTCGGCTGGTATAAGTCCTCGACATAGACTTGGTTGTTTGCTGCGTGTCCACAAGCGTCACTCGTAAGGAAGATACCGCTGTACTTCAGTTGATGAACATACCCTTAGTAGTAGGGGCGGACGGGTTTCACACCACCTTTTCTGACGACCTTTCAAACATAGTCCCATAAGATTAACCTAGCAGCACATCCACCTCGATATCCACATCGACCTCCACCTCCACATCCACATTCACATTCACCTCCACATGCTCCACAATCGACAACACCACCAGCACCACATGCTCCAACTCCTTCAACTACCTAAACCCCCACCCCATCCCTCCTACCCTACCATTAATGTTATGCTCATCAAATTCATAACATAGACACCATACCCGACATACACCATGATGCTAAGATCATTTAAGCCCTAAAACCTCTCTGACAAGGTCAAACACACCTAAAACCATTTTATAAGCATACTAATTCATAATTCCCCTTCTACTGAATCTAAAAACATCAAATTCGTAATATACACATCAACCCCATCGACAAACAAGACAACAAGGTCATCCCCACACCAGCCAAGTATGTGTTTTTGGTTATTTCGAGAACGTCCCTCCCCTCACCGCAACTCCTCCCTCCAGCCCAGACTTAGTTTTCTGCTGGTTGGAGAACTGTTCTTTCCAAGGACACATACCCCCAGCCCAGAAAATGTCTTTTCCCGAGACAAAGACTGCCTGCCTGCCTGACTCCCTGAATAAAAGAAAATTATTTTTAATAACCCACGTAAAAATATTCGAATTCCTATAGTATTTGATATTACGAAGGTTAAATACGCGAGAAACTTATAAAAATATTTCACACTGTAGTTTACGAAGACTGTGGATAGGTATAAATGTGCACAGAGCGAGGTTTGACGAGAAACTGAGATGAGAGCACTCAATCCTACCCACTCGCCATCTAACACAAAGTCTTGGCTCAGCTCTGCGGTTAAGACATTCCAAGCCTTTACGTCTGTTTGAAAATACTCCGCAAGTGAGTGTTTCAACCATTTTGAACGTTTCTGCAAACAAATATATTTTAACATTTCCCACTATTTAATCATTGCATCTAATTTGTGAGGAAATGTACAAATACTACCTAATCACGATCTAGGCGAACGACTCGAATGAAAAATCGTATATAAATTTGTCAAAAAATTAATAAATGTACGAACGATTTCAGTCCAGACACTTCGTCGAAGAAAAAACAATGAAATCAATACTAAGTTACATAAGTGTCTCACAAACACAGTTTATCGATCCGAAATAATTTTAATACAAGCTCCATCGAAAACATATCGCAGTGAAAGTTTATTCTCGTAGCAAACACACATAGAATATCTTCGGAAATACTACCCAAATGACGCATGGATTATTAAAGCAACGAATAGGCTTACACAAACTTCCAAATGAAGGAAACAATTTTAAACACTATAACCTATCGCAATAAAAGAATAAGACCTACAACGAATGGTTTCACATGAAAGTTTTAAGAAACTTACCACACTGCCATGTATGAAAATCACAAGCTTACTTGCCTGGAAAAATCAATAAAATACTCACTCATATCATTTAACGACGTATCCAGAGAACTGATTTACCTAAGCGAAAAAATGTTCCTCTTGTAAGAAGTCGTTTTTAAAATAATTCACTTTTAACAAACAATAAAACTTCCATTGAAGAGTAGCACGACCTTCGGCTCATGTCGAAGCTGGCAATTAATATGCTGCTACTACAAAACAGCTTTCAGTATCATGAAAGAGTGTTGCAAAGGAAAAACCTAATATCATGTAAAACATTTGGAGAAGAGTATTCTAACAGTCCACTCCAAGAGAGAGTCAAATGGAAAACAATTACTAACATTAACAAACTTGACAGAATCTTAAAGCTAGGAATTAAAAACAACACACAAAAAGATAGTTCTGACACCTTTATTGTACAAAAGTGTTTCAAAAAAATATAATACTGACAAGAGGTGTTTGAAAACAATATTACTACACTAAGAAATAGACACAGCCTTTGAATAACTGTTCTCACTTAGAAACATACAATATAGAAAAACCAACACCCACTGTTAAAAATCAGATACAGAATTATAATGTTCCACACAACGAATCATACAAACTATAATATCACGGGGAGTAAGCACTAAACACATAGTTCTTAACTAGAAAACACTTCACTAACACAAATTTAGGACTTAAAACAGGTAAGCGTAAAATATAGTTGACAATTTCAGGAAAACTTTCTAAGGCACATTCATGCCTGAACTAATAGTAGCTTTAAAATGCCATACTATGCTTAATAAGAATCCTCAAATGCTGTATACCAATTCTACAGACCAACGTGCAACATGCTTAAACATAAAGGCATAACAAGACAATTTAAATAAATTTCTAACACTCTGCATTCGAGGTTTCAGAGTGAACCTTGCAATTCACTTTTTATTTCAAGAAACGCTCGCGGAAGGGACACATCGCTAACCTTCATGCAACATTAAACACTTGGACAGAGAACCCCTCAACTTAGGAACACAAATACAAAGTATGAGCCTAGAAAAAACATTAGATAAGCTCAATAAGTAGTAGCAAAATGTAATATTAAAATGTATTAGGAGGTGAATGAGGGAAACAATACTTCCAACCCAGAAAGATTAAAAACTGCAAAAACTAGCAAAAAAAAATCACTAAAATCATGAAATAAAACCTAAAATCCAAATTCAAACTATTGCTTAACAACATGAAAGCCTCACTACATAATATTAAAAATAGCTGAAAGACAATGCCGTGAAACCTTATCAGCACAGGCTTATCCATTTGTCGAAATACTGGTTGAAAACTAATACAGCAAGTAACTTTTGTGAAATATTTGCAGAATGTATACAGAAAAGATGTCTGTCTAGTTTCCCTTCAAAGGGTTCAAACATAATAGATGTTACATAACATTATGTTAAAATACTTATCCACAGTCTTTGTAATCTACAGTGTGAAATATTTCTATCAGTTTTTCGCTTAATTAACCTCCGTAACATCAAATACGATAGGAATTACAATATTTTTACGTGGGTTAATAAAAAAAATTCTTTTATTCAGAGAGTCAGTTAAGCAGGCAGACAGCTAGCCTTCGTCTCGGGAACAGACATGCTCTGGGCTGGGGAGGACGGGAGGAGGGCGGGGGTGTGTGTCATTGGAAAGGACAGTTCTCCAACCAGCAGAAAACTAAATCTGGGCTGGAGTGAGGAGTTGGGGGTGGGGGAGGGATGTTCTCGATATAACCAAAAAAACACGTTCATGGCTGGTGTATGGGGAGGGTGATGACCTTATAGTCTTGTTCGTCATTGATGTGTATGATATGAATTTTATGTTTGCAGGTTTGGTAAATAATGAGTTAGTATGCTTATAAAAGGAATTTATTGTGTGTTTGACATTGACAGAAAGGCTTTAGGGCTGAAATGCCCTTATAATTATGGTGTAGGTCGGGAATACTGTCTGTTATGAATTTGATCAGCATAACATTAATAGTTCGGAAAATATGACATTTTACCAAAGGGCTTAAATGCATCATTGATTGTCAGAAAGTTCTTAGGGCTTAAATGCCCTTACCACCATAACTGATGTCGGGTATGGTGTCTATGTTATGAATATTATCAGTATATCTTCAATGGTTCGGAAATTATGAGTAACTATGCTTATAAAAGGACTTAATTCAAAATTTACATTGTCAGAAAAGTCTTAGGGCTTAGCTGACCATGCCACATTAATGGATGTTGGGTATGGTAGCTATGATATGAATGTAATCACTATAGCATTAATAGGTCGGAAATTTGACAATGTTTATAAAAGGGCTCAACTTAAATTGTCAGAAAAGGTTTAGGGCCTAAATGACCGTACCATTATGTTGTATGACAGGTATTATGTTATGAATTTGGTGTTTATAGCATCACCAGATCGGAAATTATGACTATGTTTATAAAAGGGCTTAACTCAAAAGTGTCCTTGTCAGAAAGGGTTTAGGACTTAAATGAGCTGTTGAAAGGTACACGATGTGTTGTATTTGATGTTCGGAGTGGCTACATAATCATTTTTTTTCTGACCATATAGTCCCAACTGTCTAATAAATACGAATCTTTAGACACGTCATTTGGTTATGTTAGTTTTGTAAAAAATAAACATATAAATTTTTAATTGAAAACTTGTTTTTATAAAAAATACATTTTGAATATTTGACTGTTGTGAATCTCTAAACTAAATCTCCTTCAAAATACGAGTTCATAAACATTTCGCTTCATATATGAATTTTTTTACAATTTCTTTTAAGTTTTATATACAAAATAATACTTAAATTCCTAACTTTTTTTATATAATTGTGCTTTAACTAATCGATTGTTCAATCATGATATATACTACATAATCGTTTTGAATACATGAGTTAGTATGTGGGTTTGTTTTTATAAATACATTTAAAATACTAGATCAAATGCCACAATAGCCAAATGGTATTATGTAGCCTCGGATGGTGAAAGATAAAATACTGAACAAAAAATATAAGCATTATTTGTTTTTCTTTAAAAGTGTATCCCTGAGTGTGTGTGTGTATGCTGTACCAACTTCATTTGTAATAAAAAGTTTGTGACCAGGGTAAGGACATGCACACTTGAGCCTCTGTTTTCTATTGCATTTCCTAATTCTAAAGTCAAAATATACTACTTAAAAAAAAATGTTAAAGGCGTCGTGCAATGGAGTCGGGGTTCACCGGTTGAAAACCATCGAAAAGCAAAGTTTTTTATTGAGTAGTAATGCACTACATATATGATGGAGAGAATTGTATTAAGCTTCCAGCCGATCTTCAAGATCATAATAACATTTAATAGCATTACCACCAAGATTGGCTCTTGGAGTGTGAGCGACTCGCCTGCTGTCCGGCAGGCATTGTGAGAACTTGTGCATTACCTAGCCGCCCGTGACGTTAACAAGATGCATCATTGCTCCTTGTGGTCAAATCTACAACTAATATGGCGGCCGATGGCTGCAGCAGTGCTGGGAAGGAGTGTATGGGAAGGGTGTTAACCATATATGATGAGAGGAGGGTGATGAGTGGAGGGATTGTAGGTAGGGGGAGAGGGGTGATAGTGTATCAGGTGTTCAGAATAAATAACAGGAGGAGAAGAGAGCTTAGAATATCGCAGAAGGAAACCAATTAATTCCAGAAGTAATCACAACATATATCTGGTAGGGGAGGAGCGATGGGGTAGGAATTTAGGTAGGTGAAGGGGTTGGAGCATGTAGTGCTGGTTGTGTTGTCGATCGTGAAGCATGTGGAGATGGATGTGGATTTGGTGCTAGGTTAATCTTATGGGACTACGAATGACCAAAGTGAAATAAAACCTCCCGTAGCTGAAGGGGTGGATCAGATTGTGGAGGTGGATGAGGATGAGGTGCTAGGTTGTTCTTATGGGACTACAATTGAAAGGTCAAGGTCAAAAAAATGTGGGGTGAAACCTACCTGCCTCTATTACTACTCTTATTCGACGAAAGAATTCCAATCATCGCCTGGTTAATTCGGATTTCGAAAGTTAATTTGTGCAACCTCCCTGGCTGACAAACTAAAGCGTTGCGTTTATACGCGTTAGGCTGTGGATTCGAATTAATGGCTGTTATTGACGGTAACTTTCTTGGTACTTGATCGAAGGTTGGGTAACAGTTCATCTGAAATTTAACTCCCCATAGACTTCCATTAAGTTTCCGTCAAGTTCTCTTGCGCTTGTTAAAATATTTATTTTACGCTATTTCGGGGGGGGGGGGGGACTGCTGCTATGCTAAAGATTCACAATTGTAGCTCGAAACAAAAAAAAGTCGAGTCACCACCAAAAAACTTAAGACATTTTATGTTATATATCCTATTTGTCTCAAGAGAATTTGCAATAGTGTTAAATAAATAGTCTTAACTCCCCGTTTTTTTTAAATAAAAGAAATCAACTCTACCATTAGCTATTTTACCTACCTAAATGTATCCTGGTACACGTTGCCAATTATATACGAATGAGCACGCATACACATATATGCACAAACTACATATGGTTTGTACCAAATGACTCGATGCCAGTGGCGTGTCGTGTACGTGTGAAAGATAAGCTGGCTTCAGCTCTGTGCTGTACCCTGTTGCTTGCAAGTTTACACTTCCACCAATAACACGCAGCTCGGCAGCTGACGCCACAGGCGACGTGTAATGGGTTCCTTGCTGCTCGCTTGTGAGTGGTCGGAATGCATTCAATTTCCCTACGCTGCACAGTGGTTACTGGCTCCTGCTGCGTGCACCGAGAATGTACAGTCGTGAGAAACGCACCAGCTTACCTTCCAACACTTCACCACATGCCACTACGATTACAGCGAAACAAAAACTATTCAAGGGGCTTTCCAGGCAAAAAAAAAAAAAAATTTAAACACCTCAAGGACACTTCAGGCCGTAACCAAGCATAGCGGGGTCCATGGAAAATAACGTGAATAAGCTCAGCCTGTGTTCCGTTCCCTCGGAATGTAAGTGGCGATTATTGGGTTGTAACACAGAAATCTGCAGGAAAGATCAAGCATTGTCGTTATAGTTGAAATCATTAGAAGAATGACCATCGCACACAGAGGGATTATTACAGTGATGTTCGCTGACTTGACAATTTTCAACGAATACATTTGGGCCTACGTTTCAATAACAGAATTTACGAATTTGCAATAAAATATCAACTTTCATTTCTGTCCTAAAAAGTTCCTTACAACTACTTTTTTTTTCTGAATTAAAATAGACGTAAGTGCTTACGATGAGACCCACCCATATGACAACTAGGCAGACCCCTTAAGCACAGCACGCTGCACCAACTTCCCTGATGCAGAACTTCCGTGAGAGTTGCTGTGCTAGAAGCTTGCTCCGCGTATGACAATGCACTTTTCAGCACTGCGTAGCGTAGTGACGCAGCTGTCATGCTGGCTGCATGTCACAGACTAGAAATAAGGTATGGGACGTTCACGATAAAGTGAGCACTTTTGAAGCCCTAGTTACTTTTTTTCTTTCAACCAATTTATATCCTTCCCTCACTTGTTAATGTAAATCCTCCCATGTGAGTAATAAACACAATATATAAATTCACCACACCCAAAACCAAAAGACCGACGCCACAATGAAACGTATTTATTGGTTATTATGTCTGATGAAACAGCTTCAAAAAGTTCGCACTTTACCGTGAACGGCCTATAGAACGATTTTCGTCTTCTGCACTCGTACCCCCAACATTGACTCGCCCCTAGCCAATACAAGTGTCAAAAAGTCACGTGGTTATAAGTGCTCAGTGTCTGTTTACATTTAAATTGTCGACAGCTCCTTTCCTTTTATACGAATACAATTCTTCGCCAAGCTTCAATATATTCCTGTTAAATTACAACTACGTATGAGGAAGTGTACAATTATCTCGAAGCACTAACTTGCATAAAGTGTTCTAACCCAGAGTCCTATCGGCGTTCTTTTTGCTAATGCTATTGGCTCAAAAAACTTTACTAATGTTGGACAAGACACCCGCTGATGCCCTCGGCCGACTCCGACTTCAGACCTTCGTTTCCCAGTACCTTAACTCTTAACCGCATGGGAATGACAGGATGTTGTTACTACAAACTGAATAAAGTCCAAGAGAATTGATCGCGCGTTACTTTCTACTTAATTACAGCCAGGGAAGGCAGTACAAGCGACATTCTGTACAATTTACTGCAAAGTGATTACCACCCAGACGGCGTAATAAAATGCGGGTTGAATCGTAGACTAAAGGTGAGGTAAACCGGATCTCGTTGGCAGCGCACAACCAATTTCAGTGTCCCAACATGGAACCGCTTTTCTACTAATACGACTAACAAAAACGACGTGTATTGAATTTGAGGTTAGAACACTCACTGTTTAGTACACAAGTGCTTTGAGTTGTTTGTATACTTCCCCTGCCAGATTTAGAATGCAGTTAGATTGAATTGAAATTGGTGAAAGTATTATATTCATATAAAAGTGCTTGTCTTTTGAAATACGATACAAACAAACGCATTCGTCAATGCTGACCATGTGACTTCGACAGTTGTATTCTGTTGGGGTAGGTCAATGAGGGTTCACGCAAGCAGAAGACGAATAATCGGTCTATCTCATCTTCAGTCTATGGGTTGAACAGGAAGTAACCACTGCGAACAAGACTGTTTGGGCGTGCGCCAGTTCGGGGAGGTAAGGGGATAAAAAAAGAACTCATCTTTTACAACCCTTGCTGGACCAGCACGGCTGCGAGGGAGGGTTTAGGATTCCCCCGAAGGGGGTGTGTGGGGTGTGCGAGAGAAAGGAGACGAGGGAAGAAAAAAGGTGGGATAGAGATTGCAAGAGTAGTGCAGGAGGAGGGGTAAAGGAGGAAGTTCTACTCGACGTTCGGTGGAGTGTAGCGGAGAGGGTTTACGGACGTAAGAGCTTCCACGTGGGCGAAATGTCGCGGTCACGTGACCCGGTGACGAGGGCCACGCGCGCGACACGTAAACGTCACGTCACGCCGCGCATGCGCGCTGCGTCACATCGCCGCGCTCTACTTCGCGCAGATGACGACTATACATATAATGCAGCCACTTACTCTCCAAACAACTTTCACACCAATTATTGTACTTATTTTTAAGTATATGAAGGAAACATTTTAACTCACATTTATCTTTAAACCTAAGAAGGCAAGCATATCGTTTGTATTGAAAATACCTCAATGGTAACAGGCTCTTGTATAATAATGTAATATAAAAAAAAATTATTTAAAAAATAAGAACATGCGGTGCCACAAGTCAATACAATCGACAATGAGTTTGCACATATTATAAAGCATTTTTAACTGCCTGCCGGGATACCACACGAACAAAAAACTGTAATACACTCTTGGAACATTATAGACACATTAAAAATCTCTCACCAGTACCAAAACCATGTTAGCTACTCCAAGCAAGCAGATTTCTTTCATCAACGAGTCTGTCGAGCGAGTAACATTTTCCCAGACGAGAAAATTCATACCTCAAAAAATTGCCACACAATGAAATTATTGTTATTAATACCGCCCTTGGATCGATACAATGAATATAGAAATGACTTTTTTTTGGCAAATCTATAAATAACTTAATTGGTGCACAAAGAATCACACGGGTTCATGTATGAGAATAAAATCAAGTGCTGAGTTCTAAAGTTTCTTCTTAGGCAAACATCAAGGGATGACGTATTATTTCATGAGAAATGGCCGCCTTACACGCGTACACAATGTCAGAACACAACGTGCCTGGAAGCTCTGGCGACAAGTCAAACAAAGTGGGGAAGACGTTAGTCACGAGAATTTTGAATAGGCCTATTTTACATGTAGTCTAATCCCATGCGATGTTTTGATGGTATTTCAACACGTATCCGTTTTATATCCATTACATGCAAGCTCATGCGAGATTTAGCGTTCCAAGTGAGAAACTTTATGGATCGGAACATTACGACAAACTGGTGCGTCCACAGATAATTCACCGATGATCTGTATACTCCTCCAACCTCACAAAGACAGATTTTCTTGCGTGGTATGATATGAAGTCTGTTGACCACGAGGCACAGTCTTCTTCAGTGTAATGCGGTGACGGAACTTCAAGAAATCATATTTATGTTATATCTATGTAATTATTCTGTGCGTAGTATTTCTCTAGGTCGTAGTGATAATCGCTTTGCCGTGATGTGCGCTGGTAATCCGCGAGTACTTCCTGTTTGGTAGGCTCAAGAACGTTATGAATTATGTATTTAATATCAGAGTAGGAGTATATGTGTTCGACTATCGCACTCACCGGACATATGCCGCTAAATATTAACTTAAACGTTCAGCTGGTAGTTTGCTGGGAGAGGAAACGAGTATGAGAGCCCAATTGTCTGCAATCGAGGGTAGCGAAGCAATTAAGTTTTCGTTTGCGGCCAAAATTTGATAGATATCGCGCTGTGTTGCGGGATATTTTGACGTATGCGCGCAATTGCTGAGCGGGCTGTAAGGTTTTTTGTAAGTGCAGCAGGAAGACGAACTACTATGAGCGTGAGTACAATTTTGGTTTCTATATTCGGCACATCAAAGGTATATGAACATTTTGCGGTGAGCACATTATTTTTTGTTAAAGGCTGTTAACGATAAAGTGAGCACTTTTGAAACGAACCTTGGGAAAAAAAAAAGTCGCTGCACCTACCTGCGCATATTTTAACGGGCGCCCTGAGTTACATGCTCACAGTAAAGTTGGTAACGATGAATGGGAAGTAGTTCCGTATCTTAACATCGAATAAAAAGTGTTAGGTAACGATTTGTGAGAACTTAAATTATTTTTTTCACGTTCTATTTAATTTTAATGAATCTATGTGTAAAAATTAGCAGATTTGTTAGGTATTTATTTTTCTAATAATTTCATAGTTTCATTTGAACGACGCATGAATAAAGCGATGAGGCCCATGGAAATGTTAATCTTACATAAGGCGGAAGAATACACAACGTGCATACAAGTAGATCTTAAGCACTCTCACTTTAGCGTGAACAGCCTATACTAGTGGCCCTTTGTTAAATTAACACCGGAGGCAACCGCCGCTACAGAATGTTACTCGCTGAACTTAATTTTCTTAATCATGTCAAATGAACGTGCCAAAGAGGGTTTAATACTTCAGTAAGAATCAGATGTAGATTACTTCAAAGTCGTGCATGTACTCAACGCTCTAGATATACCTACGGATTCAAGATCAAGGTGAACGCTGCATTACAATCGACCACACAGCAGATACTGGGTGACGCCTACAACAGCTTGGCTGCAAAAAGGACTTAAATGTCACAAAAACCACAGACACCAATTAAAAATAAACAAACGAAGACCTTCAAAGGTTTATCATCCTGTGTTTATGAAGTAACGAATGGTTATGGTGCCTTATAGAGTACGTCGTCAATGAGTTAGCCCGTTACCGCTCTATGCGACCGTGCGCAAGGCGATATTATTACGTAATTCATAAACCCTCATAAACTACTCCCAAACTGTCACTTGCTTCATGTTACACATGCTTGCAAAGAAACGTTTATTTTTAATGCATTTGGCAAGCATTCAAAACAGCCTGGGGACCAGCTGCGAGACTTGCAAACCAGCCGAATTTGTAAAATAAAAACCTGTTTCAGGCAAGTGAGCGCTATCCTGTAAGCCTAACAATTTTTTACGGTAAATTCTCGAAGTTGGCCTTCTATAGTCGCAATTCAATCAGTACCTGTGTACAATAATAATAAATTTCCAAGAAAAAAGTTATTGTGCGCTGTTCACTAATTACAAAATCGTGAATAATTATTTGCAAAATTAATTCGCAATTTCAATAACTATGAACATAACTACATACTGCAGGGTAAACAGCTAATGGAGTATCGAATAATTTTATACATTTTCTACTAAACAATGGTTAAATCAAAACACACGTGAAAAGTTACCGTAGTTCATAATCACTACGTATACGTAACTCCATCAGTACATACTATAACCGAGTTGTCCACATTCAACTTCTTGAAGAAGCAATGCGACGAAGATTAAAAACGCAGAACAACATTTCAGCATTACGAATTATTTTAACGGCACAAGTAGGACCTCTAAGCATTGCATATGAATCCAATTAAGGTCTATTTTATTAGTTATAACGAACAACAGTCGTTTCTTACTGCGCTGTGCTAGAAAACTTCTTGCCAATTATTAACATTAATATTTATTTTTACTTTTACGCTGTTCGTTTTGTTAGGATGTGGAACCATACAGCAAAAGTAAACATATATATATATATATATATATATATATAATGCAAATGACTCACCTCAAGATTCGAGAACTTAAACCACATTTCGGGTTAACACGTCTAACATCCCACCACACAGGGTCATCTTAAATATAGTTACAGATTAAAACATATTTTTTTATGTACTTCTTCATGACACATTAGACGCATTAAGATAACAAAAAAAATGGGAAATGTTCACACACGCGAAATGAAAAAAAAAAAAAACTGAGGGAAGCAATCCTAAAGCAACCATTGTCGAAAAATGTTTAAAAAATATATAAATTTGAAACCAAAATATGCAGACAAAAATCTAAAAGAAACACTTGCAACTACTTGCCGATTACGCCTTGGAGCCACAAGGAGTACCCGAGGGAGGAAATACAAGAAGCATGCGATCTTACTGAACTACGTCTAGAAGTATAAACGATGCGTGATATCCAGGCGTAAAACTGCTTTGCAGAGATGTTAACGTTTATGCAAATTCAACGTCATGAAAATAATAATTACAGAGTTAGTTGTAAACGCAGCTTTGCCGTCTTGACAGTAAAATGAAGAGCGTATATACGTTTAAAAGCACAACCAACATTTTGTGATACGAAATTGCCCGTTTACGTCTGAACATTCTCGGGATAGGGAAGAAAGCGGCCGTTTTCGTTAATCGTCTTACGTTTCAGTAGACGGTACCACAGTAACACATTCGATCTCGGTGCCTTACGCATGAAGATCCAACACTACTTAAACATTTTATAAATTTATCACTAAAAAAAAAATATCCATTTCACATGTTAGGTTACAAATTTTCAACATTTTATAATAAGAAATTAAAAGTACAGCAGTTATTTTTATCTTACACGTAGGCTTACGAAACAATAAACACGGCCACATATGGCCGCAAGAATAAAAATAATTACGTTGTATCCTACCAAATCAATTCGGTTTGTGAAAGGTAGGAAAAGGATGTTCCTGCAGAAAATCAGGAGTTCCTTACAGCAATATGGCGTCACTTGTAACCACATTAATCAGCAATCTAGCTTGGTACAAAATATACAATCACTGTATATGCAGAACGTCCTCAAAATTTGTCATCACTATGTCTTACGTTTAAACCACACATGTGATACACACTATTTACGTACATGTTAAATTAAGTGTTTTCATAATAATATAGTAACTTCGCGCCAAGCATGGTTTTAAAAGGAATTAAATTAACTACAAAAAAACTTTTAAAATCAACCTTTTATTTATAAATACACTAAAAAGAGAAAAAATTATCATAATAGTTACAGAATTTGTAGAATTTGTAAGACGTGGTTTAAAAGCCATAATAAACTTTACTACAAATTATCATATCTATATCTATTTATTATATTTAGTATATAAAAGCTTGGCGCAATATAAAACGTATACCTCATTTACGTAAGCGTAGTAAGCACACATCTTGTGTAAGAATCATAACTTTTCACACTATAGAATGTCTACCTTATTTACGTAATCGTAGTAAGCAAATATTGTGCGTAACTCTGTTAACTATTCGCAACATAGAACGTATAACTCATTTGCGCAAGCATAGTAAGAACATATCTTGCGTAAGGCTCTTAATTCGCGCCAAGCTTTCATATAGTAAATATAAACATAATAATTTGTAGTAAAGTTTATAATGGCTTTTCGACAACGTCTTACAAGTTCTACAAATTCTGTAACTACTATAATTATTGTTCTCTTTTTAGTGCATTTATAAATAAAATATTTTTATAGACAATTTATTTTTAAATTTTTTGTCTCAACAATTTTATGTTATTATTATATATGCAGGCTATTTATACATTCATTTATATATTCGTGAGACTAAAAAGATTAAAACTGTGCACTTAAACACTGTTGGCGGCTTCCAAATTTTGGGCTGCAACCTACAAACAGTGACGAAAAAAAAAAATAAGTGAGACTGAAAAGACTACAAAAGTGAAGTTAAACACTGGTGGCCCCTGCCACACTTCGGGTTGCAACCAGACAAACGGTAATGCGCTGCAGGCAGACTGCATGCCAGTTCAGTGTAGAGGTCGGACAGACACCGTACACACAAACAATGCGAATTAAATAAAAACTTATAAAAAGTGTTATTTACTGTGGGGTATGATCGTTAGTCGTCATTTCTGCAACAAAATAGTAATGGTTTAAATACATTTTCTTTCTCACTCAAGACTGCACAGAAAAACTCTTTGAAAAATCACCCCATGTATGACATGCTTGGTTGTTTCCTTAACATGTTATTTATCGCAAGCATGTTATCCTAGTATTAATATAAAAGTACCTTATGTTGGCTAAACTGAATCTCCACTTATATTTAACTTATAAGTTGTAACATTTTATTTATAATTAACATAAATAAAACAGAAAGATAATAGTTGTGTTGGTAATGCCAATTTTGGACTATTCACAGTGCAATGAGCACTTTCGAAATCTCTGCTTAAGATCTACTTATATGTACGTTGTGTAGTCTTCTACCTTATGTAAAATTACCATTACCATTGGTCTCATCGCTTTATTCATGCGTCGGTCGAGAGAAACTGTAAAATTATTATAAAAGTACATATTTTACCAATCTGCTCATTTTTATTCTCCGATGAATTAAAAAACATAAAGTGAGAGAAATATTGCAAATTGTCACAAATGGTTGCCCAACACTTTTTATTCAACATTAAGACATGGAACTACTTTCCCTCCATCGTTACAAACTTTACTAGGCACATGTCACTCAGTGCACCCGTTAAAATATTACGCAGGTAGGAGCAGTGATTATTCTAAGGTTGATTTCAAAAGTGCTCAATTTATCGTGAACAGCCTCTAAGAAATAGTTCTTATGTAAAATATTATTAAATTGAGTGTGCACGAATGCGGTGCGTTGTCTCTTTGGTGTAATTCCCTAGACTTAGTTAAGCTTTGTTTGCATGAGGCGGAGAAATATCCTGAAAGTGAAACTTTAGCAGGGCTTCAGAAAAGTGAATGGACTATACATGCGGAGTTACGTTTTGCTTACAAAGGTCAACCCTACAGTACACACATGGTCATAAATGCAAAAATATTTAACATGTGGTAAGGAATCCCTTCTAACATTTTCAGCACATAAATGCTGATTGTTCTAATAGTTTAAGCAGGCGTGGTGATGTAAGAAAAACGGCAGGTAACAATGTAACTCTCGAGCGCCATGCTGCAGCTAGACAGCAGTAAATTTTCAGCAGAAATTTGCGAAATAACGAATTAAAAACCCGTCGCACGGGAATAAACTATCGAAAATCGCGATAATGACGGGAGCGAAAAAAAAAAAAAAAAAAAAAAAAAAAAACACACCACGCGTGGGGATAAAAAAAAAACCTTCGCATTAAACACAAATTACACTCCAGAGGTTCTCCTCGTTTACAGACGGCGGGAAAATGACAATTAACACGCGCTGCATCGTGCCCTGATAATTGGCCGGAGGTCGAACTACAAATAAATCGTTTCGTACTCCTATTGCCGCGCAAATGCCCCGGGACTACCCCGAAATAACACCAAGTAGGCCTGTCGAGTTGTTGCTGCTGTTGTTGTTGAGGGACTTGGGCAGCTCTTAACAACGAGGTCTTGAAAATTCGACAAGGGTGAAGTGAGGCGAGTATGGAAGCAAGGGCGGGGGAAACGCGGGAGATCCCCGAGAAAACCCGCCGACCAGCGGCATCGTCCGGCACGATTCCCAATTACGAAAATCCGGAGTGATCCGGCCGGGCATTGAATCCAATTTGCCTTGGTGGGAGGTGAGCAGTTTAACCGCTTAACCACCGCAGCCCCGCTCGAAGTAAGTTTTATTCCACTCAGGTTAAGAGCAGAACGTGATTTACTTTGGCAAAAATTTCCATCGCTAGGTGCGCAGTGTTTCAAAAGGTAACTTTGAATTAAAATTTTATGCTACCCGAATAATAAAAGAGAGAGATTTTCTTTGTTACGAAGTAACTTTATACTTGACTTAAGATTATTACAATTAATCTGTTTTTTAACGTAAAGAAAGTAAAGAAAATCTAGTACTTTGCCGACACTAGCAGTTACCTAGTGGCGAAAATGTTTGGTTGCCAAACTTTTAATATTGATATTCGCAACCTGTAGCGGAAGTAACCTTATCCCGAAGCGACTGTAGGCAGCCATCGGGGTGCTCCCGGATGAGTTCAGCGGTATCTGTGGTCCACGCAGGCGATTGAGCGGATGTGAGAGAGGGAGTTCACGAGAGAGTGGTGCAACTCGCGTACTTTTAACTTATCTACAGCATTGTATTCTGGAATGCTTGTTAATAATGGTAATTCATTTGGGTGCAGTGGTAAATCGCTGGGCTCGCATTCGGGAGGGTCTAGGTTAGATTTCCGTTCCGGCCATCCTCGTTTCGGTTTTCGGTTTCCCGAAATAACTCCAGGAAAATGATGGGACGGTTCCTGGCCACGGGCCATCACTCTTGCCGCTCTGAGCTCTCACCAGCTGACAGACGCGCTCGCCACCTCCATGGCCCACAGGGGAATGATTGTCAGCGGCGAGACCTGGCTGGCGTCACATCCCTCCTCCTCCTCCTCCTACCCCTACTGGAGAAGACGACAACTGTGGAGTTGGCGCAAGAATATTTTGGGAATTAGGGCCTCGGCACACCGCGGGAGTCAGCGAAATTGCTGGGTGACAGCCTACGGCCCTATAAATACTGCAGCTGTTCAACGGCCAGAGGACTGTCGGAGGCCATCTGGCCGAGTGCGGGAGCGAAGATAGTTGCGACACGACAGTGGCGGACGAGTTGTTCGTGGTGTCAATGGACGAGAGAGCATGAAACCCGACGAATGAATGCTACTGTGAGGGCGCTCGGAGGACTCTAGAACATGGCACACTGGCGGGATCTGGACTGAACTGAGGTGGGACTGAATGAACACGTTAATACGGATTCTATTGTTTATATTGGAACTGTTAAATATGGACATATAATCTATACAGAATAAATTAACATATTTTGAGACACTGTCTATCGGGGCTGATTTTTAATTATTTAATTACATTAACTTAATTGAGGTAACTGTAAATTGTATTTATTGAAGTCATTAATTTTAAACAGCAAGTCATATCAATACATTGTGAGATATTGAGTGGAGAGAATTTTACTTGTAACGTAGTTATCGTAAATAATATTAGGACATTATAATTAACTATTTTATTTAACTAATACGTCCATCCCTTAACGAACCTGGTTCAGCCGACTGACTTTTGAGAGATAAATTGTAGCAGTATATTAAGAAATCAAATTGAGGTATTATTTAATTTGACCAGTAAGAATATATTTCTGTTGTACGCCTGCAATTTCGAAAGCAGTAAACTGACTTCCAGCAGAGCTTCAAAACGGGCGAATGTTTACGTTGTAGTGGTTTTTGCTTGACGTATGATTGAAGTCTGCAGCAAACACAAGCTCGAACTAGCTCGGTGGAAATTTTGAGACTCGGAATTAATAAAAGTTGTCAAGCTCGTTGATTCAAAGCAGAAAATAAATAAAATATAATTTTATACTGTTCACTGAAGGTTTATTGCCGTCTCTTCAAAACAATTGACAATTGCAGCAGATAAACAAACTCAAGAGACAGAATGGCCGCCTTCATAAAACAAAACTGCTCATTTCGAGACTAAATAATTACGAAGACGGGAGAGAATCAATACTTTTCTCTCCCGGCGCCTTACTGACTCCTCGCGCAGATGGAAAATAAATTTAATAGATAAGAAAAATGGTCCGAAATGAAGGCAGAAGATTAAAGTAGTGGGCGCGTGTCGCTGCTAGTGAAATGGTCACGCGCCGAAGGCTATTCGGCTGATAACTGCGACGACTAAGAAACTGCGAAACTGTGTGACTTGTGACGATGAGAAAGTCGATTTCACCCTATTTATACTGCCTGAATGTTGCATCAAGTAAACGTCGTATAATCGTGGCTTCGCAAAGTGCGGTAATGTCGACAAATAGCCCATGAACTCTGACGTGGGTCTCGAAATCAAAGTATTACAATGCGCGCGTGGGTTGTCACGTCAGCCAGCTGTGACATCAGCGCACCGAGTTTCGTCAAATGGCGCATCACAACAACTACGTGTCTCGCTTGCTAACCCCTTGAAAAGTTCTATAACGATGCTTCTGCTGATCCGACGACTCTAATAAAATATTAATCTTGGAAAAACGTATATGTACGAAATACAAACAAATTATCATTGCCGTGATCTTCTAAATACTAAATCAATTGCTATCCTTTACACAGAAATATAGCAAATGAAAATAATTCCCGAAAATATAAATTTTAAGATATTGAAATGCTACAACGTCGAGGCACGAAAGCGTGTGGACACCCCAGCACGTCACGGGGTGTTAGGCGGTTCTAATCGCAAACTGCCACCGCGAAAGCACGAGCTCACAACATGGCATCTGTAATAACGGGACGGCGCGGAGCCCCTACAATATTTACGTTAAGCTTTGAGAGTCGTATCTGATATAGCGGAGATATAATTATTTAATAAAGTGCGCTGTTGACGTCGCTGTGGCTCGCGGAGCTCCGCGTGACAGCCGAGCACGCCGATGGTTCGCAGCTAGAGGAGGGACATTTCACAATCATTAATCACGCGGTTTGAAAAACAACTGTTTTGTTGTTCCGCACTTCCTTTTACCTCCTGCACTATCAAATACTTCGGGGAACTTTTGGTTTATACAAACGAGGGATGCAGCTCCAGCAAAGAACCCACTCTCACGCTAAGAACTAGCGATACTGTGCGCGCTGTTCTGCCCGCCAGATCACCCGAACTGGAAGGAAAATGAATGGCCTATCCACTCCTAGAAACGCCCGAAATGAAATAATTGTAACATAACTAACCCCCATCGACCCAGCCATCACGACAGTAGCCCTCTTCAACCACGCACTCTGGGAGCACACCGACGTAACCACAGTAGTGCGGTACAAAATAACCTCCCGCCGCAAACATATCGTCCCACGGCAACCATCAGGCGTAGATAGCAAGCTGACTCAGTCAGCCCTAACTTAAAATAAAAATATTTACTAGCTTGTAGTATATCACAACCATGGTTAACTTGAGGCGAGTTGTTATTAGGCGCAGTTTCCGATTCGGTAAATTTAAGTTAGAACGCTGCCGGCAGTCACTTGTTTAGCACTCGTGACACATGGAAAAATTAAATACGTTAAGGTAATCTTCTGCTCAATAACAAACGCAATTTTTTTTTTGCGAAATCTTCCTTGAAATGCCCACAGTATTATTATCTAAGAAAATTACGGTTATAGCTTTATAAAACAAGTACCAATATTACGATAAATATAAACCAAATACCCCAATCACTAGTCCTTCCGAATTTAAATAATGATTCTGTATGTTAAACACAAGTATGAAATTATATTAATTAAGATTTCCGGAGAATAGTTTGCTGGTTGGATCAATAAGGATGTGAATGAGTGATTTTGTTATTCTCATAAGTTCCCTATTAAGTAAGTTTCTTTAGTTCCGAAAAGGAAATAAAAATGTATGAAATACATAATAAGTTTTTGCGTACAAAATCTGATCACGTCTCCAAACAAAATATCACAATTATAATCGAAAGCAAAATAAATAATAAAAAAATGACGATTGTTGATTGCAAACGAACCGATAGCTCTAAAACGAAATTCCACTCGAGTTTGTCAACGACTGGAAAACGTATCAAGGATTTAAGGTGACAAAACAAACTGATAACTGCGAAGTTCCGCACGAACCTTGCATTCTGGTGGCCGATGAAAGAGTTAGATATATGCTCGGCCTACACTGACCTGCACTGGAAACGTCACAAAGCTTAGGTACTTTCTGTCAGGACATTCTCTAGTAATGAACCATAGCTAGGATTTAAAATATAAACTCCAGCTATCTGACGGATATTTTGAGTCTAACTTACTTGGTCTATGAATAATTTCAAACGTTTAACTGTGTTCCTACAGCGCCACTGACAAACAGATGTTTACAGAATTGAAAGTAAATAGTGTAACATACCTTAAAGACTGCCATTTAATTCGCCAAGATTAGTTTTAGACGCCGTCTCAAAAATACCACTTCAGCTCATTTTGGACCCAACAGACGTCCCCACTTTCCACAAATTAAATAAGCGTTTCTTCCACTGGAAACGCGTATTTAGACTATTGGGTCTAGTAACAATGTACGCCAGAACTGTCCACAGGACGCATTCTATCAGAGCGGATAGCATATTTGTGGTCAGAATGAGACTAAAACAAATTATGTCAAAAAATAATTCAAAATTTTGAAGTAATTCTTATGTAATTCTGAATTAAATATACACTTTTGAACCAAAGAAGTTTCAACGTCATGTACAAAAATACGATTCTTTTAAACCACGAAATTATAAAACTAAAACGGCGATTTGAAACATTACTATTTATAAAGAATAGAAAAACATGTGTTATTTAATTATCAAAATAAATTAGTTTCAGAAGAGTGAAATATTTCCATTTCATTACATCATCGTTGATAAATGAGTTTCAGCTAACTGTTTGGATCCTGAAATCTTAGCAAGCAAGTAAAAACGTCCTGAGCTTATATTACTGTTTACCGTATGGTGGTAATACTAGCAGCAAACAAATATTCCATGTTCTGAAAATCAGCAGCACTACGCCCCTCCATGCCATAAATGATTGTAGAAAATCTTAAAATGAAGGTAATGCGAAAAACTCTTAGATATCCAAGATAACTTACACAGGTACTCCGTTATTTGCACCTTTGTTTGTGACGTTGTTGCGCTAGCGCCAGACGCATGCCCCCAAAGGAGGGGGTTTTAGGGTCGTAGCACCCCCCCCCCCCCCCGCCCCCCCCCCCAACAGAGCTTTGTTGTTATTTTAATGTATGCTAGACGTATTATTCTCCTGAACATTAATAGGTCCTTTGTTTTACCATTCGTATGTTAATATTAATTAATGCAGCGGTGTAGGAGTACACAGTACGACAATACGCTGCTTTGACGGGACCGACCTCTTCTTTTCTCGTACCTAACATAACATGGCCGCCTTTGTGACGTCAGCAGATGAACCTAGTTTCAGCCGGACAACCCCCTCCCCATCCCCTTCAGCGGGAGGAAATACGTCAAGGCGATGCCACACGTACACACGCATTTGCGGCGAGCTAGGACCGAAAGTATTCATTTCGCGAACGTATGCGTCGAAACTATGGGCTTGCCGTTACCACCAACCCTCCTCAGCTATTGTCTAGCTCCGGAATATTTTATATACCCATCTCGCTCTAATGTCAAGCGTATTATAAAGTTGATTACTACACCTCAGTCTTCGCAGGGGAAAAAAAATAACCTCAGGTAATAACAGCTTAACAACAAGGATTGTAGCGATGGGAAGTTACCGCTTTTTTTGTGTTTCTTTTTCTAATTGTGGAAAATTACTTTAAGAAGACAACTATGTATTTTTTGTACAAAATTGCTGTCCGTACTGGAAGGAGAACGCAGAAAGGTCTCATAAAAAATTGAAAATCAGAAGCAATTTTCGGCTCATACTGAAAATTATCTCGCGGCTACCTAGAAGCCAGGATATATTATTCACCGCTGAGCTGTTTACTTGCAGCCGGGCAAACCAAACAAATAATACACGGCATAACTGTCACGTACACGTAACGTGCTGGACAATACGGCGCACGCAGTTCTTATCCTCCAGGCTTTCTTTATTACCGACGCGTAATTAACCATTTATATCCCCGTCCCGGGAGCCACCCTTAAGTTTTCCCCTCCCCCGGACCCAGACCATTTTATCATTGTTCTGGGCTTGTCATTCGTCCCAGTCTTCCCACACAACGATCATTGTATCATTTTTAGTTCATTAGTTTTAACTGATTCAAACCCATACGTTACCACTTAGTTTTTTCAACACTTTCGACCGTCTCAGACACAGATAGTTTGATCAAGCATAATTCCAAATTATTTTCAACTCACGACTCTCAGTTGATTTTAAATATTTCATATTATTCACAGCATTAATTTTTTTTGGTTGCTGATAATAAGAGCATAAACCCTCAAGCAATACACACAACCAAAATAGCCTTTCAATGCCTTGTATTACTAACAGTCTCTTATTATCGGCTCACGGTGTTTCATTTTCACACTCTTTCACACAAATGGCGGGGATTTGCTTAGTTGGATTATGATTACTTACTGTAACCATGAAGGTTTCGTGAAGGTGTTGCAAAAAAACGGTACTTATGATCTGCACAGTACACAGAATGACGGCCCCTCCCCCCCTCACATTCCAAGGGTTGTTCCCTAAAGAAGTAAATCCATCGCCATTAGTATCACATACGCACTGCACAGTTCCAAAACCATCAGAGTCTCTCGCCAAGTAAACATGCAATCTAACACACACGATGGCTCACGCTGTTTCGTCATAGACAGACACGTGGAAGTCAAGTCGTGGCATAACGAACAGCCAATTTTCCCCCATCTGCTTCGCGAGGGTTCATTAAGGTGGTTGGACATCTCGAAGTTCTGCCTTTACGCAGGATGTTTCGGCCAGAACATTCAAGTGTTCTTTTGTACGGAAACCTCATCCACGAATAAATTGTACACGAGCTGGAAGATTTCACACGTAATACACTTTACAGGAGCGATTTTTCTTGCGGATACAGGACTTGCAAAACAATTGAAATGGGTATTGTGTGGAATATTATTCAATTTGTACAATTTTCAGCAGATCATTTTCTTTCCCACCGCCATAGTTTCGGCATTATTAAATCGTAAAGTTATTATGCCACTTACATAAAAACTAAATCGGTTAATATATTGCCTAAATTATCTAAAAGATACAAGTTTAATTTAAATTTATTTACAAAACAAAATTTTACTTTTCAATGCTCATTTACAATGACGATTATGAAGGATTTTTGTTTTTACATTTGTTATTAGAAACAAGACAACACATTGGCGTTGATATCTAGTACACGTGTCACGTGTCAGCCGTCGCCCACCAAGGGAAAAACTGTACAGGTGATGGATAAAGCATCCAAAGTACAGAATTACGAATAAGCTGCTATAAGCTGTTCCCGGTCAACTTAACACTTTTGAGGCTTTAGTTACTTTTTCCTTTCAGCCAATACTTGTCCTTTACCCACATTTTTAAATATATTTCTAAATGTATGTAATAAACACAGTGTGTAGATTCCACTGCACTCGGAAACTAACGTCTAACGTCTATATTATTCAAATTTGGGAGCTTTCAAAAGAACTCACTATACCGTGAACAACCTATACAAAATATACATTAAAAAAAATACTGTTGACGCGATGCTACTAACGGAAATGGAAACTCGATATACACCCAAAGCGAAACGCTACGACATACACGCCAGAAGGCCTATGATATGCCGTAAGCTGTAAACGACGTTTAAATATGAAAAACGGAAAATACGAGTCTAGAAAGAGTTGCGTACCGCAGAGTCCAACGGGCACAACCTTGAAGGAAAGAGATATTTAGAAACGATTATAGTTGCAAATGTTAAAAGTTATTATTAAAAAAGAGATAAGTATGTACGTAACAAGTTGTCGGAGCAGCGCAACTCGTGGAAATAACAATGAGACAGCAAATGTATAGGACCCGCGGTGTGTCACGCAGCACGCTCGGTCACTGTCAGGCGCTGTGACGTCACGTGGGATTCAAGGAACACAGGAAACGTTCACCGCCATTTCAAACAGTGACAACTCACTCCAACACTGCCGTGGATCGCAACCACCTCAAGTAGATCGGAGGTTTTTAAGCTTGGTTGAATTCCAGAACCCCTTCGATATGATGCACATTTTGCCGGACCCCAAACCATTTCTTTGAAAAACGCTAAGCGAATATTTTCATGTATACAACCTATTTATTTCTCACTATAAAACTTGTTTATAGTCTTGAATTAGGTTTACAGCGAAATGTGCAAAAGACACCTTCAGTCGTAACAAATCGAAACACCGTTACAGCATTATCACAACGACGTTATGAAAAAGTAGAATGTATTTGTTCCACTTGCGGACATCAGACTTGAAGCTCAAGTACCCAGACGTCGGCGGATCACTGGATCGAAATTTGACGATGTAGATTAAGGAAACTCAGAATGCAGATGGGATTTCTCCATTGCCAAGGCTGACTACGAGAAAAACAACCAAACGTAAAATAACATGCATATAAAAATGTTCAGCTAGAAATAAAAATTATCAATATGCATGCAAAAAAAATCAATATTAAAAAAAGACGTCGTATCATTTGTGAACTACGGTGATTAACGTGTGCTGACGTGTTATCGTGTCCTCCTTGTGAAATTGCGTTGCTTCTGGATTTACTGTTGTAGTCCTAATTTGTATTTTAATTGTTGTATATTTTTATTACTTTGGTTCTCGTATATTTGATTTGATAAATTGATGATTGGGTTGTTCTTATGAAGAAAAAAAAAATTTTGTTTTCTGCTTGTCGTGCAATTTTGCCGTCTTTTTATTTCGTTGTATGTTTATGAATTTATTTTTGGTAGAAATTTTGCATATATTTTTGCGTTATTGTATTTTCAACGCTGCAGATTTCCTTTCCAAAGTTACATTAAGTCAACTGCATTATTTTTACATAAACGACAGCGTGTTGATTCCGAGAAAATGAAGTCAAAGGCATGGGCACAAGCAATTCTGTATCTACCGCTCCTTTTAATGTCAATTGGGGACCGTTTCGATAGCCAAGAAAATTTATTCCATCGCAGTTGGGGTGCATCGTTTATTATTATTATTATTATTATTATTATTATGATAACACTGAACTTCAAAAATAAAGTTAGTTGAAAAATACGCCTTGGTCCTATCGTGATTTCCAACCATAATAGAATAAGTCTGCTACAGAATTTAATATCTTTGACAAATTACCTCAAAGAGCAACTAGACCTACCAGTAAAAGTTGCCATAACCATTATCTTAGATTGTTACTGCGTTTTAAAGCATCAATTTTCAATAATCGTCACCATCAAATGAAACTGCTTGATTGTATAAGAAAAGAATGTTATGTAAAGGCATAAAAGCATCTAAAAACTATTTTGACAGTAAGTGCAAAAAAGTAATTTGTGTCGATATAATTTAAATGGCAAGAAAGAAATAGGTAGGAAAAAAACACTGTCAACATACACGAGATAGGAATTAGTTAATACACATAGCATAATGCTTCAAGTAGCTATGCCTGAAAATATTTACCTAATGCATACGATGCACGCCTTGTCGGAGAGATCTTATACCGAGTTTTAAATACGAGGAAAATATTTGCCAATCTCAAAGTGGTGATTTTGGCCAGTTGTTGGGTATCTTCGTACAATTTAACACCAGCAAAAAATTTCTAAAATGTGCCACACAAAAATAAACTTCTGAAAAATATGTTTATTTTGGAAACTTAATTCCATGATCTCGAAACAACTCAGCTTACGACGGGACTAAATGCACAAGGCATATTAAAATCAGTATCAGTGTACTATCATACAAGTGACATCATCACATGGTGTGTTTGTAACCACGACTTAATGAAAATTTAAACTAAGTATTGTACCGAGTGGGAAATTTTCCCGACACGCAACAGAGTGTCCACTAGCACCTGAAGTGTTGCCAACGTAATTTTAGTATATAAATTAATCAACTGACAGAGCGCATTGAAAATGGCAATCATTTGGAGATATTTTTGTGAACGTTGGCACACGCAGGCAGTGAAAATGGTGCCAAGAAATACTAAAAGTAGTTCTAAGGAGCAAACATGAAACACGCACGGAACATTTAAAAACGGCGGTGTGGCGTGAACACACAACCATAACGGCTCACCATGACTAATATATGAGGAATCGAACCCTGGAACTCCCGGACGTGCGTCAAGACACGCTAGCACACTGCCAAACCCAAACCCACTTCCTTGAATACACACTCCATTTTTAGACACAGCTTTTAGCGAAATAGTTTGGAGGAAATGGTGCACAAGCTAACTTCATTACTTCGAAATACCAGTCTATTCAAAGAAAATTAGTCAGAAACTATTTACCCTCTAAAAGTAAATTATGCACAAGACAGCGGCAACATTAAAAACAAACTAATCTGTATCTTATGAATTATTCAATGCAAAAGGAGTTTGGGATGACTGCGTCCAAAATTCTATCCACTTCCAAAAACGTGACCGGGAAAAGGGACACTATGCGGCGATATGGTTTACGATGGCGGCTCAAATATTACACTTGACGACTTCAGTATTACACGTTGAGAAAAAGCAAGACCAACATTAGCACGACCAGGCGAATATCAATTACATCATGCCACTCCCGGAAACATATCAGCCAACGGTTATCGCCAATATGATATAAGAAGGTATAAACTATTCCAATGAATGTAAACCATTCATGTGGCTAGTAAATTCTGAAAACATAAATACTATGCATGGCACTACAGCCTATTGCTTGGATGCATTGCTACGATGAATGGACTCTAGAAGCCACTTTTGCTTTGTCAGTTATTTTATTTTATCATAAGTTTTGCATACAAATTACCATTATTATTGGAAATTAGGCTGTAGTATGGCATGGTTTATAATGGACGTGAATTATTTCCCAACGTAAAATCGCTGGCAACTAATTAGGACGAACAAAAATACAAATTGAGGATAGCAATCGCGTGTTTCCGCTCTGAATAGCTCTACTATTATACATATACCGACACATTTATAAAAACAACACATATACGTAATGTAACAAAAGTGATAAATCCAACGTGTGGCACATGGAGTGCTCCTTTACTACCATGACTTTTAGGATATACAAAAATTAGTGACGACCCTACATTAAGGAGAAAAAAGCACAACCTGAGACTTCGCTCTTGCAGGAACCTCGAGAATTTGTTGATATTTACGTCAATATAAATTAAAATAGTATCAAGAAATTCTAAATTAATACATTACTGTTTGAAATAGCCAGCCATCATTCGCTACGGAGAACGAGCAGTAAGCTACCTGTATAAGATACCGCCATTGAGTTAATAGTTCGCAACGTCGCCGCATGTAAAAATGAGCGAAGAACGCAGCTCGGTACCAAACTAACATCACAGCTTACACTGGGTTGACGCTTCAGGAACTCTTGAGCCACCACTGACAAAGCTACGCGCTTATTTAGACGCCCACGATACTTTTGCTGAACAAGATATTCCCAGTTACTTTCCGACTGTTTCCGATTTATAGGAGAATAACCTTTATAGTTCGAGCTTTTAGCGTTTTACTCAATATATATGTCCTTTATGTAGACCGTTAAAAAATGGCAGTTTCTTTAGTTGAGAGATTGGTTTTATAACCCAGTGCCTCAGTATTAATGATGCACTGTTTAGGTGCCTTTACAACTAACTGCTTGTTTACAGCCAAACCAATTTCTTATTAACGTTATCTTCGAAGGTTTGCCGTAAAATTTTACAGCTGGCAACGAAGAACAAGCTCGAACTTGAGAAATGATAACAGCAAACCTCCTTGAAATCCAACCTGTTTCTCGTTAATACGTTGACGCGTGTGTCAAACACACAATTCTGAATCCCGAAATGTTCAATCGGCGCTACGGAACGGTTAATTTCAACGAACGATTTCGGTATGCGCTGATCTAACGAACTGCCACGCGCACGGTAACGGATCGCATCTGCCAGTTCAGTGTAGCCGATCTCCAGACACACACACGGACCGAGTATTCTCTACTCGTTTTAACATAACGCGTGAGTATAAGGCTGCTTGCGGTGAGGTGCGCACTTTTGAGGCCCTATTTACTTTTTCCTTTCAGCCATTTTTTAATCCCTTAACCACCTTGGCAAATAAATATTGCCATGTAAGTAATAAACACAATGTGTTTATTCCACCACACTCGGAAGATAACGTATTGTAAGTAATAAACATAATGTGTTTATTCCACCACACTCGGAAGATAACGTATTGTAAGTAATAAACATAATGTGTTTATTCCACCACACTCGGAAGATAACGTATTGTAAATAATAAACACAATGTGTTTATTCCACCACACTCGGAAGATAACGTATTGTAAGTAATAAACACAATGTGTTTATTCCACCACACTCTGAAGATAACGTATAAGGCTACAATACAATATATTTATTGACTATTATTCCATATAAGAGGGCCTTCAAATGAAACATGCACACGGCTGCTAATAAGACAATGCAAGAAATTTTTAAATAAATACCATGATTTGAATTTAGTATTAACGAAAGTTACATGATGGCATATTAATGCGAAATATACTTTTTTTTTACGTATTTCATTGGCAGAGTACCTTATAACTACTGCATCATAGAGCAGACAATGGCTATGTAAATTCTGACATGGACAAAAACGAAAAATATTAGTACATCAAAAATGTATTTATATAATTATTGCAGGGCACCGATAAAAGCACTAAAATAAAAACGTTTTCTGAATTTCAACTATATACAAAACTAGACAACGCATTCACTTTTACACCGCTGAGAATACATGGGGAATAAATATCGCATTAATATAATGCAGATTATTGTTTTAGCATCTCAAGCTCTTGACTGTTTATCAGCTTTCAACCTTTCACTGAAATACTTAACAAACATATTTTTTTTTATAAAATGAATTATCGCATGCTTCTAAAAATGGTTTAATCTTGATATTTACTGATAACATATCCACACGAAATCACACCGAGAATATGATTTCTGGACATTCAGGTAAATTTATTCAACGTATTATATATATAACGATCCAATATCCAAATTAGAGTAATTTTCCAGCATCTTTTTTTAATGTAAGCATCACTACATAAGATACATGGAAAGTATTTCGAAAACAGATGGCATGACTTCACGAATCGCATTATGTAAAAAAATTCGAACATGTACAAAAATGTCTTGTTCGACAAATTGATGTTGAAAAGATGAAACAGACGGGGTTTGTCGGAGAATACTGCACAAGTGATCAGCAAATGCGCTGTAACATGTGCGCCTGCTTCATGCTTGGCGTGACTGCAAGTCATTTACGATTCTTCTCTCAAGACCACATGACAAACCAAAAGAGTTACACTAGAGCCTAACACGAATCTGGTGAGAGTTTCCTATATTCATATCAAAACGCAAGCAATGCACAAGAATGTTGAATGGACGTATCGCCTTTACGAACAAACACTCCCACTGGTATCAATCACACATTTTGAGTAACCTGTATTTTGCGGAGTTATATTATGGTTTCTTACCATATCGCCTAGGTCTCAAATTTTTTTTTCCGGCAAATTAAGTTAACATACACTGGGATATTTTAAGACGCATGGCTAAGCTCTCCACTTTCGCGAATAAACCCCAATAGCAAAATTCCGTACCAGTAAAAATTATTTCTCGTTTAATTCACACCATACGGCAAAATTACTTACCATGTAATTCTCTCAGACTGAGAATGTCAGTATATTTTGTGGTGCTACAATTGTTAGGAGACTATCTAAGTTCAAAACAGACGCTTTTCGTAGATACATTTTTGTACAGACAACATAAAGACAAAATAAATAATTTTTGATCAACGTGCGAAGGTAATTTCCAGTATGACACTCACAAAAAAAAAAAAAAAGGCAGATTTCATTTTCCCGTCAGATATTTGAAGCTTTCTCTCACATGAATGATCGTATACTGTAATAGCAATACTGTACAAATATGTCCCTTCTAAAATATATTTATCTTCTAACATTCACTCTGAATATAAAGAATTCCCCTTGAAAAACAAAGCGAAATTATACCGCTATTAAAAAGAGAGTTTACTGATATTTTCATATCAAGAAAATTTATGGCACTATGGCAAAATGCTCCGAAATGTGAATCTACTTTCGTGGTTTATGTCGTGTGTAAGAAAATTGTATTTATTACCTATAGTCTTTACTTTCAAGATAAGTTATTTATTAAGATTTATATTAAAAATTCAAACTCACGTATGATTTTACTTACCTGTCAATTAAAAATATTTTTCATCACAACACACACAGCTCCGCCCCCACGTGCAACTACCAGGTAAGGAAGTTTCCATTTCAAGCTTTATGGAATATCCGCATTTCGTCACACACTGAACGGAATCAGAAGAAACCATTTTTAACGTCAATGACAAAAGCCAGGTTTGATTTTCACTGCTATACAACGTCGTGACCATTTTATCAACAAGTTTAAACAAAAAATATTTGTGCAATGTTTATAAGTTATAGAGTAATTGTACTTCGTATAAACTTTGGACTGAAAAGTTATCGTGAATAGGCTATCGCCCAAGGTTTCGTATCAATGCAACAGCGAACACAATTAACTTACAACAATCCCCATAGCCCGTTACGGCAAACGCGAGGGCCCATCATGGAAGCGGGAATAGCAGACGTACGAACTCGTGAGCACCAACCACGTGGCGACATTATACACAGAAGGTTCGCGCAAAAACGGTTGTTCTAATATTTGATGCTATTTCATTTTGAGCCGTTACTTCCATAAATCCATTTCAAAAGTATTGTTTTATTTCTTTTCCACTTCCTCGAACAATAAAATATTGGTTAACCGAAAAGTTCTTATTTTTATGAGACAAAACGTACCCAATTTACTTATACTTAGTTCATGCAAATTACGTCGCTTAAGGTGGCCGCCTGGTTGAGCGCTAGGGGCGACCGAGACATGCGCATCAACTCTCTCATCGCCTCTACGCGCAAAGTACTGAACTAGCGTGCAGTCTTGCCGTCGATAACGCGCCTCTATAAGACTTTCGGCGGAGACCCTGCTACCATTTTATGACGTAATAATAAAAATAAACGTTTGTTGCCCGTCCCTATTCCTTTTTTAAATGTTTCGTACCGGAATGTTCATGTCTAAAAATGACCGTGAAAACACCCGTTTGAGCCATTTTCGCTAACACAAAAATATGCTTTAGGGAGAAACGGAGGAACAGAAAAACGTATACAAACGTGTTACGTTTAATAAATGCTATTCGCACGCTGTTCGCCAGCCTACCCAAGCGGTCACCTTAAGAAACGATACGGCCTACGTGTCATTTAGGTCTAACTCCGGAACCCCGGTGGTATTTTTCAGTAAAGGCTGTTCACGATAAAGTGAGCACTTTTGAAATCAACCCTAAAAATGTCACTGCTCCTACCTGCATACATTTTAACAGGCGCACCGAGTGACACGTGCCCAATAAAGTTGGTAACGATGGAGGGAAAATAGTTCCATATATTAACGTCGAATAAAAAGTGTTAGTTAACCATTTGTGATAACTGAGAATATTTTCTCGCTTTCTGTTTTTTTTTTTTATGCATTGAAGTGTAATAATGAGAAAATTTGCACAATAATTACTTTCGTAATAATTTCTCGCTTTCACTTGACCGACGGATACATAAAGTGATGAGGCCCGTGGCAATGTTAATTTTACATAAGGCGGAAGAATACACAACGTTCATACAAGTAGATCTTAAGCAGGGCTTTCAAAAGTGCTCATTTTATTGTGAACAGCCTATAGCCATGTGAATCAGTAGGTATTCTCAGGTGTGCGGTATTATTTTAATAGTTATGAAAGCTCTATGTTGTAAGTAGAGTAGAGTAGGGTAAAAGTGCGCAGTACAGTTATATTTGTTACCGTGAATATTAGATTGACAACACTCCGCCGGTCTGCACGGTGTCACGGCGGAGTATCGTTATATGTGTGGACAGTTGGCTTGTACGAACAGCCACGAAACTATGCGGTAAAGTTCATTTTTCATGTTCTTGATGTAATATTTCCATTTCTTGCAACTAGTATCTTATTACAAAAAGTACATGTAAGAAATTAATTCACTGGGTTCTCTGATTCAGTAGTTTCTGGCGTGTATTGTGATAGAGCAGAGTGTTCGTACTGTTTGCCTTAGATAGTACCGCTTGTTGCGAAGTGAAGGTCAGCAGTGCGGGGCAATTGTGCGCATGTTCGCAGTGCGAACTTAGTCCTACGGATGTTAAAAATTACCCATGTTATGAGTTTAACATTGAAATATAACACTCCCATATCACTTACGTTACTATATATTCAGTAAAACCTCTGTTAGACTTAGCTGTGCGTACTGTCACAAGAAAACAAACCTGAAACTTCGCACGCCGGAGATGTTAGCGATAGCTCAACAGATACTTGAGGGAGGTGATTCTTAACGTAACATTGCCGCAGATTTTGGCATATCAGAGGTAACTCTACGTAAAAGACTAAAAAAAAAAGTAATAAACACTTCGTGTTTAGATAGTTAAAAGTAGACTGTTTATTAAAATTAATTTTATTTCAATAGTATGCAGTGCAACCTGATAAAAATGTTTATAATAGCATTTTACATGCTCTCATGTTCTGATCCTGCATTTCTAACTGCCAATTTATATTACGGTAATTCTATCACGTTAATGGCTAATTTGTTACGCTTTGTGAATTTATAAGGGCTGTGGCGTTGTTAAATTCGGAGGATTTACGTCAAAATTTAGGCCAGAGCAAGAGGATGAGTTAGCGGCCATTGTAGAGACCTGAATGCATCCTTCTACGGACTCACCTTGAATAATCTCAGGAGGTTGGCATTTGAGTACGCAGAGAAATACAACATCGTGCACAAGTACAATAAAGAGTCACAACTGGCCACTAACTTTCATGAAGAAAAAAAATAGTTGGTCCTTGCGAACACCTCAGAAAACAAGTCCGGCAAGAATTGTGGGTTTTAACACAGTGCAGCTAGATGTATTTTTTAGTAATTTGTCTGAATGTTAGCGACAATACTCTAAACTGTGTAAAACAGAAGAAATCAAGTGATGCATAAGACATGCTACTCTGTCCAGATTGTGGGGAGAGATAAACAGATCCTCCATCTGAAGATTGGATAATGTGCAATGATTGCAAAGAGTGGTGGCACAAAGTGTCCTCTGCTTATGGAGGGAGAGGTACTTACTTATATGTGATATCTGTCCAATATGTCGTGTGTGTGTACGTACGCACGCTCTCTCTCTCTCGCTCGCTCTCTGCCCAGCTATTGAAATGAAAATATTTGCTACGTTATCGATTTCTCTGTGTTGTTAATGTAATTTTGTAATTCATTTATGTTTTAACTATTAGTAAAATGGTTTTCAACACAATTAACGTTTTTATATACGTTTGTGGTAACACGCGAACTTTTGCCCCACTAGTGGGGCAAAAGTGCGTTTCTGCAGTATCTTGACATAAAGATCACTACAAGAAAAATATTGTTAATTATGTTATAACACCTAGTTCATTAAATTCACAAATGCTCAACAATTTTACATTATAAATTACAGCTTTCTGTCTATTTACACACGAGATATTTGCGTGCAAACATTAAGTGCATCCTTTTGCCCCACTCTACTCTAATCGGCGAACCACCATAAGAATGATGTGAAAGAACATTGGACTGTCACTTTTCCAAGACACGGAATTTTATTTCATAATTAAAATGCCACTTAGGCGGTACTGTTTCTCCTCCAGCGACGTGAATTACAGGAAACGTTCAATTTTCTGTCTACTGGAAATTATCAACAGTTTGAAGGCAGAGTCGTACATGGCAAACCAAGCCCCGAGGGTCCAACTCGTGCTGTCATTCACGAGCCATCTTAGAATAGTGTACATATTTACTTGTAGCTAAAGATGGGGGGAGGGGACCTGCCGATGAGGGCACGTGATCGCACACTTGGTGTTGTTATTCTGAGTGGCAGAGAAGGGTAGGTGGACAGCTACCCCCCACAGAGAAGCCAGGAATTCCTGGGCGGGCGCGGCGACAACAGGCCAACCGCCAACCAAATGGCAACCTCGAGCTTTCCTCGCGATAATGCGCTTATCTGCTGCGATAACAGGAATAGATTAGGGCTTCAACAGCAGTACTATGAGATGGAGAAGGGGGGGGGGGGGCAGGATAGACACGTGAGAATTACGCCGCGGTGGGCGGCTGGGCTATGTGCGCTCTTTTCGCTATCGACGTGAGGAGTAACAACACAATCACAGCGGACAGTAAACACACTCCACTGGGTAATATTATATATAAAGGCTGTTCACGATAAAGTGAGCACTTTTGAAATCAACCTTAGGAATGTCACTGCCCCTATCCGCATATATTTCAACGGACGTAATGAGTGACATGTGTCCAGTAAAGTTCGTAACGATGGAATGGAAAGCAGTTCCATATATTAACGTCGAACAAAAATGGTTAGATAACTATTTGTAATAACTTAAATTATTTATCTCGCTTTTTGTATTCTTTAACGAATCAAAGTGTAAAAATAAGCAGATTTGTACAACATTTACTTTTATAATAATTTCACAGTTTCACCTGACCGTCGCATGAATAAAGTTATGACGCCCAGGACAATGTTAATTTTACACAAGGCGGAAGAACACACAACATGTATACAAGTAGATCTTAAGCGGGCTATCAAAAGTGCTCATTTTTACCGTGAACAGCCTATAACTATAGTCTATCCACGTTTGCTTCACACTTTTAAATTTAAAAAAATTGAAAAATACCCCTATGACGTATTCGGTTGTTTCCTTGATATTTCACCTACCTACTACAAGCGTTTTACACTCGTATTAACATAAAAGCATCCTCTTTTTTTTTTTTTAGTTAAAATTAAAGAGAAAAACAAACTCCCTCACTAGGGCCTGCTGTCTCTTAAGACACAGAAAGTTCCCTTCTTGAGGCGAGGTGCCTTACAATATTCCTGGGCTCGCATCCCAAGCAGGTTTTACGTACAGTTTTCTTTTATTGCACGCTTACGTATATTATTGTAATACCAAGCCGTCTCCTAAATAGCCACCCGCCATAAAAGCGGGGACTTCAAAGGGCAGTAAAAAATAACCTCAATGTGTTGTTGTGTACATACTTGTGTACACTAGGTGTGAATGGGTCACGTACGTACCGGAATTTATCCGGAATAACGTTAAGGCTGGTACTTCGCCACAGGCATCGACTTGTATATTTTTTTTTGCGGTGGGGCACGAGATGGGAGTGGGGAAAATTATTAGTCGCGGCGCAGGACGAGAAGTCGAGTGCATGCGGCGCAGGACGAGAAGTCGAGTGCATGCGGCGCAGGACGAGAAGTCGAGTGCATGCGGCGCAGGACGAGAAGTCGAGTGCATGCGGCGCAGGACGAGAAGTCGAGTGCATGCAGCGCACGGCTGGGTCGAGTGACAGTTAGCAACGCACGTCATGCACTACTGCAAGCAAAAACTGCTGCTAAGTGTTAACAGTGACAGTTGAAGCGGCTAAGGTAAAAAAAAAATATTTTTTTAAAAGAAATCTTCATTGCATCCTGAGAGGTATAGCCTCCCAAGAAATACTCATTGGGGGATTCTATACCTCGTGCCCTGTTAAAGTCGTCGCCTATGCACTTTAAATTGCACGGGTCAATGGCAACTCATACCTCTGGGTGAGCGATTCGTAAACCTTGCTACTACTGCCCTGTCTTATGTTTGGTTCCTATTACTATAGTTGGACGAAGCCTAAAGCTCATTGGCTGTGACATCTAAACAGATAGGCCTATTCTGTCTATAAATTATAATATTTAATTTATAATTAATATGAATAAAACAGGGAGAAAATAGGTGTATTGGTAATGCCTCGTAAGATGTATTTCATATGCAAGATAATATTACACTGAATACACAGAATCCGGTGCGCTGTCCCTTTGGTGTAATTTTAAAGACTTGGTTAAGGTTTGTTTGCATGAGGCGTAGGAATATCATGGAAGTAGATCTTTAGTTATCACAGATATATTAAATCCGACTGAGGTGTGTGTGTGTGTGTGTGTGTGTGTATATATATATATATATATATATATATATATATATATATATATATATATATATATATATATATATACACTTTACGGTCAGTTACAACTCCCTTTACCGGGTTTGAACGTCGTATCATGCTGTGTAGAATCATGTTACAAATATCAGGCTAATGCACTATATCCTTTCCCATATGCTATCAAGTAAATCGTACATAATTGCAGTTACTTTTTAAAAAATGAATTCGTATAAAGTAGGAAAGAAGTTGAAATACTAAAATGAAATAGAAATGTAGTTACCTGAGTAGAAGTTAATCTCAAGTCACTGCAACGTCCTCCGGCGTTCCTTCCCCCCCCTCCAAAATGTATTGACACAAGAGGAAAAAGTAACAATAGTAACAAAAACCTTTTTTTTTTTTTGTAATCGCAATTCAAATTTGTATCCATTTGCGGGAATCTTAAAAACACCACGGGTAAAAAAAAATATTTACGGCAGGGCAAATTACGATCGTCACCCCAACCTCCCGGATCTCCATAAGGTAGAAGGGCATTTACGTTTTGTCTGATACGTACCGCCGATGATCGAAAACTAGAAGCACTGGTCCGTGCAAGCCGGGCTACAAAAGGGAGGAGTGGAACTGGTCTGGTATATATCAACCATGGGCATCTTCCCAAAGTCCACGAATAATTCCCGACCGGCCGTATCATTTCTGGGGAGGGGGGAAAGAGAAAGGAGAAGGAGTAAGGGGGGATTAGGCAGACAAATCCCTCAATTTGTTGCTCTCTTGAGTGCGCCGACCTCGCTATTTCAAAAGGCCGACCTCTCCTGGTGACGACCGTCCATGTACTGGGCCTTCCTCCTTCCACCTGAAGCTTTTATCCGTGTTTGAAGTCGTGAAGCGCGGGAGCGATAAGGGCGACACTGCCACGCGATTCAAGTGCGCCATTGCCACTAAGCGCAAGGCTCTGAATTGACGTGCAGTGTTATCTCGTCGTGCTGCGTGTACTTATGAGAACTTGTGAGATATGATCCTATTATTCTATTTATAGGAAGTATGTACGAAGGTTCAATGCAGGGCCCTCGAGTTGTGTTGTATGTATGTGACGAGTATATACTGAGATACAGCGCTGTTAAGTTATGTCAGGACTTACAGTTATTCGCAAATCGTTCTTTTTTTCTTATTTTTTTTTGTTTAACTTTGTGTGCGAGTGGTTATTTTTCAATACCGCCAACTGTTTTTTTTTTCTCTTTGTTTATTACGTGGGCCGCCATATTCCACAATGGCGAACTTTGGTGTTAGAAATGCAACACATTGTTGTTTTGTATTCCGTTCGGCCGGACGTCACGCGGCCATTTTCTTTTTAGCTGTATTACAGTGCTCTGAAATAGTGTTTGTATTGCGCGTGACGTCTTAAAAGCACCCAACAGTTCCCGTCTGAAGTGTGTGTTCTTTTCGTAGACCAGCACCTCCGACGCACGTGGGAAAAAGTATTTTTCAAACACATTACAAAACAGTTCAAACGTAAGGTAGGCGGGCTCCTTAATGTCACCAGCTTGCAAACTGTGGTCCTAGAGAAAGTCCCCGAAGTAAATTTTATCAGGATGATAGCCAAGTTGTTGTGGTGAAAATTCAATTAAATGAGCGGTTAAAACGCCATTTCTATGTTTTACTACTTAAGTGGAAGAGGTGCCAACGAAAATATGCGTGTTAGGTTGGCAATTCACACTTTGGTCCATGGTAAAGGAACGTTTGAGAACCACGGTAGAAACTATAGGCAGGGGGGCCGTACCCATCACATTTCTCACCTTTCAATTGTCTGATGCTTTCAAAATTTCACACACGTCAATTATGCAATGCCTCATAACATATATTTCAATAGAAATTTTCTGGGTTTTTTAAATTAATTTTTTACTGCATTTTTTTACATCAAGAACTACACGTTGGTGGCCGCTACGACCGAATGCGTGGACGCATTATTGTAGAAACGATAAATAAAAAAACCGAATGTCCATAAAACTACGAGCCATGTAAAGTTCTTTTACACAAATCACACGAAACACCCCAGCTCCTGTTGTGTCCAAATACAAAAACAATGAACAATCGTAATAATAAAAGGAGCACCAGACTCACTCGACGAGCCCCGGCAGCCGTGTAGCTGCAGCATTGCCAGCAACATCCTCTTCTCAGCCCTGAGCATCCCTCGGGTCGTATACCAGGCGCTTCAGGGCCGAACCTTCCAATAAAGGCACTTCCCGTAACTGCACACTGACCGACTTACATGTCAACAGCAGCGCCGACAATTTTACAATTTTACGTCTTGTTCAATATTTAGAGATGTATGTATAGGCTGTTCACGGTAAACTGAGCACTTTTGAAAGCCCTGCTTAAGATCTACTTGTGCGCACATTGTGTACTCTTCAGCCTTATGTATAATTAACATTGCCGTCAGCCTCATCACTTAAATCATGCGTCGATCAAGTGAAGCGGTAAAATTATTATAAAAGTACATATTTTTACAAATCTGCTATTTTTTTTTACATTCCGATGCATTAAGAAAACAGAAAGCGAAATAAATAATTAAGTCGTCACGAATGATTACCTAACACTTTTTATTCGACGTTAAGTTATGGAACTACTTTTTCTCCGTCGTTACCAACTTTACTGGGCGTATGTCACTCAGTGCGCCGGTTAAAATAAATACAGGTACGAGCGGTGACTTTTTTCTAAGGTTGATTTCAAACGTGCTCACTTTATTGTGAACAGCCTTTACACTGGATTTCATTTACATTTCACGAATGAAAGAGAAGACGTCACAGAACCGCAAGAAAAGCGCGTTTGCACCGGCGTCATATCCAGTCATTTCCCAAAGGAAGGGGATGGGATGTGAAGAATGAAGTAGAAGGAAGGGGGGAGGGTACAATGACTTATGGGCAGGGAGGGATATTACACTGGGCAGTAATGGTGCTAACGCACGCGTTATTTGGAGGAAAAAAAAAACACTAGCAAAATCATTACTTCTCGCTATAGTAAAATGAAATACATTTTACGGAAATTACATAATTTTTTTATACTTAAGAAATGTTTCAATGAGTTTCATACTAATTAGTGACAACCTTAGAGGCTATAAAAAGGGAGAAGACTTACAACCCTCGCATCGCCCTCTGGCAGAACCCCTGGTTGTTGTTTCATCACCGCAAGTAATAGCCATGAAGTCTAATGAAATTGGTAATTTTTTTTATATTTCGGAAGGACACAAAAAAAAAAACCGATAAAATTAAAAACCTTACAAGGTGCTATATTAAGGGGTAACTACCCCGCAATATTGGATTCTTGATTTTTCTAACTTATGATTTTATAACAGAAAATTGTGAACGTACCTCTATACCCAACTAGCTATTGTCCTTATCGGCTGTTCACTGAAAAGTGAGCACTTTTGAAGCCCTAACTATTTTTTTCGTATTCCCATTTTTTTTATCTTCCCACCACTTTTTTCAAAATAACTGTTGCCATGCAATTATTAAACACAGTTTGCATATTTCACTGAACTATAAAGTTATTGTCTAAGGCTACAATAAGATATATTTATTGACTATTATTCGAAATGAGAAAGCTTTCAAAAGTGCTCACTTTACCGTAAATAGCCTATACACTGCAGTACACATAAGGCATTAAACGAAATACCTAGGCTACTAACTCATCATTTCCTAGCCTGCCTAGTATTGCGCAGGTTGTACACTACCTAACCCACTAGGCTCAGCTTATGTTATGCTACACTGTATAAACAAAAATTATTATTATAAAGCCTGTTTTAAGACACCGTTTTAAAATCCTTTATTTCATATATAAATCTTTATACACATGAAAACCAGAGGAAAAAATACTGTCTTAAATTGTACATTTCTATTAAGTTATAAAAAGTCGACTCATTGTTATGTAATGGCCAATGTATCTTTTTGAACAGGCAGGTCGAGTGTTGGAGTGGAGTCCTTTGTCGAGTATGAATGTACTACACTTTTCAAAATGTAGTTATGTTTTTTCCAAGTCAGTACGACGGCTGTCCTACCAGTGTCGGGCATTATCCACGAAACAAATATTAAATAACGAAACTGCATCTTCTACTACAAAAATACTAATGATCAAACACTTCAAAAAATGTTGGCTTTACATGCACATAAAAGAATTAGCAACAAGGTGGATTCTTTCATTTCTTGCACATTTTAAGTCTTCAAGAAAGATTCAAAAATGCAACTAGAACCGTTTTCCTTAACCTGCATTGCAATCACACCACAATAACTATTAAATGTGTAAAATTACGTCAGTATTAGCACAATTAAAAAATTACTACACATTAATATTTTTTGTATTTAGTAACCACCGAAAAACGCACAATAAAGATTTGAGGCCAGTGTCTTGTAGTTCTAAGCAGTGTTGGAAGGGATCAATTTGTGACTTAGAAATTAGCGATTTTGTAGCTTTCAGTTCGGATGATGTCAGCACGTGCATGTTTAACATTTAACACAGCATGTCGCAATGTTAGAAGTTAAAAAATTAAAATAATAAATATAAGGGAATGTAATGCTTGTAAACTTTGTTATTTTTATACATGCCTAATTCATTAAATACTTCGATGTTGCTATAGTCGAAAATGTAATTACAGTGCTAATATTTTACAGAAAGGTGATTCCGAAAAATTCGAAAAGTTCGTTCAATCCTTACATTAAAAGTAGGTTACTTCACTTTGGTCACAGCATAATTCTTTATTTTAAAATATGTTAATTACCAGAAGCATTTCCGCATAGACCTCTAGTTTGCAGGTTAAACAAATAGGAGTTTGGGTGATGTCATAATTTAGTAAATTAGTAAAGATTCTAAGAACTGAGTACTATATTAATAATGAAGAGTACACATACAATATCGGGTAACGAGGCCATGTAGTGAGATAAATCTGTTAACCAACTAAATGTGCCTGTTTGAACCCGGCCTTTGGCGGCAGTCTTCACTAAGGCACAATATGAAATGTGACTGTAATATAGAGGAAGTTCGAAATTCAGTGCTCGGGAGGAACACGTGTCCCTTGTTTCCTTCGCACGTGTGAACAAATTCGGCCTTTGATCCGCCCTTGACGGAGCTCGGATCACAGCAGTATATATCACACGGCCCAGCCCCCGAGACCTACACTTAACAGGTTCTCTCTTAGTGCTTCATTATTTCGCCTGTTCAATTTATTAAAAAATTACATTTTAAAAAGTTTAGAAAAATTTTAAAACCGTTTCCACACTAATACTTGAATTATTCGCAAGTCGAGAGTAACAAAATTTATCATTATGACTATTATTCAGTACCCTAAGCTGGAAACTTAGAAAGAAATGTATTACAGTTAACAGAAGCACAGCCATGTTGTGCTAATACGTAGCTCTACTAGACTTCTGAAAGTTCTGACACTGTTTTTGAAACATCCGGACCAATGTGTAAATAAGAACTCTTTACTAATCGCGCAAATTAATTTACAGGACAAACTAAAAATTTACACTGTGATTTTGCTGTAACTGTATGAACTCTCATAAACAGTTACAACGGAAATTTCATTCCTATTGAGAAAAATCATTACCGTTCCTTAACGTTTATATTCACCTTTTCTTTTATTTAGAAAAGTCTATATTATAGCGTCCATTATAATCTGCCGACATATATAAACATTAAAATAAGGGCCAGTCCGCAGTAAAGGCCACAGGTATTCTCTGTAATTAGTAAAAAAAATTGTGCATAAACCTAAGTTTAGGTAAAAAATTTTCTGAAATATCTGAGACATAGCAGACGGTTGCAAGCAGAAATCCACTGATATATAACATATTTTTTTTGTTGATGAAAGGAAATTGTAACACGGAACAATAACGCAAAACTGAAATAAAATAATTCGTCGACGCAAAGTACGCGCCATAAACAGCACTCACAGTTCAAGTGTTGGAACTTTCACGCCCTAATTACGCAGTACAATGAGGCCAGCGAAAGCCATAAATGCGAATGTCTGTACTCGGCACTTCTCCACTCCAGCAGCTACACTGATATGTACGTGGCGCTGCAGGAAAGTGCTCGGAACAACACTGCATTCGAAATGAAATACTGTGAGGTGACAGGCCCGCTCGGGTTTCACAAGGAACTGCTCGCCCGCCTGAGTTCGCCTTTCACGTGGTCTCGGGTCAACGACAGTAACACGACCTCCCACGATCTGATCTGTGATTTGCACTGACACAGGGGAACTGTATCGGGTACAGTTCGACGCCGACTTTCTCCTACGGCTGTTCAACAAACACAATTTTCTCGTAATTTCGAGATAGCATATCGATAATAAGTTCATAAAAATAACAAATAATTATTGTGTACATATAACAATTTTAACATAAAATCTTTATTACAAGCCGACCGTGGCGCAGTCGGTTTGGTGCGCCAACGATCTAAGATGCGGGAGGCTCTGCGTTCGAATCCCGGGTAAAGCATTCGTGTTCATTTAAGTTAGGTTGTTAATTAGTCTGAGGGCCCGTCCCCTATTAAGATTTCAAGCATAAAACCGGGGAACGTTGAAAAACCCCATACAATACAATTTATTTCAACAAATGTCAAATAATTATTTTAACACATAGTTTGGTCTCACGCAAAGTGTTGCTTGAAATCCCAGGAGTTGCGTGTTGCAATTTCTTTTCACCCTTGACTTTTGTTATAAGCTTAACTTCTAGCTATTTTGAATTTAGATTTTCTCTTGAAAGATAATATTAAAATAAGGGCGAACCACACTCCAAATCTGAAATAAATATTCTTCATTACATTTTAACAACACAAGTTATTACATTATTTTATGCTGTAGCCTAATGTATTAATTTTGTTTACTGCGGACATTTGTTAAAAACATATATAAATTTAAAAATGTTTATAACTAGATTATTTCTTTCGTGAAAAGTAATTTTCCTCCACTCTCATACTTTATTTCGGATTACTATTTCATTTCACAACGAAAACGAAATGAATATGCTAAAAGTTTAGACAATAATTTTAATCCCTGCAACATCCTTGCGTGTTCAACAGTCTGCAATTTCTTGTACATTTTTCAGTTCTAATATGAAATAAGAGTGTGAAAAGTACAATTAAGTAAAATGGCTTTTAAAGAACGAATGAATTACGCTATATCAATTTTTAATTGATATATATATATAATTTTTTTTGTCACACAAATATCAAAATTAAAAAAATTAATATATGTATTACACTACATCTGAAATTAATTGTTCGTATTCTTAGCATGCCATGGAGAAGATTTCTTGGAATTTTCTTAAGGGCTCTTCAGTATTTCAATTTAATTTCTGAGATAATATTTACAGCTGGAAGAGCAAGCAGTTAAACTTGCACTGTAGGTGAATCAAACGGAAGATTTCAAAGAAATTGCAACACATCATTCCTGTCATTTCAATTGCCATTTCAAGTGAAACTAAACTTTGTGTTGAAATAACATTTTATAATCTGTATGAATTAAGATTTTGAAATAAAATTCTCATATTTATGTTAACAAAACATAAATAATGAATTACTTTTATTGTGATTGGTATGTTTATCAAGTTATCAATATTTCACGAAACCATATGATATCCTCATAATCTAGAACAAAATTGGCTCTTCAACAGTGTACTAAGATGGCAATGACACTACAGAGACAATACACCCTACATTTATTCATTCCATGTCACATTATTCACTTAGGCCTAGTGAATTTTCAGTATTATGAAGTGGTTTTTTTTTAAATTATTTTCAAATCGGGTGTTTTGATTCTTGAGTGGTGAGTAGTGGGGGTACAGAACACGTGTTATTGAAAAACCTTCATTTCATCAAACTGAATAGTTAGATCACTCCATATGTTACATCCTGTTGGACTTAAATTTCACTAAAGAAATCCTAACGGTATGAAATTATAAACGTTATGGGCAACATAACATTGCTTTTACGCCGTGTTGCAGTAGTAATGGTAGCTTGTGCTACGTCGCTTCAAACTTAAATTAGTAGTAACTTCTGTCTGACTAAGATGTTTTCCCCCACTTGCACTGCTACAAGTAAACGGTACTGATATTCAACAACTTACGTCGTTATTTTTAACTAACAGCAAAGTTCAGTTCCTTTACATCACTCTTCCCAATTCACCTTTCCCACATCGGACAATCTATTAGCGCTTCGTTCCCTCGAGCAACACAGCAACTGCATCTTTTGTGCGGCGACTTGCACGACAACCGCACCCAGCTCGCTTTGAATTGAAACTTTGTTTCGCACCGCAATGGAAAACACAGATCAATACATGAAAGCGGCGAAGGCATCAGACGGAATGACACATGCCTGGCAAGACAAAACTACACCGCGGCAGATAGTTGTACCTACGATGGGTCAATTCTCAGTGATCCTTTTAGTGGTAGGAAACATGCCGATAGTTTGCGATTTGGTACATATGAATCAGCGTGATAAAAAATAGTGTTGAAATGAACAAACTTTCCTCAATTATTTACGAGAGGAACTGGGGGGTCGTAAGCACATATTTTGTAACTCACCATGAAAATATAAGTTTTGATGATCCCTAAATGTCTCATCAGAGAAAAATATACTGTTCAGGACTTGGAAAGAAATTGCCAGGACTGCTCCGATCACAAAAAGAAAGCATGGTAGGAGTAACAACTTTAATAGGAAAATTAGGAAAACTTACTTTCTAGGATTCGGTAACTGCTGTGCAAATAATTATGAGCGAATCCGTTTATTTTAGTTGGTAAAGTACACAAGAGATGTTTGGACATTTTCAAGCGCAAAATAGCATTCGTAGTCACAGAGCCTACCTAGCTCCTAAGTTTTTCGAATAAACCCGAACAAAAAATGGTTGGGCTATAAAAATAAGTACTGCTTACTAAATTTTTTTTCTTTTAGGAAACAACACTGGCCGGCCGATGTCAAAACAAAAGCACAACGCCGCCTTCTAGACTCTGTACTAGAACAACCGGTGTACCATATATTACATTATATGACGAGAAAAACAGTTTGCTTGTCAAGAGATTCATCACGTTCCAGGCAACATGAGGCAGATGTTGCACTGAGAGAATTGTAACTACGTTACATTCCGTAGAAAAGCTTACTCGACATAGATTCCTAAACAGATTTTACTGTAAACAAATGTATTAGTTTCACAAAAAATACCACGTAGACCTACCTTTAAACTGGCTCCAGATCATTAATAACAATCCTTCCATTTACTCTGAAAACTTCCTGACTTTTCATGAAACGAAACCAATATATATATTTTTTTTCCACTCATACGAATGGCGCGAGGAATTTAGACAGTGCGTCACGGACGTAAATATCTATACCCTCTAGCAGATCTCCTCTCTACAACCTAACTATGCATCAATCTATACGCATGACGTGTTTCAGATTTCAATCACCACACTATAACATTACGTAGTAAGATACATCAAATGACGGCTGATACATGAGGATGCGAACACAATGTTCGTACACACACTGGCGCCTACCAACACGTTAGTAATATTCTGCAAGTTGCTGAAAACACTTGTTCTACGATAGAATGAGAGCTTTCTCCTAGCAGCTCTTTGGCGCGAATGCATTGTATACAAGTCCAAGACCTCGCCGAAAAATGCGTACTTGTGGTCTGGTGCTATCAATCTAAATATTAACAACATAACGAACCATTACAGAAGCAACCCCTCAGGGCGACTGTATTTTTAACCTTCACAAATTAAGATGCTCGTTTTGAAACAAATGCGTAGTGTTTACAACAAATGTGTTTACGAATGTGAAATACAAAACAAGCAACCGGCTGTATCTAAACTGGAATAGCAAGGAATATTACAAAATCAAGAAGTGACAAGTTGGAAACACTACAATCAGTCCACAAGGAACGTTATTATTTCACAAAAGTCAATCTGTATGAACCCGGAACTACAATAGTCATCTCGGGCGGTCTACTCCATGACTGTTCCCAGTATAACTGGCGGCACTAGTCCAGCTGCCATGTCAACACACTGGTTCCAGATATCATAAGGTCGGAACTAGGCATTCGCATGAGCAATGTATGGCTGTCATCTCCTTTTACGATATAGACCGCTCATAGAAATTTCCATCCTTTTTTAATAGACTATATGATAAATTAGTTCTATCGCCAAGTAGTGTGCATACGCCCTTTCGTTCGGAATTCACAGGCACTTTACACTGATCCTTCGTTCAGAGGTGAAACAAGGAAACACTACTATATGTCATGCAGACTCTCGGCGTGGAGATACAGTACTTGTGGATAGGAACTCCAGGGCGTGAACAACACACATGCCAGACACAGAGAGAGAGAGAGTACTCACCCGCTCCTCCTCGCGGATCATCTCGGCGATGCCGGGCTTGATCTCCATTTCGTCGGGGTGCGCCGGGACGGGAGGAGGCGGCGGAGGCGGCGGCGGGGGCAGCGAGTCGCCCAGGCCTAGGCCGTGCGGGGGCGGCGGTGGCGGTGGTGGCGGGGGCGGCTGGCTGGCGGCCAGCGTCATGTCGAGACCCGCGGGGGTGGCGGGCGCACAAGGAAGCGGTTCCCCGCCCCCGGAGGCGGCGTCACCCTCCTCGGGGCTGGCACGCTCGCCCGACACGCGCCGCCTCTTCTTGTGGCGGTGAGCGGGCGAAGCGGCGCCGTCGGGCGACAGGTCGTGCGCCGCGGCGGCCACCCCCTGCGAAGAAGACGACGACGACCACTTCTTGGCGTCGCCGCCGAACTCAGGCTCGCCGTTGACATCGGCGAGGCCGCGGATCTTGAGCGACTCGGCGACCTTGAGCAAGGGGCCTATCTGCTCCTGCGACACGTTGATCTCGCCCTTGTACATAAACTCGACGACGGCCTTCAGCTCCGGCCACTTGATGTCCTTGAGGATGACGATGGGGTGCTGGCAGGGGTTGTCGAAGAAGAGCGCCTGGAAGTAGGGGCTGCACGCCGACAGCACCATCTTGTGCGCCTTGACGGAGTGTCCGTCGCAAGCGAGGGTCACGTCGACGAAGGACTCGCTCTGCAGCAGTTGGTCGAAGACGTTGGTGAGGTTGGTCTGGTAGTTGTTCCAGCGCAGGCAGAACTGCTGCGGAGACTCTGCTGAGGCGTGCTGCATGATGAAGTTGGGTCACCGCCGTCACGGGGTCAGGGCGCCGCCTCCACGCCTGGCATCTGCACACACGGCCGCCACCTGTCAGCACACCGACCACCGCCGCCGCCGACGCCGGCCCTCGCGACGCCACGCGACGTCCCACAACAGCCGCCACTCGTTCCTCCGAGGTTCCCGTACGCAGATCGCTCCCCTACAGCCTACACGAGGCCCACTGCGCGAGTGATCGGCCGTGCGCCTGCACGCTCCCACCCTCCCCTTCCAGCCTTCCCCTCCTCCGACCTTCCCCTCCGCGGGCCGGCCCCCAGCGCGCGACTCTCGACCTTACGGCACGGCGAGACAAGGCACCCGCCCCTCGCTCTATACACGCCCCACCCCCTACCACCTCATCATTTATTTATATAAAATGTACATGTAATACGGGGGTGTGAAATGAGAGGAGGCCTGCTATGCATTATGTATGGCGATGCTCCGGCCCTATTGATTTATTGATGAAGGCGCAAGCGTTCTCTCTCGCTCTCTCACTCTCCCCCCCCCTGTTAGGCGTGATCATAATGATTCTTGCCCCCCCCCCGCCCCTTCTGAACTATATTCCCTTCTCTGTTTCTCGTCCTCTATCCCTCTCTTCCGTCCTCTCGCTCTCCGCGCACAAAGAGGAAGACGAAGATAGCGGTGGCGCGGCTGTCAGCAGCTGAAACACACGAGACTAGTTTCCTGGCAGCCTGGCTGACTCACGGCACGGGGGCCTCGCTTTCGTGTATACAATCCTCCTGCACTGCGCCGGCGACCATGTTTGATGCTTCTCCCCCCGCTATTTTATAGTTGGACTGTTATTGTTAATTATCGTTTATTAACGCCTGCCTCTCCCCTCCCGCCCCTTCGCCGAGCGGAGGCCATGGCTGCCAAACTTAAATCTCCGGACCTGCCGCCGTGAAACGGGCCAGCTGTTCCTAGCCGAACACATCGCCGTCCTCACTGACACACGAGCCACAATTCCCTTCGCAATTCTCTACAACTACATTTACGACACGTTCTTACGTGCAAAGTCATTTTATAATATTTCTGTAGGGGAGGAATAAAAATTTAATGCTTACTGCGATACGGGATTAAAAATTGTGGAACTCTACTTTGGCTGCGGTAGGTACTAATATAATACATTTAAAGCGTAATTTATTAGATAATTATGTAACGAAACAAGCGAGAACAATAACCAGCGTCGGGCGGCGTTATACATGTATTACACACTAACACAATACACACAAGCCAAAATCAGTTTCTTTACCCATCCATGCCTTGCGCTGATTTCGGAAGGGAAATCCAGGGCTATACTCCCGCCATCTTTTCATAAGAGAAAACTTACACTGAAATAAATATTACACTTAAGCACCGAACAGCGTGAACACTATTATAGGTTGTTCACGGTAAAATGAGCAGCTTTTAAGGCCCTTATATTTTTTTCCTTTCATCCAATTTCTATCTTCCTGTGGTTTTTTTTGTTATAAACATTGCAATGCGACCAATAAACACTCACCACTACCAAAATGTGATGCTTGAGTCTGCAATAAGATATATTTATTAGAGGTTAATGCCTTTTGGAAAGGCCTTAAAGAGTGCTCACTTTATCGTGAACAGCCTATATCTAGCAATATCAAGCACATTAACACTAACAAATGAAACTGCCTATATTTCCTGTCTTTCAGGCGACTGGTGATTTTATCCACACTACGTTAACAATACAACAAATACCTGTAAACCTCCTATGCTAGTACCATGATGTTCAAGGCTGTTTTAATTTTCTGAAATTAGTATGATATTAACCTTGCATACTTACGGCTACTTAAAAACAACATATGCAAATGTCATGTCTGCATCGTCAGTTACACGTCAATCGAAATATTTCTTACAAGAATTTCATTAAAACATTTTCTCTGGATGGATGAGCGGCGCGTTCACAAAAAGTGGACCACGCAAGTATTTTTTAGCTTGATTTATTAAGGAAGCGTTCGCTTTATTGCGTCTTGTAGATCTTATACGTACACAGACTTGTACATCATACGTGAGAAAGAGAACTCGCCATTGGGAGAACAATGATAAACCTGTTCTACCGTTATGCGTGTAAATAACAATATATCTGTAATCTCCTCGTACAACAAAAAATTAAGCATACTCATATCTTATACGCGTGTTTGCATTTTTTTTTAACACGACACATATTTGTCGCGATACAAAATACGCATTCGTTTCAATATATTTTTTAAAGTGTAATATCAAAATAAAACATCATTTTCTCAATCAAACGTAAAAAATGTATTTCAATCAAATTAAATTTTAATTCGAAATTTTGGTCTACTTTTCGGAAAAATAATGTTAATGGTCAGGTAAAAATCGGTGCTTTGAACATGGAAGTGTCTCCACAAAATTCGAGACCGAAACATCAATAGGAGCGTAATGCACCATTCTGTCATGACAGTATTTAACTTCGGACTGTAATTTTATCACGCAGTGGGCCAGAATTTTTCTTCGTTTGCGTAAGGGGAATGGCGCACGCAAACCGTATATTTATATAATTTCTGCCGTAACTTGTTTTACAGAGAACTTTTCAAAAATGCTGGCTCGACAAGACATAAATATCAATTTTGTGCACCTTCTTGCATAGTTACAAATTCACTGTGTTCGTTATTCTCGGAGCACTGATCGAAGATAACAAAATAATTCTTTCTTTTCTTCCATCAGTACTCCGAGAATAATAACGGCAGCAAAAATTTAACAACGTAAGAAGACGTTGAAAATTATTATTTGCGTCTTGTCGAGCAACAAATTTCGACGAACCCTTTACAAAACTACTTACATAGAAAATCGGGTGAATATACTGCTTTCATGCACAATTCCCCTTGAAAACGCTACGCAGTTTAGAAAATTTAATTAATATCAATATGAAACGATAGCTTCGCAGTCAGGAATTGGCTGACATTATTCAATTACTTTCACATATAACTAATTGCTATTTTGCTTTTTTGCTAAACAAAATTACATTACGTTTAATTAAAACTTAACGAGTACTGATTTATTAAGAGTTTAATAAAAATGTAATGATTTTGATTACATTCCATTAATTTTAATGAATGCATGCATAGGTAGGACCCTACATGATATACATACTGAAAATGTTTGGTGTGAGAGTATGTATGTATGTATGTGTGTGTGTGTGTGTATATATATATATATATTTATTTATTTATATATCCTTTTTTTTCCCTTTACGGCATTTAGATATTTAGTGTTGGATGCATACGTCATAAATATTTATTTAACTCATTTGATAAATTTAAAAATAAACAAAAAATTACACGGTATATTTTTGTACAATAATCCTGCAGGCATGACAGTAATATACACTTATTTTTCATCCGAATTCAAAATTAAATGTGGGCAGAAAATTCATCATAAATTCATGCTTACTTACAATTTGCAAGTACCCTAAGAAAAAAGATAAAAACATCATCCCTACGGACGGCTTGTTTACATCGAAGGAAATAGTAAAGGCTTGAGCACATTTTTTTTTGTCAGTACAGATCTATGAACAAACGGAGCAAGGCTACTACAAGTGGTTTAAGTTAAACAATAACGATTAAAAAGCTAACTTTAAGGGAACTGCCTGATGTTTTCGATTTAAAAAAAAAAAGTGGATATCTGCGCTTCCAGGAAGTAAACTAAACTAAACTACCAATACACCTGAAATCACAGAAACGACACAGAATTTTGTTCGCTCAAAAGTGTGTGGTATAACAAAGCTGGCATGGTTCCTTCCCACACGCATCTGAAGGACAAGCTGGAAAAATTAAGGAAGGGCAATACTATACAAAGCACCTCATATATAATCTTAAATTGTTAATAACATAAGTATCGTTAATTAAGCTTAAATTATTTATTAAGCCGTAAAATTGTAGTTTTAACTGCGGCGTAGTTATAAAAAACTTTTCAAAATTTTGAAAAAAAGAATGAAACAAACATAAATGTATGAAAGTGTTTTTCACGTTTGGGTTGTTGGTATAACACCCAAAAATTATTTCTCTTGGTGACAATTTACACAAAAATTATAACTCTATTTAAGTAAGTGCTAAACTGTTTCAACTATCTTCATAAAATTACATGTAAATAAACTTATAACGAAAATTTTTCCCTGGCGACATTTCAGATTATTTTATAGTGGTAGCGCACACAATAAACCCATGTAAAACAAAAATATTTCATTCAAGCGCTAGCTTGTGAAAATGTAGATGATGCCCTTAAAAAAAAAAAAAACACACACACACACACACACTTTTCAGGGTGTGAACTTTAAGTAACTTACAAATACACCGGAAACATTCTATAATGATAGTTGTTTCCGTGATACAAATGTGCGTAGTTACGTTAACAAAAGAATTTTTGTGCTGTGTGTTTTATTAGGTTGGTAAAACCAATGAATTTGCGTTATAGGCCTACACAGGAGAACCACGGCACTTTTTAAATGCGAATTTTGGCTCCATCATACGAAATAAATACCAGAGCTTTTAAACGTTTAAACATACGCATTTATATATATATATATATAATATATATATCAATACAATTCTTTTAAATTATTGATTTCATATTGGGTAACATACAAGTTGGATCTTTTTTTTTTTTTTTTTTGCATAACTTCGTCGCAATCGTACAGAACGAGGCGGGAGTTACGAAGGAGCAAATGCTAAGGACTAGAGTAGTAACGTACAAACTTCAGTTTCGCGCAAGGCATGTAACAATAGTTGTTCGGTCTCAATTCTAGGGTTTGAAAATTTTGCAAACCTGTTCAGCAATGTTCGCGGTGAGTAAACTGTGGGAGAGGACACGTGGTTATCGCCATAAAGAGGGGCAGCTCAAGGACTTCTTCAGCCTGGAACAGAGAAGGAACAGAACCATGAGGATGTGCAAGTACCGCTGCTGCGTACGCCTGCACAGGCGCAAGTAACGCTAGCACCACGACAGACGGTATTCAACACGTATTCCTGCATTTGCATTCAATAAAGCACAAAATATTGTCGCGCAAGTACCTACTACATTGTTTCAAAAAAAAAAAAAATTGCGTGCTTCAAAAAAATTTACAAAAATGTTTCCGAAACTTGAAAATTACACACACAGTTTTTTTTTTCTCCCGATACAGGACTCTTCGTGAATTCACGAAACTTCTCCGTGAACTTAATAGTTAGTTTTTCTGTACCTACTCCCGAGGGAGAAAAAAATTCGTTTCCTTAGGTGGGTATGAAAAAAATAATTTCATAAAAAGACACACAATTTTTTAATACATTAAAAATGATATATATGTACATATTATATATTTAAAAACGTTTTTGAATTCTTTTAATATTTGGGATTTTTGGGGTCAAAGGTGAAGGTTAAAGGTCAAAGTTCCTGACCGGTCCGCTTGCCCTGACTCTAAGTCACCTGGGTCGCTAATCCCGGTCTCCTGTCTGGCTCGGAGCCACTGAGCCAAATTTCCTGCGCTGGGAAAAACGTGAATTTGTTCGGGAAATTTTAGGGAATTTTTTTTTTTTGGAAACAGGGAATAAATATAGCGGGCAGTGACGTCACAAGATGACGTCGGGCCTGGCTCCGGAGCTCCAAGCCCCCAAACCGGTCAATCCTATCTACTGATTCACGTCCCTATTCCTTAGCTGTTCACGATGAAGTGAGCACTTTTGAAATCGACCTTAGAAAAATGCCACTGTCCCTGCCAGCGTACATTTCAATCAGCTCACTGGGTGACATGCGCCCAGTAAAGTTGGTAACGATGGACGGAAAATAGTTCCATATTTAACGTCGAAAAAAGGTTAGGTAATCATTTGTGATAACTTAATTTGTTTCTTTCGCTCTCTGTTTTTTAATGCATCGGAATTGTAAAAACAACCAGATTTGTAAATATTTACTTTTCTAATAATTTCATATTTTCACTTGACCAATGCATGAATAAAGGGACGAGGTTGAAGGTAATGTTAATTTTAGAGAAGGCGATAGAATACACAATGTTCATACAAGTAGATCTCAAGCAGGGTTTTCAAAAGTCCTCATTTTACCGTGAACAGCCTTTACCTAAAAATGACCGTGAAAACACGCTTTCGAACTATTTTCACTAACACGGAAACATGCTTTAGAGAGAAATGGAGGAACGGAAAAACGCATAGAGACGCGTAACGTTTCTTAAATGCCATTCGTAAGCAGACCCCGCTCAGACACGTTGGACGGTTTTTTAATAAAACATTTTCTGCTGGAGCTCTGCACGCTGTTCGCCAGCCTACCGAGGCGGTCACCTTAACAATATTCTATTCACAAGCGAGATTTGAACACGGAATCATTTGAACACGAAGTTCTGGAGTCCGCGGCTCTTACAACACACCTAAGACACTCTTGTGGCAACGCGCAATTTATTAATTTAAAAAAAATGGTATTTCTAGGCTCGTGACATATGTAACTTTTTCAATGTCTAATTATGTTACTTTTTTATTTTTGGAGAAATAGGTGTAAGTGGGATGGATCTCCCAACTGCTGCAGAAGCGATACTTTTCTGGCTATCGTAGCGAAGACAGCTGCGTGTGGACGCGGCATTGTTCGTTTACGAAACCCCAAACTACACGAATCACAGATACGTTCCGTATTTTGTATTTACGAGAGCTCAGCGCCGTTGTTGTTTACGGATCACGTTTTCATATATTCGCTTTACATTTCCGTAAAAAAAATTTCCGTAAATATACTAGAAATTTTGAGCGCAGATGAAGTCTCACATTGGTCGATCACAAGTACTTGATATTGCAACTGGCGGACTTCGGAGTCCTGAAAACGGCCAGTTGCATTCCGAGGCAATATTTTTTCGAGATCTTCGATAACCTGCAATATTTTCATTCAAAAATACGAAATTTTTATGACAAACGTTACCACCTAATAACCTGCAATTCCATACTCCAAGTCCGTATCAGCGATATCAATCAGTGAAATAACATTCAGTGAAAGTCAGTTGATAAGCTACTGCTGACCGGCGAATTAAGCAAATTAAGTGGGACTAGTGACTTAAGCCTATAGCAGTGGAATTCCTCAGATTCAGTGGAAATCACAAATCAGTAAGTGAAAATCAGCCACTATATTAATTAGTTATCTGGAACTGCTCATCAGTTGCGCATTTTTCACTATTTTCACTGATTTGGCTCAATTTTCACAGTTTCAAGTTTCGAGTGCAATTTGCAACCAACGCATTGTATGTGAAATGAAATAAAATGTTAATTGACCAAATATTATCACGTATTTGCAATGAATGCTAGCCGGTATTGTCAGAAAATAATAAGCGACCAGATGATGAGATTTAGGCCGATCGTGTAACTGGATACGATGACTACATAGTTGGTTTACTATGTTGGATCTCCTACCGCAGGACATAAAACCTACATCCTTGCCCTCGTGACGAGACAGACCCTCGAAACAGGATCTAGCGCCATCTGGCACGCAGTCGTGGGCGGCCCAACGGGGCACAAGATCGCCGAACATGGGTAAATATTTAACCACGCGGACTGAGGGAGGGCAAGAGAAAAATAACTCCGCGAGAAAAAAAAATCTTTACTCACAAAGGAAACATTTATGACGTGAGAGAAATCGGGAAAAAGGAGAAAGTGGTGAGGGGGGAGACAAGAGGGGTAAAGAAAAGAATGGAGAGGGACGTATAAAAAAAGGAATGTGACCATGGAGAAATGCGACACAGATTTCCCATGTCACAAATACAAAAAAAAATCTGTTTCCTATACAAAATGTTCTATTTTAAATTCCTTGAAACAGCTCTTATCGTTTTGTTGTATAGCAGCAACCAAAATTTAAACAAATTGCTAAATTAACACTTTTAAGATACAAATAAAACGAAAGTCCAACTGACCGCTGCATGCTGTAGAACTCATTTGTGAGATTTACGAGTGAACAGTAATTATGTACTAATGACGTGGAAAAATTTTTAACATCAGCCTACAAGCAATAACATATCACAACTTATCAGAAATTATACACAGGATGACTGGTCTTTCGAATCAGTCACAATCAGCGCTCCTCCAAACTTCGACGGCAGCACAGTACTCAGCGCCAGTTAGGGGGGAGTAAAATTCCAAGAATTCGAGCAAACACACAAACTATTAGAATACCTATACACTAAAACATACGTAACAAGTTCAGATAAAAAAAAAATAGGAAAAGAAAGTAGTCCGACACAACAGGAAGCCTTTGGCCAAAATAAATATATAACGAACATCAATCAAATCAAAGTATAACTCACACTCCTGCATCACCCAGAAAGGGCTCAGTTGTGTGGGTAAAAAGTCACGCATGCGTGGTTCAACCTAAAGCTCTACGTGGATTTTAAAAAATAATTATAGCTGCAAGTAGCTCGCCTGTTGATATGGCAGCTACTGTACTTAGCGTGATACATGTACATTTTCGACTAATTACAACAGCCCGTTTCCAGGTTAATAAGGGTAAAAAAAAAAAAAGGAGAAAATGGATCTTCAAGAATCTTAGAATTATTTTCTTCATTTTTGGGAGGCCATAGCCTACATTATAATTTCGCTGTGATATAAACAATAGTCTAAACAAAACATTGCAATTGTGGAAACTCATTTTTTTTTAAAAAGACTAATACAACTAAATAGTATAGTAATTTTTAATTTATATATATATTTTTTCCCGCAAAAATGTCACAATTCTAACAAATTAACACATTAAGCACAACTCTAAATAACTGCCCGTGTTATTATGGCGTTGTACATTTTAATGCGGTTTGCGTGTTATTTGAATTTAACTTCTGAGACACAATTTGAAGTCAGAACAGCCACGTTAAAACCGTACAGAAGGCGAACCAAGTGTCGGGTTTAAAAGAAATTACAACAAGCCACTAATATATATATATATATATATATATATATATATATATATATATATATATATATATATACACACACATACACACACACACTTAGATATAAATATATCTAAATCATTTTAAGTTAAAAGTCTCACGTTTCTTACAAAACTTGTGATAAAAATATATTTTTTTAATGTTACCGTATTTTTGTTAATTTATTACTGATATGTCACAAAACAACAAAACATTCTCAAAATCTACAAAAAAAAAGTCGTTATTGAAACGGCTTCAATGGTCGGGGTCGTGATGCGAAGTGGAAACAGAGCAGCGACAGAACGTTACGGTTGGGAGACGGCAGCAGCCCGAGAAAAACCAGTCGACCGACCAGCGGCATCGTCCACCGCGTTTCTCCACATGCGATAATTCGGGGTCGACCAGCCGGAAATAGAACTTTGTTAACCACGGAGGGCGGGGAGCGGTCTGGGCTTTAAACCACTGCAGTCCCATTCCCACGATGGAACTGAACCTAAATAAAACTATCAACCTGATTATGGTATCTAATTTGTTACAATTTTTCGACGTCTCCGGTCACCAGCTAGATTTGCAAACAACTACAGCATGTACTTTTGTGCTCACTTTACAGTGAACAGTCTATACCATGCTGTAGAGAACTGAAGAAAATATTGTATGGGTTTTGCATCTCCTATACTCGACAACTGTAGCTATGCACGGAAACTGTTCGAATTAAGGGGAAAATAAAAGTGAGGAGTGGAGTGGTATAGGCTATTCACGCTAAAATGAGCTCTTTTGAAAATCCTGCTTAAGATCTACTTGTATGCACGTTGTGTAAACTTATGTAAACTTCACGTAGCCATGGGCCTCATCACTTTGTTAATGCGTCCGTCAAGCGAAACTGTGAAATTATTAGAAAGTATACAGTTTACAAATGTGCTCATTTTTATTCGTCGATGCACAACAGAAACCGAAATAAATAATTTCAATTATCACAAATGGTTACCTGGCACTTTATATTCGACGATAAGATATGGAAGTACTGTCCATCCATCGTTACCAACTTTACTGGTCGAATGTCACTCAGTGCGCCCGTTAAAATATATGTAGTCAGGGGCAGTGACTTTTTCCTAAGGTTCATTTCAAAAGTGCTCACTTTATCGTGGACAGCCGTTAGGTGTGGGCGGTTCTTAACATCGAGGTCTTGAGAACCGACGGGGGCGAAGCGAGGTGGGGATGGAGCAGCGATGGAATGCAAGGGTGGGTGAAAAGGGAAAACCCGCCGATCAGCGATATAGCCCGGCAGAACTCCAGAAGTGCGAAAATACCGGGGGCGACCCCGCCGGGAATCGATAGTGAGAAGAGAGGAAGAGGAAGAGAGGCGAAGGGGGTAGATGAAAAGGAACAAATTCCACGAACACTCTTAACAATCGATCCAATCATTCGATTTCACGGGTTCGCAATGTGACTTTTCATACTTACTGTTAATTACACCCCAGTCAGCCCGAATTACCGACAGGTACCAACGATTCTGTTTATGGGGGATAGATAGAAATCATTATGGTGTCACCAAATTTTTTGTAATAAAGACATTCAGCATTCATTACTGAAATTTCTTCGTTGAAAGGCTTGGTAGCTATATAACTCTGATGAGTGAATAACTGCAATATATTTATTTGTTTACCATGTTGAGCAAATGGGAAAGAATTATTGCTTGTGATAGCACTACAAGAAGTCAAACGACTAAAATATAATTAAATAAAGTTAAATTTTGTAATCTATACAGATAATTCAATGTCATTTACACCCTTTTGTTTGACATACCTAGTTATTAGATATATATTTTCTTCTTAAATCTGAAAAATTATTATTTTAAAATATTTTACTAGTGATCCAACTACATTTACAGCTACTAATTTAATCTATATTTACATTTAACGTCACATTTATCATATGTTTATTTTTGGTTGTGTTATTATCATTGATCTCAAATTTGTATTTAATTTAATTACTGTGCACTTTTTGACCAGCAACTGCTGCAAATTTTTTTAAAATCAGTATTATTATAATTTTTATATGCGTAAAAAACGCTATCTATTTGTTGAGGAGCTTAGAACAAAATTCAAATTTTCGGCTCTGTACATTATTGCAAAAATTTTTTAATGTTTTTTTTTATTGGTTCTACATATTTAATATGGGCAGATGTGTTCAAGGCCACCGCAGATTTTATTTGTAGAAATTCGCAGCATTCTGTCGACTAGTGTGTAATTCATAGAACCAAAAAAGAATGCAGTCGAGTGGCTGTACTCTATTTAAGGCAGTCAGAAGTAGGCCGCTTCCAGGTGAATTGTTTCTGGTATCTTGCTACGCTCCACGGTGTTTGTACATTTTGAGCCCCAATTTTTTTGTATGTACCATTAATTGACGTCACAATTTGAAACTGTGAAACAATAATAATGAAAAATTTTTATTAAGTAAAGTTTTGAGCTAAATCTACTTAACTTTGTTTTACTGATTAAAATAAAGATTTTGAGATTTAGCACACGTATAAATAATTTACGTAATAGAGTTGAAGATTCCCGTACGAACATATATTTTTACAGTCGCCTACTTCAACTTGCTATCAATATGTCTTTAATTAGCAATTATACTCCAGGTGGAAAACCCTATAAAATATAAATTTCCAGCACCGTTTCATATAAGGATACATCCAATACTAATAAATAATATTTGCATTTCCTATAGGTATGTTCAGAGCGGGTTCTTGTATGTTTCTAATGTTTTCTTGTGTTTACTGGCTATGATGATAGTATGGAAAAAATCGGGTCTTTCCTTTTTCTTAAAGGAATATTGATTGTTGTATCTTGCACCTCTGTAGCAGAAAATAGGCCTGGTTACACACTACACGAAATTCAAGGTTATCACGAACCTTATTCCAATCATGCTATCACACACATATAACTACGTTAAATTTTTATATTAAAATATTACATATTATCAAATATTAATGTCAAGCATACGTATATAGAAATGAAACAATAATAATGGAACAGAAAAGTATTGTACCAAACCCACAGCGATAAGCGAATTTTCGATTCCAAATCAATTTTTATTTTTGTACATTGTAAGAATTTATCTAAAGCGCTGTTTACGTTGCATAGCTCATGTTTGTAATTAACGCTGCAAATTTTTCATAGCAAGTGGAACACAACCACCACCGCAGAAGTTAAGAAGGAATAACTTTTCAGACACAAAATTCAAGACAAGGAACTCGGAACACTCACGCTCGGGACACATTATCCTGCCGTAACGAATATCCTGTGTCAGATTCTTAATGTCTCGTCCAAATCAAGATCAGGGAAATTATAAGCCGTAGACTATATATATACTGCCGTGCCAAAAGGCACGGGATATGGGCGTGGTACCGTGTAGGCCTCATATTGCCCGGCGACGAGCACAAATTCATGGCATCAATTCCACAAGTGGACGAAACACCTATGAAGAGATGTTGACCCATGACGTCTGGATAGTCCACAGCAGTCGTTCAAACTTTACAGAAGGCTCCTAGAACCGATTCCGAACTACTTGGGCCGATAATAGTAAGTTCGGCCGAGTTTCGAACCTTGATCACCTGCGTCCGAGCGCTACGCCTTAGTAATCTCAGCTAATGTGATAACTGATAAGGCCGGAAAGCTTTTAACTTTGTCAGTTTCTTAATGTGTTTATACGATTGTTAAGCATCAATAGATGCACTAACAAACACGGTTACTAACCTAATTGTTACCAAAAATACAAACAAACTCTCGAGCTGTATTTTCGAACACAGGCAGTCAAATGAGTGACCAAGCAAATATCGTCTATACACTTGATTCAAAAAATATATATAGTTGACAGTCTAATTTTTTTTTGCCCAACATAGAGATTTTTTAAATTCAAAAGTAATTTTGTTGCTTTTCAAGTTTTGTTTGCTCAACAGTATATCTTGTTAGGTCAACTATATATATATATATATATATATATATATATATATATATATATATATATATATATATATATGGCCCTACACGAACAAATACTTTGTTCGATTTCCTCTCAGTGTATATATCCCATCGTTGTGAGGATACGACACGTGATTTCTGTGAAAGGCTGCAGTACCATGCCGTGGCCAGCACACACTCACACAACTGATACAGGTCTGGGCACTTACGGAACTTGAAAGGGCGCGGTGGCGCCTCCTTCCACTATTATCTTTACATACTGCTACCCCATTACTTTTGGCATGTGAGTGTACTACCGATCCATTCACCAGGAGTGATTTAAGAAAACATTGAATATAAATTAGGATGATGTGGGTCATCTTAATATGTGGGTCCAATATGTAAACTACCCGTAATATCACGGAGGAGTAAGGGGTTCACGGTGGTGCAGTGGTTAGACTACTCGTCTCCCACCAGGGCGAACCGGGATCGATTCCTGGTGCGGTCGTTCCCGGATTTTCGCATGTGGACATCGTGCTGGATGATGCCGCTGGTCGGCGGGTTTTCTAGGAGAACTCCCGTTTCCCCTGCGCCCTTTAATTCCAGCATTGCTCAGTACTCATCTTCATCGGCTCTCAGGACCTCAATGTCTTCCCTCGCCCACGAAAGAGTAACCGACAAATTTCGTGAAAAACAAGAGAAAGAGGAGGTGAAAATGCACTAAATACACGCAGACATTAGGAATAAAACCACTTAAATATGAGGTTTTGGACGAACCGCATGCACGTGGCCTCCAGTTCTATGATCGCAACACCGACATTGCTCTACTTTATAGGGAAGTTCAAAACTGTAATGAACTCCGCTGGTACGTAGTTGATTATGAAATTTTATTTCAAGCGCAGTTTCGCATCGCGAGCTTTGAACAACGCGACTCGCCTGCATAACTCGTGCAGAAAAATGAAAAGCGTGAATGCGAACCGCGTGTTTACAGTTTAGGCCACGCGGCCACTGCAGTTTGATGACGTTGCAGCGGTAGTAAATGCGCACGGTTGTATCGCCATTATTTTAGTGCCCCAGGAATCCATTATTTTAGTACCACACGCACCGTGAACACAAAACTATCGCAACTCAAAATGTTTTATACCGTAAAATACGACAATGAAAGAAGTATGCCTTAATTTTTTTTTTAGAGATTATTTTATTTAAAGTGTCGTGTCAGTAGAAGTGTTTTAGTATTAAAACTGTGCTAATATATAACAGTGCCGTATTAAAGTCTTTTAAACCACGTGTATGCGCCAATATGAAATTTTAATGTTTGCTTAATAAATATGTTTTTCGAAGTGAAACACCCATTTACCTGCCGTATGCCTAGTAAAAGTAAATAGGAAGGTGCGATTGTCTTCCGCTGTCAAGTAGTAGGTACTACACCCCTTGCCAAAAAAATTGTGTGTGGGTAGGAGTTGTGACTCCTACCGCTAGATATTCCATGAAATTCGATGTGCTTCAAGGTCGGAAATGAAACACTAGTCGGTAAGAAGTGAAGTCAACGAGTTGGATCTGCTGAGACTTGTCGTACTCGAAGACTAACATGTCGTCGGACTTGCCTGACGCTTTGATAGGCCGCTCGCTCCGGACCAACTAGGGCCGGGCCGCTCGCTCCGGACCTACTAGGGCCGGGCTGGGCTGGTCTTCCACCAGAGCCTCGGTCTGCTGTTCTCTCTGCCTCATTCGATGCAGGCGACTCCTCTCCGCGCTGCTCAGTGGTTGGACTCGCTCTCATTTTGGCTTTCTTGGTGGATTTGCATTTTGGTTTCATCCAGGTGAAAAGTTTTAACTTCTCGGAGCTGCTGCTTCCAGGTTTACGAAACAAATAGGCCTAATATGAATCAAATACTCGGAAATAGGGAAGTTATCGCGCTAAACGATATTGTAATCGATTTTCCCAAACTAGCAACACAAAAGGGGTTAGTCAATTTTGAATCCTATGGTCCGACACAGAATCGCGAGTTTAATAACTAATTTTAACGAGTCACCACAGGAAGTGTTATTATAGATCCGAATGGTTTAGTCGCCAGATGGTTTGCGCGACCTTAAGTCCTCGAACGGCACATATGTCACTCTGGAGTGTAGGGAACTGACTAAGCTATGGGCGTCGCCGAGGAAAGTGTTTACGTCATACGCACTTTGGAGCGCAGACCCCCGCCTAGTGACCGACCGAGCAAGACGTTCATTCGAATTTCACGTCAAAAAAGCAACATACAACTAAAGTTGCGATTGTCGTGCATCCATAGTGCATACAAACAACCAAAAAGGATTTTTAATATATTACAATCATAATGTTTGTTATGAAAATTACAGGACGTTACATTTAATAATGGGCTCCCATAGCAATACAAACTTAGTCCAAATATTATAAAACTGCAAAATTACAGACTATATTAAAAACTTATCTTAAAATTTTCGCTATCTATATATACCCTATAAAATGCCCTCATCAAACATGGCAGGATATGCCTTCTGCCAAGTTATAACGTTCTCACCGTGAGGTCTCTATCCATTCTCTCTCCCAAGACGAAATACAACCCCTTTTACTGTCTGGAAATACGTTGACCAGGGTGTTGAGGAACATCCCAGATGGTTTCGTCGTGGTTCGAGTCCAGTAACATTCAAATCTTGATGACGTCGAAGGTAGCGTCGGTAGGTTGCTAGACGCCATCCATACACGTTGGTAAAATAGGGGAGGGGGAGGGTCATCGGCGGGTTGAGGGGTGGGGGCAGCCTCGAGCCTCCACGCCAATAGTCAGCGCTCGTCTGCCAAGCCACGCACCCTCATCGGCACCAAAGTCCACGACGACTTACAGCCAACAAGGTAAGCCTCAGCTCCCACGTCGATCTATCTCCTTGTTAGGACGTACCATTTCCTGCGCTGTTATTGGTGCTGGATGTGCGGTGTTCTACCACCGTCACAAAGTGTGAACATTGCTTTACTCATGTTAAATAAGTAGCACTGCTCACCATGTACAGAAGCTGAAATAATGCTCGTTTTCTTGCGGAACTGTAAATGCACCATAGTGAAACAATCCTTGCTATGTTCGATGAACTGCAAAAAAAAACAGCAGTAACTTTAATAATTCTGGGATCTTTTATGCAGACATACCGGTCAGGGAGTTAATTTCACGGCTGACGAATACTGCAGAACTGCATCAGCATTGGCGTTTGATCGGAACAGTAAATAACGTAAGGGGAAACCAAGTTTCAGTGACGTTGGTCGCAGCCGAACGCAAAAAATCCAAAATGCCAGCAATGGGCGCATGACAGAACATACTCGGTTATTTAAACACCGTAAGCATAAATGTTTTTAAAAAATGATACGAAAAATTGTTTTATTATGTCTCTCATTATTGCTGAAACATGTCGTTCGTAGCAATATTTCAGAAATGGCGGGAAAATAAATAGAAATAAAAATAAAGAAAGGTTGATGCGTAGAAAGTAATGACTACTCCTACTACATGACTGTTTAAGTGTTTAGTTAGCACTGCTGCATTTAAAATATGAAACGGGAAGCGAGATAAAAAACTTTGTAAGCGAATTCGCAACCAAACGTGGCGCTGTCGCCTACAGTTCTTGCACCGAGGATCGTCCTGTGAAAAGTTTTCCGGGCTCCCTTCTCCCTTCTTCTTCCTTCGCCCTGCCGAGCAACTGTTGGCTCTGTCACGCTTCTCTCGTCCTCGCATACACACGAGTGAGTCATTTATAGGAGGAGGAGGCAAAAGAAACTAGCAGCAGTTTTTGTGGAAAGCCACACGACATAGCCAGCGTCGTATTTCTGCCAGCCACGTCACTAGCCCAGATAGTAAAGTTGCGCTCAGGCTTACAACACGTGTTAATTTCCTTTATCTGTTCGCTACGCCAAGGTTCGCAAAAATGACGTTCATACACAGAGCTGCAGACGGTCACAAGGGCAATGTTTGGGTAGTCACTCGCTGCACGCAGAAGTAAGTTCACTGCCGAACTTCTGCACCGTTAAACATTCCCGTTCATTTACGGGAATTTTTACGACAGGGTAAATGCATGGAAACGCAATGCGTAATGACGAAACACGGGGTTAAGTCCGAAAATACAAAATACGGGAAGTCTCCGTATTTCCTATAGGAATGGCATACAACTTCGGAGCTCTTCGAAAGCTGAATGACAAGCTGTGCACCAACACTAAAAGCTGTGAAAGTGGCTGTCACTTAACATCTCTAACTTTAAATTTCCCTGGACAATTACAAATTATTCCTTTAAAACATAAACTACAACTATGTAGTAAAAATAAGTCCTGTTAACTAACAGAAAATAATATATATTATGTGTATAACATTAAATACAGGCGTTTTCGCACAGGATCTGGATGTACAATCAGGACGACGAGGTGTACAAAGAAAATATTCCTGGCAGAGGCCAGTTTGAATCGTCCTTAAATTGTGTTTCTACTGTTTGCGTAAAAATAGTATAACTGTAGGAGTGGAGTGCCTGTGTCAATGCTATTAGAGCACTGAAAGGTTAAAATTCTCTTTGTGTCAGTGCTCACTGCATGGGCGTAGAGTTGTATATTGGTACCGCTTCGGGTGTCAGGAACGAAAAATGCCGAGTTTACACGAACCTTTCTTCACCGCTGTTAGCATAAAATTACCGTTTCTGCGACGGCTGGGTTATCCACGCTACTACGACCTACTCTTTCAAATATTAAAAAGCAGTATCAGGCGTATGTGCAATTTACTATATGCTAACTGTAATATAGAAACTGGAAAAAGTTGCTTATATGACTGTGGTAGAAATACCAAAGTTATACCTCGAAACCGTATGAGAAATTGTAGGTAAAGGCTGTTCACGATAAAGTGAGCACTTTTGAAATCAACCTTAGAAAAAATGTCACTGCTCCAACCTGTATATATTTTCACAGACGCTCTGAGTGGCATGCGTTCAGTAAAGTTGGTAACTATGGATGGGGAGTAGTTCCACATATTAACGTCAGAATAAAAGTGTTATGTAACTGTTTGTGATAACTTAAATTATTTTTTCTTTGGCTTTCTGTTTTTTTTATGCATCAAAGTGTAAAAACGAGCAGATTTGAAAAATATTTACTTTTATAATAATTTCACAGTTTCACTTGACCGACGCATGAATAAAGTGATAAGGCCCATGGCAATGTTAATCTTATATAAGGCGGAATAATACACAACGTGCAAACAAGCAGATCTTGAGGAAGGCTTTCAAAAGTGCTCAGTTCACCGTGAACAGCCTAGTAATGTCTGCACACTGTAACAAGCTAGCCAACTTAACCTCGCGTCGTGGAAGTAGGTAAGCCGACAGTGACTGTACCGCACATGGAGACAGAGAGGGCGGATAGGGCGGTGCCGGTAGGAACCAAAATAAGCATTAAAATATTGCCCTCCCTCTCATCCCCTCTCCTATAGCCGTATCCCACCCCTTACACCGCCTGCTTGTCTCGGAGTATTATTGTTATTAATTTTCTCCGCCTGCTAGCAGCGGGAGGGCTCCCGACCTACAGTACAAGATGATGCTCTGTTATGTAAAGCACCTCGCGTTAAAATAAACCTGCGGGACGGACCGCGCCCGGCTTACACGGCCGCGCTCAAGGCTGACTTGCACGCTCATAAACCGTAGTCCGCTGTACACGATCACGCCGAGGTGTCAGGTGAACGGTCATGCCCACAATGGAGAACAAAGCTGTAAAAAAATGTGTGGTTGAAAACCACGCCAAGCCGACGCTGGTAGTAATTATAACTTTCTACACCATTCACTCGCAAACCACGAAACGTTTTTTGTGAGTTCTGAGGGTGGATTTTAAATGGCGCACTAAACATAATACAAACTAGGGTCGTGTATTGTGGTTTGCCGTTCCGTCGACAGAACGGTCAACATAGAAGGGAAATATTTCTGAATCAATAGCGAGAAGTACCTGTATTTCAGGGACCAACATAGCAACCGCAAGGAATAATTTCAAAACCATGAGAAACTGAAACCAAGATAGCCGGACCGTTACTTGACCCGGGCACCCTGGTGTATTACCACTACGCTAAGCCGCTCGGTCTTTACACTCATAAGCCACTGGTATAGCAAAATGTCGTGAGGATACTTGAACTAACTCGAGCAATTCGGAGCAATAAAAAGGGGGGTGGGGGCAGATATATTACGGCAATTCCTACGTGAATGTTTGCCTGTGGTAGCGAGGAACAAAATTAATTATATATTCGAAGAGATGCTGGCTAGCTCGTGTTTTGCGGTTGGCAGTCTGGCACTGCGTTGATAGCAGTGACCATACTGTATAATTAAAGTGCGTAAAGAACTTCTTGGTCGCTATGAGCCGGTCTTCTGTTGTGCTTCTTCGTAAGAAAGGCTGACTATATGCCGAGTGGAGAGATTTGGGCAGTCGTAACATCGAGGTCTTGAGAGCCGATGAGGGTGAAACGAGGCGAGGATGGAGCACCGCCGGAATACGACGGCCGGGGATATGGGAGATCCCCGAGGAAATCCGCTGACCAGCGGCATCGTCGGCACGATTCCAGCATGCGAACCCGGTTCGCCTACGTGAGTAATCTGACGACTTACGCTACAGCGGAGAACACCCTGTAGCAAACTTCAATGCAGCAATCTATTCTAGTTTCAAATGCACACGATAACTAATTTAACACAGCATTGCGATAGGGTTATCTGTAGTTATGCTGTAACTATCCCAAATAGAGATTTCAATGTTCGTAATATCTCGAAGTTCCGCAGTTCAAGTCGTTTTTAATGTTTTCTTTTCGTCGGGCGTTTAGCAGCTTCGGGTAAACACAGTAGATTTCAACTTCAAACACAATGCGCTATCACGCACCAGGCTGCATCGCAATTCAAACGTCGCACATTTATAGGCGCCTGCTTATTTGGTGCGCCACCTGCATAGCAACATTCATATTACTTCGCATTGCCATTGAAAAATCGCTCTAATGCTCGGTTGCACCATCTTCCTCGAACCGAGATCGAATGATCCTAGTTCCGAACCAAGATCCAGTTTTACCATGGCTCCATAAAGTGTCGCACCAAAGAAATTTCATGATTCTGAATTTCCGATTCGTCGATCTTGGTTCGAAAGTGAGAGATCGAGATTAAGTATGAGACAAATTTTGCTATTGGTTCGTTAGATATGACGTAATAGTAGTAAGCGTATTTTTCACTGTAGATAGAACTAGATGTGCGATGTTTTATCCGTTTTAAGTGAATTATTGCTGTACGAATTTTACTGAATAAGACTATTCAAGTGCATATAATGTTGTTTAAATTTCCCAAGAAAACAATAGAATGTAGTTCTGTATGTTGGCGTATTTTCAAACTACATTTGTCGAAGATGGCTACTGATCTCGGATTGAGATTTCGAACCGCCAATTTCGTCGGTTCGAAATGAACTTCGTCTCGATCTCCAGTTCAGCTCTGAACTCGAATGGTGCAATAGTTTTCTGTGTCGATCTTAGATCCGATCTCGGATCGAATCTCGAGCCACGATGGTGCAATCGGGCATAAGACAATTAGACCCGAGATCAAAATAACTCAATATAAGCGCAACTAATAATAGACAACTAAGCCAAAAATTGTTACAGATTTTCCGCGCACGAAATGACGCCATCGATTAGTTTCAAGTGCGCTAGATTTCAATTTCCTACCCGCACACCTGTACTTTTCTTATGGTTATTGGCTGAATGTCTTCGTCAAACGATAGTCTGGTATTTGACTGGGCCAATCATATCTAGGTTACTCCAGAACTGAACACATACGAAGCGCAGAAGTTCAAGCCAACCCAACTGCGAAAGTATACCTGGAGTTTAAGAACTCTTTTTGCGGAAATAGGAGTGTGTAGTCACAACTGCAGGTTGCAAGAGGAGTGGAGAACCGCGTACACAAGCCCAATGAACATTTGATGCGCGTGTCTGTGCCGCCTGTGAAACTACCTCGACATTACATGAAAACTTGCGTCCAAAGGAACAACGAAATTCAAGCTAAACGTTACCAGCGTGATCCAACAGAAACTGTATCGAAAGAATGTCTCGCGCGCCTGTGGTACAGGACGAGGCCACATTTAGTAAATCGTCGGACTGCCTTTTGCTTGAATAAATGCGTCGTTGCGATTTGGCATGGAGTCAAACAAGCACCTATTTGCCCACAACTGTTGCAGATTATCATGCGAATCGGGAACACGTCGACATGGTGGAAGCTGGTGTACTGTCCCAACAAATTCCACAAAGTTTTAGACGGACCGCATATCAGGTGACCGGCTAGGGCACGGAAGTGTTCAAACGTGGCAAAAACACCCCTGGCAAAGCAAAACTGTGGGCAAGCTAGCGTTATCGAGCTGGCAAATGGGTCCTGGGCATTCAGCCAAAAAAAGGTAGTACATAGGGCCAAAGTACCGCTGAGTCTATGGCACTCGTATTACTTAATACTAGGGTGGCGAAGAACTATCATGCATGGTGGCACTCTTAATTACCACTGTAAAGTGTGGCAGGAATTGTAGCACACTAATGCGGTCCTCCGAATTTAAGAACGGTGTTCATCCATTATCAAAGAAATCCAGATTCGTTGAGCGTTACATCACCTTTTTATAGCCGTCCGCGCTGCTTCCTGCTGACAGCACTGCTAACCAAGGCGACGATTTTGAGATGTCCATAGTATAACCAGGTCGTCGGGATCACAAATATGCCCATGCTAGCTAAGAGTCCAGAAATGTTCCCGGCAGAGATGCTGTGCTGTAGCCAAGCTTCCACATTTCGCGCTAAGTTGTGGGCAAGGAAGTCACTGACTATGTACCTGTCTTACGATCAAATCGGTTTCCCTCACGGTAGTCTGTCGGGATCGTCCTCAACAGGTACAAAATGTGTGGGTATGTACTTACGTGTGTCTATTTCACCAAACGCAATCTGTAAAGTCGGAACGCCCGAAATTATGGGCAATTCCAAGCTTCGTCCACGCTGCTTTTAGCAGCTCTGTAATATGTAGGTACTCAGTATGTACACATGTTCGTACGGTTGTTGGGTTATGTCATTCGACAAGCATACAACACATTAGTCACGCCTGGGCGGTATCATGTGTGTCACTTTACATTCGATGCTCTAACGACTGTTTTGAAGGGTTGAGTTGGATAGGGACTGATAAAGGCTGTTAACGATAAAGTAAGCACTTTTTAAATCAACCTAAAAAGAAAAAAATTACTGCCACTACCTGCATATATATTTAACGGGTGTCCTGAGTGACGTGCGGTCAATAAAGTTGGTAACAATGGATGGGAAGTAATTCCGTATCTGAATTATCGAACAAAAAGTGCTAGGTAACAATTTGTGATAAGTAAAATTATTTCTTTCGCTTTCTGTATTTTTAATGCATCGAAGAATAAAAATTAACATATATGTAAAATATTAACTTTTCTAATAATTACACATTTTCACCTGCCCGACGCATGAATAAAGTCATGAGACTCATGACATCTTAATGTTACATTAGGCGGAAGAGTACAGAACGTGCATACAAATAGATCTTAAGCAGGGCTTTCGAAAATGCTCATTTTACTGCGAACAGCCTATAGTGATAAAAACGATATATTTGTTAGGAGTCTCTTTTTACCACAATAGCCAGCGCATACAAATTTTAAAAGCGTCATTATTTATTAAATGTTTGTTATAATTGTGAAACCCATACACGTCCTAGAAAAAGACGTACTTATATCATTCAGTTTACATATAAATGCTAAAAAAAATAATTAAAAACTAATATTTCAACTAAAATTCAGATGAGCCCTTATCCAACTCAACTCTAATATGCCACATGAAATGCGACGGAAGAGCCCTCGTTCACGCATGCGCATACTCCACCGCACGATGACCTACCTCAGTGTGCCTATTCGTCAACTTCTGCGGTTTCCAAATAATTTTTACCAGATGTGCAAATTTTTATGACAGTGAGTAAATATCCGGGTTAGGAAACGTTTATAGATCACTGAAAAACCCCTCCGAATTTAGCATAAAATAAGGCAATGCTTTTTTTAGACAGTTTTGCCTAGCCAACCACTTCGCACACGCAATATTTTCGCTCCAGATTCCAGCACTTAATGTGCACTATGCAGCATTTACCACCCCATTTAAATCAAGGGAAATTGTGTTCTAGTCTAAACAAAAAATGTGGCAGGTTATTTGAAATTATATTTAATTTTGTTAGACTAATATTCATGTCAGTCCAAAATACGTTATTCGACTCCAGCCATAAGAGATAGATAGTTCCACCAGAAACATGGTGAATAATGGCAATGTATAAAGATTCAGGTGAATATTTCTTGTGCTTGATTTATTATAACGCATTTCAAACCAGAGATTCTTGAATGTAACGCCAAAATAACTTCAAATTTATTACGTTTTTTACAGCTAAAATCATGAAAAAATTAGCCTTGAAGTGAATAGGGTTTCTGCGTGTTGTGTAGCGTGCTTAAACGCTGGAAAGACCTCGCGACCATGGGCCGCAACCCAGGCTGCTGTCGCAGAGAAAACATTGCACAGCGACAGGGGAACTTCAACAACTCTCACCCACACCCCGCCACGTAAAAAACCAATTTTTTTTCCGTCCACGGCCGGCATGAAAGATGGATGCGCCGCGGCAGGCGAACTTGGAACACGCGCGTCGCGGCGCCTGCAGATTTCCGCCGGCGTCTTGCATGATGCAGCAGCCGCTGGACCCGGCATCAAACTTGCATCGCGAGTCGCGGAAGGCCGAGGAAACAACTGCCGATGTCGCGCGACCCCGCCCCGCGGCGGGACTGCAGGGGTCAGATTCCTTCGCCTGAATGATTCATCCCGCACCGACAACCAACCTGTGCAGACCTCACTCGCATTCCACAAGTCGTGGCTTACATCTTGACCGACTGCGCTGAGGCTGGTAGGGGCCGCGGTGGTGTAGTGGTTAGACTACTCGCCTCCCACAACGCCGAACCTGGTTCGATTCCCGGTGGGGCCGCACTCGGATTTTCGCATGTGGGAGTCGTGCCGGACGATGCCGCTGGTCAGCGAGTTTTCTCGGGGATCTCCTGTTCCCCCGCCCATGCATTCCGACGCTGCTTCATAATAACCTCGCTTTACCACCATCGGCTCTCAAAACCTCGATGTTAAGAGCCGTCAATATCTTTTCACTCACTCACTGAGGCTGGTATGTCCAAGTGGCCATTAAACTGCCTCATGTTCGTCGAGTGCGACATAGGTATGACGACACCTGTCTGTCAGACAGGTCCAGGGCGATCCGTCTTGAGGTGATCCTCCTCGCCCCAGTGCGCAGAGATCAAAGAAGCCGACCCTCCAACCATTGTTCGGAGTGTGATTAGACGAAAGTGTAAACTATTACCCGCGCAGGAGGGGTTGCTCTCAAGAATGGCTGGGCCTTCCCGCAACAGTACTTCGCAAAGGAGACGCTCCTCCACCACGACTATAAGCGGGCTTTCTCGGGTAAGCTGCTCGTGCGTATGTTGACATGTAGTGGACAAGGCTGGACAGTGTGACTCGTATAGTAATTTTGACTGCTGTCAATTACTGGTGTTTAAATACAGAGCCATATACCGTGTGGATGGGAACACTATGACTACAGACACCTTGGTGATCACGAAAAGAGAAAAACCTGAACTGGAGGATAATTTCCTACAGGCTGTCCACGGTAAAATGAGCACCTTTGAAAGCCCTGCTTACGATCTAGTACTTGTGTGCACGTTGTGTATTGCTCCGCCTTATGTAAAATAAACATTGATATGGGCCTCGTCACTTAATTCATGCGTCGGTCAAGTGAGACTGTAAAATTATTAAGAGAATACATATTTTACAACGCTGTTCATTTTTACACTTTGATGCATTGAAAAAAACAGAAAGCGAAAGACATAATTTAGGTTATCACAAATGGTTACCTAACACTTTCTATTAGATTTTAAGATATGAACTACTCTCCATCCATCGTTACATACTTTACTGGGCGAATGTCACTCCGTGCGCCCATAAAAATATATGAATTTCGAAAGTGCTCACTTTATCGTGAGCATTCTTTAATATGTTTACACCGAAAGAAGCAGAAATTCCCATCCACGAGCATCCCCCACCCTCGTGCTTGTCACTGGTAGCTCGATAAAATTTAGTTGGAGAGGAGTAAAATTTCGTATTGTTGTTTATGATGTTCTTTTACCGATAACAGCTGTAATGCAATACTTGCCTTTCTACGCGACAAAATAACTTTCTAACTATACCATTTTTATACGTACGTTGTCATTCGTTTAGGTATCCTGAGAGAGAGAGAGAGAGAGAGAGAGAGAGAGAGAGAGAGAGAGAGAGAGAGAGAGAGAGAGAGAGAGAGAGAGAGAGAGAGAAAGAGAGAGAGAGAGAGCGCGAACTTCCAACCACGCGCAAGCAACCAGTCGGTAAGCCAAGACCAAGTTTCATTCTTGTAGCTACAGCATTCTCCGAGAACATGATTAAAACTCGTATCAAGCGCAAGGTTGCATCACTGTGCCACGAGATACAAGAAGATGATACGTTATTCTTTGGTGCCTTGTTCAACTACGTGTACAACAGCACGGGATATGGTACTATCTTGTGATGACCCTACACTGTATTAGATTATGTTTAATATATCGCGGAAAAAGTATAATGTTCATGCAACAAAAAAAAAAACTTACCGTTTATGTTAAACACACAAGGCAGCCGATTTAGTTGATTTTGACATATTTAAAAACAAACTATGAATATTCATCATGAAATGTTATCTACAGATAGGAAATGCATAATTTCTATGAAATAATTTACTAACAGCGAAAGGTTTTGCAACGATTGAAGATCTTTGTCCATTCATACATTATACAGTGTTCCATCTCAAATAGCGTTTGTGATATTTAGAAGGCAGACAAATCATTTTCATTGGGGGATACGCCGATACGCATTGACCAACCAATAAAACAAAAGAAAAGAAGGAACGTGCAAGGGAGAAATTCCGAACCTTTTCACCCTCATGCATCATGACGGATGCAAAAATTTAATTAATTTAAGCAAGCATATTAAGAAAACGATACGGTAAAATAAATAAAATAATATTTAAAGTGGTTAAAACTCAGGATTTGAGAGAACATGGACAAGTATACAAAGGCGGCAGCATTATTTTAGCACTCTCGGGCCCGAACCACATGCCTCTAAGTTTGTATTCAACTATCACCGGCTCGCCGTCCTGTCAACAACATAAGCCTGCACGACAGGTTAGCGGTCACGCCCAACGAAGACTCATTTTTCATCTCAAGAACCTCCGTTCAAACAAGAGATACTCAAGGCTCATACGAACCAAGACTTTTATCCACAGACATACGACTGTTTCATACATACGTGTTTCTGAATTATCAACTTCACTAGCCCTTTAGCCGATACATTCCATTACGTTGACCCATAAACACTCAACCGCACACTCGAGACCACTTCGTTAATAGTCGGCGCGCGGAGCAATCGGCGGAAAAAAAAAAAAAAAACCTAAGTTACGAACGAGCCAGCTAAATAACTGTTCGTGCAGTCGGCGGACATAACGCTGAATAGCTTCATTACACTGTCCAGCCGAGTCACTCAACTGGACAGTGTGAGTGATACGCCAGCCCAGCGCGACATTATAGAAGTAATAAAGATGTTCGCTAACTTCTGCTTCGCTCTGATGCCGCGTGGGGCAGGCAGGATGACTTCTATGCAGCCAAGATGCGGTGATTACAGCTGCGATGGAGAAGTGAGCAGCAAGTCTCCACTGTAGACTGCAACTATAGACTGTTCACGGTAAAATAAGAACTTTCGAAATCCCTGCTTGAGATCTACTTCTATGCACTTTGTGTATTTTTCCGCCTTATGTGAAATTGTCATGGACCTCGTCACTTTATTCACGCGTCGGTCAGGCGACACTGTGGAATTATTGGAAAAGTAAATGTGTTACAAATCTTGTCATTTTTACACTTCGATGCATTAAAAAAAAAAAAAAAAAAAAACAAAGCGAAAGAAATAATTTAAATTATCACAAATGGCTGCCTTACACTTTTTATTCGATGTTAAGATATGGAACTACTTTCCATCCATCATTGCCAACTTTACTGGGCGCACGGGACTCAATGCGCCCGTTAAAACATATGCAGGCAGGGGCAGTGGCTTTTTTTTTCTAAGGTTGATTTAAAAACTGCTCACTTTATCGCGAACAGTCTTAAGTGAGCGACGTTGCTACGTCAAGTGGGCGTACTGGGAATACGTGGTGATGAAGGGGAGACAGCTGGGATAAGACTGCTATTGCCAGCATTAACTAAGTGGGAAACTGAAAAGTGAAAATCCAAGCACCAAATAAATTATTATTACTTGTGTATAACCTCTTCCTGGTAGCTTAGCGGATGAACTGCGGGTGTTTATCCCATACCGTTTGCTCAAACCATGCATTAGCGAATTTTCGTAGTCGCAGATACCTTAACACACATTACTGAAAGCACAAGCTGATTGCATACGAACAAGTTGTGAACGAACTTTTCCACGTGTCTTAAAATCGAAAAACACATTTGGAATTACACTCCGCGGGAGGCGGAAACTAATACAGAACGCCAAACACGATGTTTTTAGCTAAATCGAGACGAAAAATAAACCCTCATTTTAGCAAACTTTCAGGAGAAAGACATTATAAATAAAACAGTTTACAACAAAACTCAACTGGTATCGCTGAGGGTTTTTTTCCTGCCGTATCAAAATGGAGAAAAAGCATACACTGTGTGCAGTAGATCACTAATTTACCAAGGCAGCTACGTATTACCTCTTAATGAAAACATATATGTAATCGAGGCGACAATCTACACAAAAGTCATATCAGTACACAGCTACTCACGAGAATAAAAATATACTACCCGTAACTCGTACCCAAATTAACTTGACTATAATCTCCACTAAAACAAAAACTAACAGTTTAGAGCAGTACTGACTCACTGTCACCATGTACATTGATCGGCCTGAGCTAATATGCCCATGGGATCCTCGAGTAACTATTTCGCATGGCGATGCTAAATCATCGCCCTGCTTACATCTCAAATACGTTTATCACACTATCGTTACACTTAACGCAACAAGTTAAGTATCCTTGCTTGTTGAAATGCCATGGTTCACACAGAAAAAAAATCTCACACAAACCACTTGCTTAACCAGACTTGTAACATACAAGCTCGCGGGTTCAAGACCAGCGTGCGAGGGAACTCGACCACGCGGTTTAACAATGACCCATGCTTACACGCTATCAGGATTCTCGAAATCGACTTTCGGGAAGGCATAGAGTTTTCCGTGCCCAGCAACAGATTTCCATAAATATCAAAAACAGGCATACCCAATCCCCCTTGCCCAGGGGTCCATACCAGCTTCCCACGTCGGTAAACCGGGTTCGACACCGGGCAGGGAGCCCATGACCGAAAATACAGCTCGAGCGCTCGTACTCGAACAAATTCGAACGTTCATTTTCGCATGCGAATTCTACTTTCCGGAAAATGGTATGCTGCACTCGCTAACTCGCTAGAAATCAAATACGACGTGAGCGCTCGAGTTGAGAAGCTTTGGCCGTTAAAATGGCTGATATTCGAATGGCCACCTCGACTTGAAAAAAAAAATAATTTACGTGGCAACTAGAACATCAATACCGTTAGTCAGAGTATATAATAAATCTTAATATTTACGTAAACGATGATAATGTATAAATTACGTACGAACGCCCAACATATCCGTAGCATCTCAAAACACGAATTTTATTTCTCATAATGACCTCGCTAAATGCAATGAAAGTATATTTCATTTGACGCGCATGCGGCGAACGCACGGAAACAAATACAAAATAGATGCACCAAAGATACATGTAACGTTAATTGTTTACATTGCAAATACAGTCTTGTATAATTATTCAGCAATCTATACTTATTCAACAGGCAGTGCGTCACCATCGCGTTGTCGTGTAGTAAGTAGCCTAATGTGTACGTCTGATTTATACAAGTAAAAACAAACTGTCCGAACGGCGTTTAACACGAACAATTTAATAACTCTACCTACCAAGTTGCCTACCACAGACAAGATATGTTTTAAGCACTGGCACCATAAAAGGACTGTACTGGGGAGAGGAATAAAAAATTATGCTTATGAAAGTTATCGCAGTTTATGGGAAGTATTTCACGCACCTGTATACTTAAATAAAGTGTTTAATTTTGGAACCAATTTAATTTCAAACCTACGACAAAGTAGAATGAATGTCTTGAAAAATAGTTTTACGACGCTTTATCGCAGATGTATGCTACATCATGCATTTTCGTTTTTCAAAAAAATGGCGATAAAATGAGTTTTTACAGAGCAACAGTCTTCTTGACTCGTAAATGTGTGTGTCTCGTTATAGTTTCAGTAAATTATAATAATCTATATTTACTATCATTTTTATATATGTGAGGGTTTTCTTCATATTTTAAACTTACATAATGTGAATAAGTAAATATTTATGTTTTAAAAACATCATGTTTCAACATACTTTAAAATAAGTGTTTATGTAAAATTAAAGCGAATAAATAGAGTAATGATAAATAATAGTTTAAATTTCAGAGCTGAAGTAGGTTACAATGTTAAAAATATAGGTAAAAATCGGTTATTATACAGGCTACGAAAATACATGTCTAAATATTCAAAAACATTATTACATATATAATACTTTTGTTAGACTACACTTTGTATACTGTAACTATACACAAAAAAAGCAGATCTATAGTTATTACAGAAACAACAAAACAAATATATGAGACTAATCGTAGGAAAACGAAAATATACAAGTATTGTAAGCATGTCAAATGAGTAGCCCACTGTTTAGGAAGAGGTATAGCTTAAAATGCCAATTATGGTTTTTAAAACAAAGAAAGGCCTAGCACCTATATATTTCCTCAAATATATAACGGCTTTAAAATAGTTTTAAATGTTACCAGAGGTGATAAAAGAGTGCGGAACTCTATAATTATTAAAAAGAAAAAAAAAAGGGGGGGGGGGCGTTTAAAATGACAAAAAAAATGGAATATATATATATATATATAAATTAATGTATCATGTTATATTGTCAAATGGTATGTTGATTTGTGTTTATGTGGGCTGTTTTAGGTATATGTATTATCGCGTTTAAAATTGTTTATTTAAAAGGTCTAAGTAACTAACGAAAAATTGTTTAAAAGATTTTTATATGTTTAAAATGGAGACATACGTACGCTAACGAGTTCATTTATGTAACGTAGTGATTATATTACAGCATTTTTTTTCTCGATGTAATTGCTTATGAGTATTTCCAAGAATAAGCAGTTGTCAACATCTTTTCCTGTCATCTTTATTTTCCTAGTTGCTCGCACACGAGAGTCCCAATTGGAGTGACCGCTCGTAGACGAGTAGCAGTTCGTATGTGAAGCTCGTAGACGAGTAGCAGTTCGTATGTGAAGTTCGTAAACGAAGGCGCGAGAGTGTCAAGCATCGCAAAAGCGCATTTCAAACGGTAAAACGGACGGTAAAGCATAGGTCCTGGCACACACAAGGTACAGGCAGAGCAATGGCGAGGGAAACGAGCGAGAGGAATCCCGATAAAATACACCGGCAAACGGCAACGTCCGCTGTGTTCTCCAATTGCGAAACTCCAGGCTTAACCCCGCAGGGACTCGAACCTTGTTCACCCTGGTGGCAGGCGAGTAACATGATCATCACCACCATGCACAACCCCGGAAAACGAAATCCAAACAAATAGAACTATTTATTTCTATTTTATATATTTTACCATTTGCTGTTGTCTAGTTTGGGCCAATAAAACGAAAGCAATTTCTCCTTTTCTTATAAGGTTTGTACCAAAGTACACCTGATTAGCCAGTGCAGGTCTCACAGCTCACTGCGATATGACCTTTATTATGTATTTACGAAACTAAACAATTTAATTAGTTTCTCAATTTTCATCTTAAGTAAACAACAAATTATCCACTTAGTTTTAAATATTCTCAATTAAATACTCTTACCAGCCTGCCGTTACGTGCTCGTTATTTGTTTTCCGATAATAACTTAAATGCAGCATTTAAACACGTGTCAATATTAACAGAAAATTGATTACGTGGAATATGGATTATATTATACCGTAAATATATTAATTATTAACTAGATTCCCACGACAATGTGACGTGCTATAGCAAATAAAAATTAAATCCTATGTTTTTGCGGGGGATACCTGTTGACTTAACAGCTTTGGAATAGGCTAAAAGAACATATAAAACTATGCCAAACATTTTTAAGTAGAAAGAAAAATCGTTTACAACAGGAAGAATAATAATAATACCAATCAGCACGGAGTCTTACATCAGACACGCTAACTTCAACTATGAGGGGCATTCATTGTGCAAAGTATAAATGAAATTTGAATAGCCAATAGTGACATACTATAAATAAGCCAACAGAGTAAGTGCTGGCCATTACGTGAATCGAGTATGGGAAGAACAATCGACTTGGATTTCACAAATGACATTCGCAAGTACCGAACAATACATGCAATGGCCATGCCATGAATAATGTATATAAACAACCACTTTTACAGGGCAGGAAAAAGCAAGGCGATTTATTTCCAAGTTTTGTGCATCATTTCTGTGGCACTTAGAGGAAGTATGCTAGGCAGCATCCAAAACTTCTTGGATACTGAAAACCAGTGTCAGTGATTGTGTCTGTCTGAATTTGTTTAGTCTCCTCTGCACCGACTCTTTGTTTGCTTCCGGTAATCCCACGTAAAATCCAAGGATCAATCCCAGTATATAAATTAAATTATTATAAGAAAATAAAATATGGATGTTGATCCAAGCTGGGGCAAGGCCATCAATAATGGGATCAGGTTGGCGCTAAAAGGAACCACCAAACCCACTCAAGGGTCGACAGGCCGTCTTCCCTGCCAACCTGATGAAGAGAGATGAAATCCTCAGTGGTGATAAAACGGCAACAAAAATATGGGGTGTGGCTGTGTTGTGGACACGGCCTTTTGTTTTGCGTGAATACGTCTACGTTGATGCGCTCGGACGCCTTAATATTTATTTTACGTTCCCGGCACCGCTTCACTCGATCATATGGGGTTTTATGGGTATCACTGGATTGCTTTTGAGATGATCTTTCTAACCGTACACGGATTCTGTATTTCTATTTGGCTTTTTGACGAGTATAGGCCGACATTATGTTCAGTATTTTTTACATTAAACTCATACAATTTCACCATAACCACGCCATACAATAGTTTTTATACACGCAATCGATTGGTCTTGACGAGAGCTGTCTATTGAAACTAAACGAGCGTCATAGTTTTTCCTAGTCCAAAGTTATACTACGCGGAAGTTATGAGACGCGGCGAAACGAACTCAAAATTGCGGCGACCCTACCCCCATCCCCCACACCTCCTCCGCGCGCGATGCATCGCAGTCCTCACTCAACGTAACATACTCTTTGATCCTTTGCCAATCGAGTGGTGTAATTGAATTTCGAATGTGGAAGATAGATTCGGAGCTCCAATGCCAAACTGTATCCCCCGATTTTGTTATCATCGTATTTTCTGGATTGCCTCCCACTATGGTTGCAAATTTGAAGATATATTCAAGTCAAAAATTTACAATTTGTTTGTTACCTTTGCCAAGGTACCAATAAATAACACTCAAATCTGTAGTCTTTTTGCGCTGCGACCTTCGTCTACAAACTTGGAATTCATTCAGTGAATAAGGACGGCCAACTGCGACTTACATACACACTGGCAAGAAGTCTGTACGTACAATCGTCCCACAGCCCCCACCACACCTTGCGACGGGCGACTTTCACATCCTTAACACAAATATATAATTGTTTCGCGTCGGCGAGACCGCACGACGATAAAATGGTAAAATAACACGCTGTGAAAAAAAAAGACATAAAAGACAATTGGCGACGACTATTTCCTCGAACCTAACGGTCAAATGGCTAATATTTTCAGGATACACTTCGTATTGTTACATATGCCTGGGTGTGACCAGGTTTATGAAGGATGGAAGTAGTTAGTAAAATTAAAGCATGAAACTTAATTCCCTCATTAATTTACATCACTACAGAATGTATACCTACAACTATGTCTTTCACGGCATAATTTACCCCACTATATTAAAGCCCTATGTGCAAATCAAACAACACACTATCGTATCACTAGGGACAGTAGAATTTGGCGAGTTCAAGTGATGCTGAGATAAACTTTAAACGCCTGTACTTAACGTTACTTTTGTGATTGGACCACTCATTTCCTGACACTCACTGCAGGCCTGTGAACCAGTAATACACGCGTAGAAAGAGACCGAGCGAATCACGTACAGCCTAGCACGCACGGTAATTCCTCATCACGAAGGCACCATACAATGGTACAAAAAAACTATAGAGCATTTGGTGTGTAGTGTGTAGGCCTATACACAACTGTCAAGTTTAACCTAGGCGTCAAATGAACTAGAAACATTTCTGGGTAACTACTTATTGTGTTAAACAGTTAATTAAATTCCTGTTAGTAAAAACTATATAATCCAGTCGGTTAGAGCGCCAGTCAAACGCTAACTCCTCCGGACTCTGCCGAGGGGCCGCAGTGGTGTAGTGGTTAGACTACTCGCCTCTCACCTAGGTTAACCGGGTTATATTGCCAGTGGGGTCGCCCCCGGTTTATCGCATGTGGGAATTGTGGCGGACGATGCCGCTGGTCAACGGGTTTTCTCGAGGATCTCCAATTTCCGCCACCCCTGCATTCCGACGCTGCTTCGTCCTCATCGGCTCTCAAGACCTCGATGTCAAGAGCCGCCCAAACGTCACCTCTCTCATTCTCTCCGAACTCTGCTTAGAAGCACACGTGGATCGCAAACACAGCAGCACTCGTCTAACATCCGGTCGAGTGCACGAACAACAGCACAAAGAGGAGATGAAAATACACTGCCTAAATGGCTTTCAACCGCAGTCGCTAGCCGAATCCATAGGAACACCCGCAATTCGCAGTGTTCCACACGCTCGCAGTGACTTATCCGACGGGGCAGATTGATGGCTGTATTTACGCCCGTGCTAAACCTTTACTCATAGCCAGAGACGACACAATTTAGCATCGAGATGTTTCTCAAAAGGCGAGAAAATTCCCCTACCTTCTAGAAGGTGCCAGTCGCCACCAAGTGTGAGCTGTCATATCAACTCAACTCACGTCACTGCAAGCTGATCTCGTCTCCTTGATGTATAATAAGTTATCTAGGCTGCTGCCAGTGATAAGTAGGTAGGGATATAATATAACGGGCCGCAACAATATAGTCAGTTTACGGAAAACTGAACACTTTTGAAAACCCTGCTTGAGATCTACTTCTATGGACATTGTGTATTCTTACACCGCATGTGAAATTACCATCGCCGTGAGCCAGGTCACATTACTAATGCATCTGTTAAGTGAAACTAGTAGAAAATTAATTATGCGAATTTGCTTATTCTTACACCTATGCATTAAAAAAATGTAAAAACAAAAAAAAAATCATAACTTTTTACATTATGCGAAAGCATATTTGACTCGTATTTGAGAGGAATTGGGTTTGACCCCTGCCTGCTGTAATAGTGACGATATTTGCAAGTGTTTTCTACTCTCATTCCAAGTAAATGCTGCCGCGGTTTCTTAGTATGAACTTACCTGACCAGTAAATACGAGAATAAGTGGCGGTGTTGTACTGTACGATTGTCCGCAATTTTTTTTTCCAAGTCGCAACTTCTAAAACAACGTTATAATTGCTGGTGACTTGCTCTCAAACCTGTTCGCCAACCTTGTCCTAGGGATAACTTAGTGTAAAAATGCAACAAAGTAGGGCGATTGCCTCCAGTTTTGCACATACTAAGTCCCGCAACTCCATACATTTAGTCGTTGCACCTGGTGTGTTCAGCGGAAGTAATGTTCCACAACGTTGAGGCCGGACTACACAAGGATGAGAGATGTTGCTACACGGTAATCGTTCCCAGGGTTACGTCGAATCCCTGCCTTACTATGTCGGGGTTCGCCAACATACACTGTGCACTCTTGTACAACCGGAGGAACCAGCACAGTCAAACGGGGCAGTACATACTGAGATGCGGTCTGGCTTGGTAATGTATAGGCTATTCACAGTAAAGTGAGCACTTTTTAAGGCCCACCCAATTTGCATTATCCCCTAATAAATGTATTCTATTGCAAACTCAGGCATTAAATTTTGAGAGTGATGGAGGTTCTATGATCTATATACTAATCCAATGGCAAGGTTTATATAAAAAAGTGGCAGAAATATAGAAATTCGCTGAAAGGAAAAATCGAGCAGGGCCTTAAAAAGTGCTCACTTTACCGTAAATAGCCTATACCATGCGAGGCCGTGTGTTCCGCGTCCTGTGAGATTGAATCCGAGCGGAAGAAGAGGGGCGAACTTTCAGAAAGTAATGTTTGGCGTGACTGACTGCATAGTTGTTAGGAAAACTCGGTTTACCAGTCTACAATTCGTAACTACCCCTATTTGTTTTACGAACAAAACCTGGGCAAAGATTGACGGTCACTTATTTCTTCTCGGGAATATCTTTGTATGTGCATTCGGGTAACAATTAGCTTTTATTTCACTATTATGATAGGCGTTTGTATGAAGATGTAAAAATGGGAACTGGAACGCTTATTACCGTCCCCCGCTGGTATGCTTGAAGGCTTGGCAGGGGATGACATGCAAACTAAGTTACGACCTGCCAACATCCATGCCTTACCTAGGATTCGAACCCAGAAGCTCCCGCACCGCAGATCGGCGGCGCACCAGCCGACTGCGCCACGGAAGGTCGGTGCCACGGAAGGTCGGTAAGATGTTAAAAGTTATCATATTTAACGCTGACATTAAAGTTGCTTCCAGAGTTAAACTAACTTTCATCGATGGCTGGCTCAAACAAAAAGAAGCTTACAGTAAAGCAGAAGCTATATCGACTGACTATTGACGGCTTTATCCAATGTTCCTGGGTAAAGGGCGAAGTTGGGGGGGGGGGGGGGGGGGCAGGAATAGGAGAATTCCGGGTAAGTGAGGGTAAGAGGGGTAAGTGGAGAGTGACGTCACACTGGTTTCCACGTGAACTTCCTTTGACCGTCGCCCTCCGCCCTCGCTATTTTTTTTCGACCGCGCTGTTTAATTAAATAAAAGCAAGTAGGCGGGCAGTCGGGGGGGGGGGGCTGGGTGTCGCGGGGATGTATTTATACCCTGGGCGCGGGTGTGGGTCCAAGGGTTAGGCGCGCAGGTGGCCGGTGCCTCTATTAAAACGTCCGGCGTCGTGACGCGTCAAATTGACAGCACCACGGCCGGCCGCCGCTCCAATATAGCATGGCACCAGCGTCGCTCGGCTAACGGGAGCGGAAGGGCGAGGGGTGGTTTGCAAAATAATAAACCGAACAGGTACGGGTCGAATGTCAAGGGGGGAGGAGAGAGAGCGGCGGTGACATACGGAAATAGAGCTCCAATAGCAAGGCCCGGAAATACACGCCTATCGGATCGTACATACGGTACTCGTCGAGAATCTCCGGCAGCTGAAATGCATCTATGTTGGACAATGGGGAATATTGAGGAACCCTGGCCTAATGTTACCAACGTAATCTGCAACTAGCGCAAAAAATTGTGCAAAATTCCGCACGACGAAACAAGTGTTGGGTCAACATAAATACCAACACCACGCATCATAACATTTCTGGTTTGCAGGCACGAAACTCTAAATTGACGTGGATCTTGCACAATATCTCAAGTTTTTCTTTGAAACTAAAACATAAACGAAAATGTTGATGCGAGGTAAAATAAATCAAGACACTACGCAATGAATACCGTGCATTTCAGTTCAATAAAGTAACATACAAGAAAGAAAGTGATACAAGAGCGCACACGCATATTAAAGCTTGTTAGCTCGTTACTGAGCGCATAATGCATGGAAGTCGGGAGGGTTGTGTATTCCATCCCGGTTACATACGCTAATCCTGGGTTCATGCAAGTGGTCTTCCATCTCCGTTATTCTCGACAAAGCTGATGAAGTGCTTAATATAAACGCCCCCAGTTTCCAGAACATTGGTTAAACTCGGTTCATAACAGAAAATCGATATCATCACTATATAGTGATGATTAACTTTTGAGCTGAGACGGCGAAGACGACAGAATTTCGTAAAAAAGGTTGTATGCAGTATCGTAAAAGTAAATTGAAATATTTCGCTCTCTTAAGTCCGTCATTTAAGCAAGGGCATAAAAAATCCGGTTTAACGTAAATAATAATATAAAATAATTATAACTAACCACGAAAAACTGTAATTAATCCTTGGAAATAAAACAAATATTTTAAGTCGTAATATGAAACAATGAACGATGTCTGGTTAACGTTCGATCTCAGTAGCTTTACGGAAGTTTCAACGTTTATTGCTCTTTGGTTGAAACTGCAGTAAGAGGTTGAACTGCACTACATACAATTTTGAAGCCGATCATGGTTGTCCATACCTAGGAAGACGACATGTGTAATGACTGCCTCAACATGAAGCTCATTATATTCCTACTTTTTCAAACATATGTTATTTTGGAGGAAATTATTTTCCTATCAACTTGATTGTGCACATGTTCTCTATCTATATTTCTATCACAAACACTTGTCTACGTTACAAACTTCAACTTAGCCATATATGCAAAATAACAATAATTTTGACACACAAGTTCCCATAATGGAATCACGGTTTTATGTTTTCTAGATAACGAAGTAATAATGTTTACTGCATTTTGAGGACCTCTGGAAACTAACTAAATTTTTTAGTTTATTTAATGAAAGAAGCTATATCTGGGAAGTAAACATTTCCAAGGCGGTTCGTGACAGTGGCGACATAAATTAATTGGAACAAGGCATTGGGCAACTTTTGTAAAATAATTGGCCCGAAAATCATTATCTGCACAAAATAAAGATAAACACGTTCAAGAACTATTGTTAAGAAAACGTAGTATAAATATCAATCCTCTTCCAGGAAACAAACTAATTTATATTTACTAACAGAACAATGCGAAAACCGAGAAATTATTCTCTAGGTATTACAAAACCAACCTGTTGTGGAAATTTAATTATAGAGGAAACAATAAAACAACTTTCTACATCTTCATTTGCGTTGCGGATATACGACAAACGGCTTGCAATATACTGTTTACAATTCATTATATTATTTATCGTCGCCATTACTTTCTTTTCATTGCAAACACAAGGCCAAACGCGCCGATCAGTTTTGCGTTCCTTATCATTATTGCTTTAGATGATTACGTCAAAAACAAATAACATGAACTGCTCAACTATATATAATTCGTAATTAGCGGTGTCAAATCTAACGTTCGTACATAAAACATTTTCTTTCAAAGCCATAAAAACATACGTACAAAGTCCCAGTAGCAAGAGCTGTAATGAACTTGTTATTTCGTATTCCTGTCGAGTGAAGTATTAAACTATGAATAGGATTTTATAAACGTGTAAAAAGCTGGATGAAAACGATCTTTTTGTATTTCTGGACACACTGCAAACAACTAGGGGTTATGAAAGCATGATATCAAATTTTACTTCAGCTTTTAAGGCAAAATTATGAATGAAAGTTTCCAAGCCAATATACAAATAACGTCTTCCTTTTAGAAATAAATTACTGGTGATGATGAAAACGCATTCATATAGTAATATGGAGCGTATTTTGACGTTATTTTAGGCTTTATTTTAACAAACATAAAAACAAGTCACAAACAAATCTTGAAATGAGTCATGCTTGCCACCTCTCACATTTGTGTAACTTTTATTGTATCCTGGATGTACACGCTCAACGGAATGGCGAATCGCAAAATACAGGAGGCAAGTTGGCAACAATCGCAGGATACCAAAATCTACAGGAAATATTTTCAGATCCCAGCAAAGAGAAATAACCTTTCTTAACCGAACGAACCCAGGACGAGTGCTTGCAAAACGATGTTATTGGCTCCGCCAAGCGCTCGTTTCTTTGGCACGGCAGCGAGACGACATGGTATACATTTCGCTTTTTTCAAACATCACCAAACTTGCTGTTAAGAAATTCTGGAACCATCCGCAGTATTTGGATTTAAAAACAAAAATCTATAACGTGCTACGAGAATATTATACCAACACACTAACAAGGATTTTGTAGACCAGATTTCACAGTCAAAATTAGTCTTCATTACATGACTAGTAATTCACTATACTTCCAGCTCTCAAACGAAACTTTTATATTTTGACACGCTGACTGCCAGCCTGATGTTTGATAAATATGGTCCGTTAAAATAGCTCAAAACTAGTTTCCTCCTCAAGCAATGAGTTTAAAGATACATACTATTATAAACTACATCACTAATAGTTGTAAATAATTGGTTCCGGCACAGGGGATTGGGACACACGACAGCCATCTTGGATGACGTCATTTCCGAACAAAATTTGCACAGAAAACGGAAAAATCTTCTTTATCCCTCCAATTTAGCCTTTTTCCTACCGATATTTCCCCTTTTCTCTCGAAATTTTCATTTTTACCATCATGCTCTTGCATTCCTACGACTCCACACTGTGGCGTTTGACTCATAACTCATGAGAGATTTAATCCCCATCGGCCTTGGCTGCCAGTACGCCAGCGGCGGCTATTTTGTTAGCTAGGCCAGTCAAAAATGTCTGGAAGCTTCCATCCTACAGAATGTCTCTACTTCCTGCTCTAGCATTCCGTAACACTGCCCCCTCCACATGTCTGTTCCTACAGCCCGACTCCCCACGACAAATCCCTGTGCCAGAAACCTCTCTCTATCTACTAGCAAAATGGCTGCCCATGCACTGCCAAGCAAAATGGCGACCATTTTGCTAGCCAGGCCAGTCAAAAAACTACTGGAAGCTTCCATCCTACTGAATGTCTCTACTCCCTGCTCTAGTATTCCGTAACACTGTCCCGTCCCTAAGTCTGTTCCCACAGCCCGAACCACCACGGAGGATCGCCGTGCCAGAAATCTCTCTACTAGCAAAATATGTCGCCCGAGTCCCCACGACGAATCCCTCCTGCTCTACTGACAAGCAAAATGGCGCCCTCACTGGCTACCTCCCCATGACTAATAAATACCCCCTGCTCTGTCAATCCTATCGAACGGTCTAGCAAAATAGCTGCCAATGCACTGTCAAATGGAAATGATTTTGCATAAAATAGGTATGCACGCCAGAAAAACAACATGTTTCGTTGATTTTCATTTGATTGTGGCAAGAATAAAAATGTTTTTCGTTCACTTTCATTGTGCGTAAACTATTCACCTCACAGACCGTATGCTTAGATGATTAAATTTTACTGTGCGTAAACTATGCACGTCAGAAAACAACTGACTTAGTAAATGTGGTTTCTTTTACACGACCTATCGAACGATATTATAGACGACCCCTGCTTCCATTTCCAATTTCACAGCTTACCCCCTTCCCCCTGTACCCTTACCACAGTATGTTCGGGGGAATAGAATTACTTTTCCACAAACCCCCGGTGTCGTGTTTGTTTAAAACCGGGAAGTAACCCGTTTACTGAACACGGTTTATTAATTTACTGGTCTACACTTTTCACTTGAGCAGTACCTTTCCATTGCAAAAACTGGATACACAACTTCTAGAAACTATTATGTTGAAAATAAATACAGATTAACGCGTATTTAATCAGCCAAGCACCAGTAAAAAAATCGTCGAAGAGCCAATTTTTTTTCTAGATTTTGATGATATCTTAAGGTACCGTGACACGATATCAAAAATAACTTAAAACAAAAAATAATGTGACTATTACAATCGCAATGTTTTTAGCGTAAATGATAGGCCTACTTTTAACCTGAACTACTGATACGCATAAATTTGAAAAAGTTATTCTGACATAGGTTCCGTTTCATCTGTTTCCTGAAATCCCAAATGTGTCAGATTGGCAATTTCTTTAAAACCCGAAACTTGGCGTACATCCAATAATGGTTCAACTTTTGGCTATTTTGACATCAAATTTTTATCTCACTAGTTAAATCGAAATATAGGCGAACAAAATATAAAATAACTAAGAAAATACGCTCATGACATTTTGATGACTTGGATAGTTATTTTTAGCTGTACCCTTATGTTTTAATTATGTTCAATTTCGATATGTACATGAAAAATAAAGCTATTAAAATTAACTTAATCCTTTTATCAGTCTTAGTAAAAAAAATGTTGTATCATATAATAATAATAACAATAATAATAGGCCCAATACGGTGAAAATGTAGAACATATTTTTCGACTCTCCAACACCCAAATTTACTATGAAAAATATGAAATTCCGTTACAAATTTTACTCGGGTTGGTACCACCTCTTAAAACTTAGGGTGTGGTTTCACTGAAATAGAAAATATCAGTTGTATTATTTTCTTTCTTTTTAAGTGGCTGTTGCCAATACTATATAATAACTAAATTATTAAGCGATGTTATTCAAACCTTGCAAAGTGGAGGATAATCTTTGCATATTTAGTTGGGTAGGCTATTTCATTATTTACATAATACAGTTTAGCTTTTCATATGAGCAAACACGTAAAAGATCCAGTACTGTAACATAAGAGGTCGCAGCGACATCTGCCTGAACAATAAGCGAACGCCTCTATCAGTGGCCGTGACTCCGAGACGTCAAGTCACCGTGAAAGCGCGACACGCGCTGCAGGTCACCGTTACCGGAGCGCCGGGACGCGCCGCCAACGTAACCGCGCCCGTGACCAAGGCTTGGCGTGCCTCGAATAACCAACCGGCGTATCTATCAGAGATTTCTGTCATGCCACGTGTAACAGGAAACTGATAAATAAAATAACTACCGCACGATATAGTTCCCCCCCTTTCGAGGGGGAAAAAAACACCTCATCAACCGGGGGAATATCTTTCGTTTCGACGTTTCGCGCCATTAATATTTATGGCGACGGTCGCACGCGGCAAAACACCAACTTTACGACGCGGAATAATATTAAAAATGACGGGCATGGAAATAACTTTCCTAATGACGAGGCGACCGCTGCCTGGCCCCTCGCCACTACCTTATTTAATTCATAAATCTAATCAAACCGGCGAGCGGCAATTTCCCAGCAGCTGTCCGCGGAGCCTATTACACCGGCGACTGTTCTTTGTTGCTCGTGCTTCAGCTCCGCCATCTGCAGACCGCCGCGACAGCCAAACATCATCCCCAGCCGTAACACGTGACAATTGTTAAACGTGAGGGCATTCTCATAAAGGCTGTTCACGGCATATAATCAAACCACCCTATATGTGACGCGTTTTTTAGTTTCGTATTGTGTGTGGGCTGTTCACGGTTAAAAATGAGCACTTTTAAAAGCCCTGTTTAGTATCCACTTGTATGCAAATTGTGTCTTCTTCCGCCATATGAAAAATTAACATTACCGTGGGCCTTGGCGCTTTACTCCTGCGTCGGTCAAGTGAAACTGTAAAATTATTTGAAAAGTAAATATTTTAAACATCTGCTCATTTTTCCAACTTCTATGTATTAAAATAACAGAAAGTTAAATAAATAATTTAAGTCGTTACAAATTGTTACCTAACACTTTATATTCGACGTTAACATATGAAATCCATCGTTACCAACTTTACTGGTCGCATGCCACTCAGTACGCCCGTTAAAATATATGCAGGCAGGGAGAGTGGCTTTTATCTAAGGTTGATTTTAAAAGTGCTCACTTTATCGTGAACAGCCGTTAGTGTATCGCAAACATTTTATATTTGTGTTAACATAACATTAACTTATTGAAGTTTTACTTGTATTTTATTTTAAAAAAATACAAATATTAAATTTATTATTAACATGCATTAGAGCAGGGAGAAAACAGGTTTATTGGTAATACCTAGTAAGAAATAGTTCTTATGGAAAATATTACTAGATTGAGTGCGCAAGAATGTGGTGCGCTGTCCCATTGGTGTAATTTTCCTAGACTCAGTTAAACTTTGTTAGCATAAGGCGGAGGAATTTTCCGAAAGCACAGCTTTTGCAGGGCTTTAGAAAACTTGGATGTAAACGTGAACGGACTATTTCAACGTGTATCAATGCTTAGATGCTGTTCACGGCACAGACTAAGATGAGATAAACCGATTTTTCCGTCTTCTGCGCACGTACAGTATGTTCACAGCATGATTGGCGATAGGTGCCGGTCATCTGAGGGTCAAGGGTCCAGATTTCTATTGGAAAAAAAAAAAAAAAAAACTGTTTTGCTTATTTTACACGAGTTATAACCAAAAATTTAACCTAGCAAATATTACAATATCACAGACAAATTCTTACTAAGAAGCTTAATACTAAGGCTTACTGAAAATTTACTATATAATTTATTTACAAATCACTACACACTCAGTGTCGTGCGCTTACTTCCTACACGCATGATGCGTTGTACGCCGCAATTCTGAACACAATTATTTAATATACAAATACTTGTTTTGTTTACAAACGTTAGCCTTTTACACCACGAATTACGGAACATAAATAGTTTAGCAGTCCATGTTATTTCTTTTTGACGGATTCATTTAAAGCAATAATGTGTTATATGTTGGTTTCCAATACAACTTAGCAAGTCGTGTACGGTGTTGGAATTTTCTAAGGCGTTATAAGAAATAGTTATATTAAGTAAATGATGTGTGGCATACACCAATCATAACCGAGCAGCCTATGTTGTGGAAAAGAAACGTTATTTACAGTAACGTAAACATCGAAAATATTAATCAGGTATGCGTATGCACATGTTTATGATTATATTTGTGAATTAAATTCACTGTAATAAGCTTCTCTGCCAGAAAACATCTGCTTTGAAGAATAACGTGTGTATGTATGGCCGTGTTATACGAGGTTAGGTTACGTACAAAAATGAACAGAACAGGCTTGTAGCATATTTTCATTGGCTGGGCGTACGAATTATCAGGTGAACTGTGAACTGAAAAATAAAAAGAAGACGCTGCGCCGCGTGCGAGGACAGCGTAATTCTTAATTTTTTTTCACTAGTAGGCACGCAGGTGGGACTGAGCAGGACGGAACCAACCACACGGCGCCTGCTCCTAGTGGCGAGGGAGAAAAAAAAATAAAATAAAACACTTCCGGGAGGTAATCTCCCGAGGAAGGGAAGAGTACACGAGTAGAAAGCGGACTCCGCCAGCAGTTGTTCGCTGCCGGTATTGTGATGGCAGACCCCCGCACCCAACACACAGCTCTTCATTTATTATACGTACGACACACATTTCTCATACATATTTATTGCGTATAATAGGCGTACACGCAGCGTGCTCTTGTGGTAGAAATCAGGTTCAGAATTCCCAGGGAGGGATTAATGTATACATTGTAGACAGTCGTACTTCGTCTTGTCAAACAAGCCATGCGCCTGCAGTATACGTCATTGTCAAGTTGTTTAAATGTGAGAAATGAAAATATACGTCATTTATAAATATCAAGGGAAAAAAACAACCAAATTTACCTTCACATTCAACCTCAATATTTTCTTTGATGTCTTATGTTATGTCAAGTATACGCGATCATGCGCTGCCTATATTAGCATACGCAATCACGATCGTAGCATCGAAACCACGGCTGTTTAAAGTTAGCGATTTCCACAAGAACGAAAAAACGTTATTTACTGAGAGCTACTAAAGTCTTTTTCTAGAAAATTTGAGACACACTGCAATATTTTTTGCATAATTCAAAATGTACCTCATTTAGGGTGTAAATTACTTAAAGTGATTTTTGTGAGTTTATTAATTTTTTAATTTAATTCAACGCTAACGTTATTTATCAGTGGTGCAATAGGTACACAATGTTTGTCAGTATTTTGGTCTTTTACAAAAGACCTTAAGAGTTCAAACAGAAAAAAATGGTATTTTGTTGTTTGGGGGGGGGGGGGGGAGGGGTAATGGGGCAGCAGTTTATAGGTTAGGATATGCGTGTATTTACTTCCCCATTAATGGCCACAGGAGGATGAGTCATCTTAGCTCGTCTAAGCATCACCGAGTCCAATAGGACTGAAACATGTTTACGACCTCAGTAAAATATTCATTTTCAAAATGTGATCATTTGCGCAACCCACGTTACGAACTCTGTAAAGTAATGGCGTGCGGTTTGCGGTTGTAGTTTTTATGGACGCAGCTATACATTCATTTCTCAAGTGCTCATTTGATAAAATATAAAAAAATCACAAGCACGCCATTTATTTACCCGGGATCCCAGCCCAGAAGGTCGTTCACAACTTAGCCCATAAGAGGATAAAAAAAAAAAATCGATACTGGTGTTCGTACGTATAGTTAGAAAAGACATCTGTATATTTTCAGTAGCTGAATAAATCATTCATTATTTAAAACAAACCACTGATGAAGTAATAAACTCGTACGCAATTCCTGAAAAGATATATACACAACACATGACCAAGGAATGAAACATCAAAAACAATTGAGGAAGGAAATCTTTTACTATATGAAATAAGGGACGAAAACTTGAAAAAGTTCAGGGGCTACGGTAGTTTTAGTGTGGAAACAGCTAGGTTAATTTGTGAGAACTTAGCAGAATGTCAGATAATCGTTTTCTGCACTACGTAATGATGCATTAGCAAAATTAAAACATACACAAGAATAATTTCTTTTTAACATTAACAACGGTATGGTATTTTTAATGGAACATTCCCACCGAACACAAGCTGAGATTTGGAGAGTCCTGAGAGCCGAATAGGTGTTTGGAACAGGGCCATAGGGGGGAGATCCCCGAGAAAACCCGCCAACCAGCGGCATCGCTCGGCACGATTGCCACATGCGAAAACCCGGGAGCTTCCACGCCGGGTATCGAACCCGGTTCGACAAGGTGGGAGGCGAGCAGTGTGACCACTACAGCGCTGCGTCCCCCACGAGCTGAGGAAACGGTAGTTATTGCTGACCAAAGCATTGATACGTTCTGCACTTTTCAAAAATAAAAATTTGTACTGTTTCAACATACGATACTGTCTATTCTGGAAATGTCAGTTCCGACTGCCACTTCTACTATTACACGAGAAAGCATTTTTAGATATAGGCAGTTCACGGTAAAATGAGAGCTTTCGGAAGCCCTGCTTGAAATCTACTTGTATGCACGTTATGTATTCCTTCGCCTAATGTAAAATTATCATTGCCATTTGCCTCATCACTTTATTCATACGTCGGTCAAGTGAAACTGTGAAATTATTAGAAAAGCAAATAATTAGAAATCTAATAATATTTCCACTCCGGTACATTAAAAAAAAAACGGAAAACAACAAACAAATTAAGTTATCACAAATGGACACCTAACACTTTTTTATTCGACGTTAAGATGTGGAACTACTTTCCATTCATCGTTACCAACTTTACCGGGCACATGTTACTCAGTGCGCCCATTGAAATATATGCAGGTAGGGGCAGTGACTTTTTTCTTAGGTTGATTTCAAAAGTGCTCACTTTATCGTTAACCGCCTCTATCACTGGTTCCAAGCAGTATGGTAAAACAAACGCACGTAAATATTACGTACTATTAAACTATGTTTTATTATTTAAAATGCTACGCACCCCGTAATTTGCTACTCATTCTGTAAACTTTTTAAGCTGTAGTACAAGTTATAACCTAAACAGAGTATGGAAAATACATAGATATAAGAAAGATATAAGATACCATACAAATTTGCTACCTTCACTACAAATTGACTGCTTCGCTAACAAACATGGGCCAAGGCCAAAGTAGTAGCCTACAGTAGTCGGAATATTCGCCTTACACCAAGGCGAACCGGGCTTCATCTCCAGCGGTTATTTATTCAGTGTCCTCCAGTTTTCCCCGCTCTTGTATTAAGTCGCTGCTCCATTTCCAACTCACTTCACCTTCCACCAGGCGATGAAGACATCACTGTTATGAGCAGACCAAATCCTCTTAAATGAAAGCTGAGAAACACAAGATCGCCGGCCTCCATCACGGATTAAAACGTAGCTTCAATGGCGTAACTACAAACCAAAGACCCGGAAGCAGACATTGATATCGGGCACCCCTCCCTTCCAAGATCAAGTAAACTATAGGCTGTTCACTGTAAAGTGAGCACTTTTGAGGCCCTAGGTACTTTCTTCTTTCAGCCATTTTTATCCTTTAACCGCCTTATTAAACAAATATTGCCACGTAAGTAATATATACAGTGTGCATAATTCCACTGCACTCGGAAGTTAACGTCTATGACTAAAATATAATTTATCTACTGAACAATAGTCCAAATAATGGGACTTCTAAAGGTGCACACTTTACCGTGAATATCCTATATAATGCTAGTAGCTACTGTAGCGCGACGAAAACACCGCACGCATGGCGTGCGTTTATATTTGCAGAAAATCCCTCGGTCTTTGGCTCATCTCCACAATCATTTCGGCTTACGTTCGGTTTACTTCGCGTGTGCCCGCTCTTCTTCCATCGCTTGGAGGCGACAAGTTAATGTGACGTCAACCTCGCCATCTTCCATTAAAGTGAACAAGAATAAATGTACGTACGAACACCTTTCATAGAGTGGCACTAATGTAAACACGGTCTGTTTACTAGGAACAACTGTCACACCACACCTTCAACATTCAGACCCAAATATTTGTTCAACACAGTTCCTGTGCGCTCTCTATCCCGCATTCCCCGTACATTCTAAACTAGGCGTCGGCTACCTTTTAAATACTCAGGTATAAAAATTATTACTCCTTTTTAATTTTGTAGGTTACATTAGTGTTCACTTTTATGTATACAAAGTCAACCTATTTTACCGTTGGGGTTAAGGGTAGATGCAAACTTTGACGTCGAAATTTTCCAATTAAATGTCAGTCTTATTTCAGGGTAGAACTAATTACTTAGTATTTACCTTCCACAGCCAAATCATATTTCAAATATATGTTTAGTGCCCCACAATTTCCTAACTACGAAACGGCAAAAACATGTTCATAAAAAACATCTGACGTTATGTTTATTGTGTCGTAATTAGACGTTGGCAGCTCGGTTTTCATGCCGATAGTGCAGGCTATTGAAAGCAGCCGACAAGTTGTAATCGCTTTATGTTTATGTTCTTGCACTTCAGTCGAGCATTACAGTTCAGGCGAAAACATGCCTTACGTAGAATCGGAAAACCGCGGATGGATGGTAAGATCATAAGGTGTAACAGAAAAAAAAAATGGGGGTAAAGTAAAGGTCATGTTTTGCGAAGGAAGCAGGTTTATGATGACCTATCCCTACAAAACACAGTCCAATATTGTTCGTTCAAGCGGTTGACGAAAGTGTATCCGAATTCATGACTAACCACTGGTAATAATACTAACATAAAATTATCCACTTTCTCCAGAGTTTAAGTAACGTTCGCTACAACAAAGAAATTACCACGATAAATCAAAATAATAAGTTCGGTGCTACAACTAAAATGGCACCTTACATACGTGACATGTGCTCAACTATTAGAATATGTTTAGATTCCTGGGTAGCAGTAACTGCTACTCGATACATCACCGAATACGTACAATGGGATCAGGGGGGGAGGGGGGATTATATAACTGCAAATGTGTTCAAACGACGAACGCTTCCCAATAACCAATAACAACAGGATTGGTTGGTTGGTACATTTCGTGACGTCAGTTGGTGCCCCCATACTGCTGACTAAAATTATGACTACATTGGGCTCTCCGGTAACACCTTGTGGGAAGTCTAGGACGATAATCATGAGCACTACGTTTTGCTAAAGTTCACGTGATACAGCTGTGGCAATAAACAAGCAGACGCCGGTTAGCTGTACAAGGAACGTGCTTGCTGGATGACGCCATACAAGCTAGTTGCATCATATGAAACAATGGTGTTATTTTGTAAGGATCAGTATGAAAACGGGACGGGCTAAATTTGCAAATGAATTAATGTTGTCCTGGTGTGCTTATTATGTAAAAATAATTTTTATAATACACGGTAAAATTATAAGCAAGGAATAAAAATTACGATTAATTTTTTTTTCATTGATTCTGCTGTTTGGTATAACATTATAAATGGCTGAAGAACTATATAGATCGATAGCTGAAACATGTCATGTCACACCAACCGTCCATTAGTACGTATCCGAATAATACAGACAAACAATCCGAGAGCCAAATTCTACTTCTACGTTATTCTACGAGTAACACAACTTGGAGGATAATTCATGTGACAACACACGCATGTATTACAGAGAACCGTAAGGGGAGAAACATCTGCCTCCAGTCTAAAGGCCAGTTCACAAGATCAAATATTTTATTGTTGAATTCAACTTATTGAATACAGAGAGTGTACAGTCACTTCAAGGGATTGATGTGAATAAAAAATTTAATTACTACTTCAAAGTTTTGAAAAGGCTTTTCACGCATGCAGCTGTATTCAATAAATATTAAATTAGGAACTTAAAAATTGTTTCGCGAATACTTCACTTTAAAAATTATTAATAAGTTCAGACACTAGAAACCATACACTGTGCGAAAATAATTTGTATGAATCAAAACAAACACATTATTTTTCTAATGTGGTATATTAACTTTGATTAAACAAATATATACAGATATTTTTGTAGCTTACATGCAAATAAATTAATGTATTAGACACTACACTTTATATTTTATACACTGTTTTAATCATTCGGACTGCTGGTGAAAAAATTGGATTCACGAAAATATAGAACATGTTCTAAGCAAAATCTTTGAAGGAACTTGAGTCATTCAATGGCTTGAAAGACAAAATGGCCGCGATTATGACGTCAGAGTGACCTCACACAGCATTCAAGGAATTGAATTTAATGAATTTGAAGAAAATTTGAAGTGATCTTTCATCGTCTGAAAGGGCCTCCAGACACTTGTGGAAAAGGGAAGGGGGAAGGTAACTGGAAAACGAACAATTATACGAACTGCAACTCAAATGTATAAAAAATTATGACCATGGTCTCCGAATTTCTGTATTTTGGTTTAGATTTATAAAATTTTAGCAACATTTTACGTTTCCTCACCAGAACAGGTCCACTACAGTGAGCACGCTAATGTGTTTACACTGAATTAGAAATGAAAGTTTCGTCTCAATAACATTTTAATCGCAACACACATGTTTTACTCGCACTATACAGTAAATATTTGAGTTAGCTTTAACATTAAAAATTTTTATAACTGCGCCGTAAAATATTTCCTGGTATAAAATTACAGCTGAACGAGTACAAAATTTGCACTGAAATTTATGTCAACTTATGAAAAAGGCTATAATACTTCCCGATTACAGTAATCTCCAAACTACGAATTTCCTTGTGCGCAAATATGAGTCCTGTCTTGGTAAGATTAACAACACTGCACGAGCGCAACATTCTACGAAGTACAAACACCTAGGTACCTTAATAAACAACAATTTATTTCTCGTCTGACTATACCCAGTACAGACAGTTCTAGTGCATAGTAGGCGCTCGTAAGATTAACTTTGAGCAGTACTGCCAGATTCAATTAAGATGAATCCCCCCCAAGGTTAATAAAATATTCCCGTATTTCTTCCAAATTACCCCCTTTTAACGGAACTGCAATAAAAAACATGACCTGTATGTTTTTCCCATGCTATTTCATGCCCCATTATTCGCAAACTAGAATATAAAGTGCTTATACTCATCAAAACAAGAACTACAATCCCTTTAATTATAGGCTGTTCACGATTAAGTGAACACTTTTGAAACCCTGCTTAAGATGTATTTGTATGACGATATGTATTATGCCACCTAATGTAAAATTATCACTGGCAAGGGCCTCATCACTTTATCCATGCGTCGATCCAGTGAAACTGTGAAATTATAAGAAAAGTTAATACTTTAAAAACATATTAATTTTTACACTTTGATGCTTTAATAACAACAGAAAGCGAAGGAAATAATTTAAGTTATCACAAATGATCACCTAACACTTTGTATTCGACGTTAAGCTATGGAACTACTTTTCATTCATCGTTACCAACTTTACTGGGCGCATGCCACTCGGTGCGCCCGTTAAAATATATGCATATAGAAACAGTGACTTTTGTTTCCTAAGGTTGACTTCAAAAGTGCTTACTTTATCGCGAACAGCCTTTACAGCAATAGCTACCAATGCCACCGATCAGTCACAGTCTATCTCTCTCAACTCGCGGGGGCCGCGGTGGTTTAGTGATCAGAATACTCGCCTCCCACACAGTCGAACCGGGTTCGATTCGCGCCCCTACATTCCGGCGATCCTCACCACTCACCTCGCATCACCCTCACCAGCTCTCAATACCTCGATGTCAAGAGCCGCTAAAATTTCTCCACTCCACTCTCTCAACTCGCGATGACGGGAAACAGATATAAAATATTATGTATTGAAAATTACCAAAATTAATATTTTAAAATGGCTATCGATTGAAGCAGTTTCAATTCCACAAATTATGAAACTCGATACGAAAATCTAAACAAATATTAACTTTAAAATATCCCCGTTTAAACTAAATTCATCCCTTGTTCCCGCCAACTACGAAAATTTCCTGGAGAACGGGAAATTTCTTGTCACCTGGCGTCACTGCCTTCGAATGACGGGGACAACAAGAAGTGAAGTGAAGTGAAGAGATTTTGGCGGCTCTTAACAGCGAGGTCTTGAGAGCCGATGAGGGTGATTTAAGTGAATATGGAGAGGCGCAGGAATGAAGGGGCGGGGGAAACGGCAGATCCCCGAGAAAACCTCGCCAGCCAACGGCATCGTCCGGCACGATTCCCACTCGCGGAAAATCCGGAGACAACAAGAGACTACTTTACTGGAGGCGAGTGTCCATCCGCATTTTTGTTTTACGTTACGAGCAGGTCGAGAGAGACAGCGGATAATCGCGCACTCGGTCAGCGGATGGACGGCGTATCACGCGGGCCGAAGACCGTTTCCGCGGGGCGCTTAAATTAACAACGTTAATACCACGCAAGCCATCCACTTGACGCCTCCAAACACTCTTTATACGGGAAGTGTTTAACTTACTTGCCTTTAAAACGTAATTAAGCGTCGGCGAGAGGGTTAAAAAAAAAAAAAAAAACCCGGCCGCGTTAAAGAAGAAAAGAGGTTAAAATACACGTCTCTCTTTCCCTGTGTATTTTTTTTTTTTTGCGAGCGTCCAGGCGCCGGTGGCAAAGCGGGGGTGTGGGTGGCAAGGGGATGAAGAGAAAACGGGGTAGGGTGAAAAAAAAAAAAAAAGGCGATGGAAGGCGAGAAAAATGTAGTATTCGACATGAAAAATTAATGTCGGCGGATGCGAAGCGGTGTAATTTGCAGGCGCCGCGATTATAGCGTCGGCGAGGGACGCCTGGCAGACGCCGACTACCAAAGGCTGCCGCGAACGTACCGTAGCATGGCGTCCACACCTCCACGACACTCTCGATGGACGCTGTGTCGGGGGGAACAGACATACGTATCCGTTCCAATATATTAGTCACTCTATTCTCAGTTTCTTCACCCTTTTAGAATAAAAACTTTCAAAAATCACCCCCTGTATGAAGTGTTTCAGTTGTATTTATTACGTATCAGAAGTAATTAATTCTTCTGTTAACATAAAAGTATCTTATTTTTTGTTGAACTAAATTTTACCATTACAATATTCCAGTTAGAATTATTACGACTAAAAACAGAGAGAAAGCAGATGTGTTGCAAATGGCCAGTAAGAAAATAGTTCTCATGCAAAATCGTATTAAAGAGAGTGCGCACAAATGCGGGGCACTGTATCTTTGGTGAAATTTTCTATACTTGGTAAAGTTTTGTTTGCATGAAGCGGAGGAATATCCTGAAAGTAGAACTTTAGCAGGGCTTCAGGAAAGTTGGAAGTAACCTTGAATGGACTATATAGGCTGTTCACGGTAAAATGAGCACTTTTGAAAACCCTTCTTAAGATCTACTTCTGAGCACATTGTGTACCCTTCCGCCATATGTAAAATCAACATTTCCATGGACCTGACCACTTTATTCATACGCCAGTAAAAGAGAAACTGTAAAATTTTTACAAACGTAAATATTTTTTACAGATTTTCTAAGCTATGCACTACTTACATTCATTAAAAGAAACAGAAAGAAAAATAGATCATTGTAGTATTCGCAAATGTTTACCGAATACTTTTAATTCAACGTTAAGACATGGAACTACTTTCCCTACGTCGTTACCAACTTTAATGGGCGCATGTCACTCAATGTGCCCGTTAAAAATACACGCAGGCAGGGACAGTGACATTTTTTCAAGGGTTGATTTCAAAAGTGCTCACTTTATCGTGTACAGGCTTTAACAATGTTTATCCCCGTTTACATACTAACGAGGAGCCATTTCGGAACTACTTAAAACAGGCAATCCGGAAGAAAACGGCAAGAAATATTATTACTTGGATAGGTTTTCAAATAGCGCCTCTCCACGCTCTCCTGTTCCCAGCTCCCCTCTTCACTTTCAGAAATCTTCCCCGTATCCTGATGTCCACTATGTGAAATCTTCATCTCCAACTTCCACCTCCTCCGCATAATAAACCGTGCAAGGCTCCCCACAACACGCATCCTCTATACCGTCCCGAGCGACGTGGCGCAGTGGTACAAATATTCGAACTCGCATCCTGGAGGACCTGGGTTCGGATCCCGGTTCAGGCCACCCTGATTTTGGAGTCCCATGGTCTCCCGAAATTACTCCACGACAATGCCGGTGTCGATTGCTTCCCAGTTTGAGCACAAAAACCTTGAGCAACCTGCTATGCCTCTAATGACTTCGCTGTCGACGTGTTCACACTTCTTTCTTACCTTATTTTCATATATGCTGTGATCATCTTCTCTTTTCTGGAATTATTTACAGAAACACCTCATTTCTGTTCATTACTTTACCAACCTATCCAGCTTTCCTTTTCCACTCTGTGCCATCTCAATTACACCCTATTTTATTTCACTCTTTTTTTTTTGTGTTATTTCTTCTCCATACAACGCTACACCCCAAACAATTACGTTTTTTTTTTCTTCAGTTCATTGTTCAAATAGCCACATACTGTTCAAATAACCAGATAAAAGTGTCATCTTTCTATTGAAGACATCCTCATCTAAAGTAATTCGAATTTCCACCTACTGCTTAAACGTTAAATCTCCTGTTACTACAATGCAAACACATTTATACTGATGTTATTACATTTTATTTTTATATTGTTGACCATATCCCCACTGCACACTACTCGTGGTGTATTCTCTTCGTAAAACATTCATTTTCAGTTACCACCATGTGATATTCAAATATTATCAATACTATTCTTTTCCAACTTTTACACACAACTTTTTTCCATGCAAACATTCCCCCTATCATCTCTCCTGGGTAGGTAAGGAAGACAAGAGTAAGAGATAGCAACCTTGCCCACAGTTTTCGATTCTACTTTTCTCTTATCTCGTTCTTGAATTTTACTATTCCTGTCTGCGGTAACTACATCATTTTAATACGTATTTTCCCCTTCAAATATAATTATTTTCTTTTCAACATACATCATCCTGTCCACTGTTGCACCGTATCAAAAACATTTCACATATCAACAAACACGAGGCATATATTGAAGAAGGTAGATAAATGTATCTACCTCCAATATATGCCTCACATATGGTTATTAGTACAAGAGAATAATTTGTCCGTTTTCCTTTACGAAATTCAAACTGCTCCTCTGCAACCCACCGGTCTAAATGTCCGTAAATATAAATAGAAACTAATGGCCCGAGCCATACATCCCGTTATACAAATACGCATCCCTATCGTTCTCCTGCCGATAGATAATCGTAATATAGGCCGTTCACGGTAAAGTAAGCGCTTTTGAAGCCCCAGTTACTTTTTTCTTTCAACCAATTCATATCCTTCCACCACTTGTAAATGCAAATTCTGCCATGCGAGTAATAAACACAGTGTATACATTCACCATACCCAAAACCTAAAGTCTGAGGCCACAATGAAATGTATTGATTATTATGTGTTATGAAACAGCTTCAAAAAGTGCTCACTTTACCGTGAACGGCCTATATATGATTTTCTTTCACTTCCTTCAGTGCCTTCCTTCTACTAACATTTCCAAACTGCAGAAAGCAATATTTACCTCAAATACAATTTATTTTATTCTTATTTCCCTGCGTCTTTAATCCGACTTACGCAAGCACACTTGCTTGTTCCTGCCATCTATTGACATTACTTTTATACATTCTAAGAAATTATTCGTGAAATTACCATACCAATGCATACAAATAATAAGAAAGTGATAATGGTAAACTATTTTCCCATACATCCATGGTAGCGCGCTCACTAAAAAGTCAAGTGCATAGCAAGTACCCAACCTTGTATAGTAACGACATTCAACGCGCCTATAACTGAAATTTGACATGTGGTATTATTTCCATACAATTTATGCGTTAAAAACTTCCATTACAGTTTAGGAATTTACCAGGAAATATTTTACAGTGTACGTCTGTTATTGGCGTAATTTATTTCTATCGCCTATGAATATGATTATGAGTGAAGGGGAAAAACTGTCTGATCACCAGGTAACCAGCAAAAATTGTAACTAAGAATATACATTGCACGGAGATCATCGCCTGCTTTCTCCGAGATCAAAGCTGCATTTCTAAGAAATATTTACAATACCTACGCCCAACTTCATAAGTTATGTACAGTGCTTGCAGGGACATATTTCCCTCTAGAATGTGGCACAGTAGCGAGCCGGATAGAGTCGACGGAATGATCGGAGCTACCGAAATGTAAACAAGGGGAAGCGACACGCTTGTAAACTGCACGAGCCTAAAAATAAAAATGTACGGCTCCTTCGAATGGCCACGTCTTCACATGATGAATATAACTGGAGAAACGATGAGCGGAGTAGTAACAGCCGGGGGGGGGGGGGGGGCTTAGTAGCACCACTTTAACGTGTGTTATTCGGCCAGCTGTGTTACGGAAGTTAAGTTTGAAACAGTCCAGTTAGAGGGACTGTGTAGCCGTTTTACTAATGTTGACTGTCGCCCCAGAGCCGTTTGTTCCATCGCTAGGCTACGTTGCAAGTTCCGCAGGTCGAAAACTGTAAACTGTAACGTGTGCGTGTGTGTGTGTGTGTGTGTGTGTGTGTGCGAATACCGTACGATATGAACGGTATCGCGCAAATGTTACTTACAACACTCGCTCAGCGCTTACGTTGTTTGGCTGTACATTTAACTGCAGCACAAACATGGCCATATGTATTCACTTGTATAACTGATGTTGTTTAGTACAATGGCGACAACAGAACAGAACAAAATTACATTTTATCAGTACCCGGCTGTTGGCCATAACTGATCTCTATAATATATATTTCAAACAAAGTAAAATCAATGGACTTCCTTTTTAACATTACTCAATTCCTTCATCAGGTAGTAGCCGAAAGGGGGATCTTTGGGCAACTTTTTAATTCCCCCCCCCCCTTCCCCACATTGATCCCAATTAAAAGTTTTGAACTTTGTTATATGAAATCCTATACATTAATTTTAATTATTTTTTTAGGGGAGGGGGTTTAAATTTAGAAGTACATAATTTAACATTTAATAATTCTTTAACATATCTACTATATTATAACTGCAATTATAATTTAATGTATTATTTGATTAACTTTAACTTATGATACGAAACCACTGCCAAGAGAACAATTAATACAGGAAAATTGAAAGGTTTACAATTGTATGTGATTTTTACTCCTTATGTCGGCCTGGCGATACAGAACCTCTAATAAGACAGTTTAAAATGTAACGTTCATTAAAAATGGCCGAATTAAACACTTTTTAAGATTGTCGGTCTACTGCGCCCCACCCTGCAGTAGAAACAACTCAAGTATATCATTCTGCACTAGTACAACATGCACTGTCTACTAATGTTTTGAATAATCATCCATATAGGCCTAACAAGACTTACCTCCGGTCACCTTTTCCATGTTCGACATCTCGTTAAGGGCCTCATTATCTTGTTAGCGGCAAAATAAAGAGTTATGTTGTTTCTGCATGCCCTTTTAGATTACGATTACGCCCAGCCACACTACTAGACAAGTACAAAAATAAAGAAAAACTGCGTAGACAGTGTACAGAAGATTCCTATACATTGCGGAAACTAATAAAAGTAATAAATAAACATGTACTTCCGTTTTTTTTTTACCACACAAAAATACAGGCATATTATTTTTCGTCGCTGCACGAAAAAGGCTGAAATTGTTATAGTCAAGAATTAACTATGTAACTAAACAAACAAATATTTCTCACTTAAACCACGTGGTATAAATGGACTCTATCCACTGCCAAACATAAGTTAATAAATGAATGTGACTAGGCAATCGCAACCAAAAAACAACCACAGATGAAAACGGAACAGTACTAGCTAGGTCGTCTGATGTGATTATTTATTATTTGCTTGTGATGTCTTTTTGACTTAATATGTGTCGCTCAGTTAGAAAAGTAAACTGTGCATTATCTGAGAGGCAGATGGCAAGTTCGTATGTACAGTGCCAGTAGCATAAGAGCTGTTAGCTTAATTTTGATAGGCTCTGTTGCAGAATGCCTACATTCCGTAGCTTTATTATAGTTAATAGATACACAACATAAAGGATAAGAACTGCAAAATATCCTTAAATGACACTGAATTCCGTATTCGGTCACTCCCGAATCTACACCAGTGGCGTGTGGTTGTGTTGCAAAGTAAGCTGGTGCTTGCTCAGTGCCGTACATTCTCGGCGCACTCAGCAGGAGCCAGTAACCACTGTGCAGCCTAGGGACACTGAATGCATTCCGACCAATCACAAGCGAGCAGCGAGGGACCCATTACACGGGTCCTGTGGCGTCAGCTTCTGAACTACGTTTCAGTGGTGGAAGAGGAAATTAGCAAGCAACAGGGTACAGCACACAGCTAACGTTATCTTAACTTGCAACAGTTCACCACACGCCCACTGATCTACACATCGCTTCATCCTCGATACGGTTTAAAACATTAGCTACTAAGTGATATCCAAATATCTCTCCTCAAGAAATTTTAATTTCTTAACCACGTCCGACAATAACATTAAAATTACATTTCGAGATAAAGTAGATCATCATCATCATAAAGCATTTTTATTATATGCCAAAATAATTTGTACGTGACTATGTCCTAACGAACGACAGTAACTTTACGCGAAAAAATTATAGAAAATTCGTGACTACTTAGAAACTCTGCGACACTTTCTTTTATATTGATGACTCAGAATTACTTTCGTATCACAGGAAAAAAAATTAAATATTGATTTTAAGTTCTGATCTTAGATCGCAAGGTTACAAAAATAATGGCTAAAAACAAAGAACTTGCACAGTGGACCAGAACCCACGAAAACATAGCCAAACATTTTAGAAGTCGCAATTTCATTTACACCTTCTCTATGTTTTGAGGCTGAAAAGTGTTTCGCCAAAAAGCTGTTTTAACGTAGGCCTACTTGGCGTTCACTTTTAATTTGGTTGGTTTGTGAAATAAGCATTTTGTCAAGAGTAATATATTGCTAGTTAGAAAGTCTGAAGAAACGGTACTCATGTTAAATCTTTTACCATGGCAAGTCTCGCCTCTACTGGCTGTGGCCCTGCGTTTATACAGACAAAATGTTGCCAGTTTGTGGATTTTCGTATATCTCAACTAAAAAAATAATCACCACTGGTACTTGGTAGCAAGAAGATTTCCATTTCTACGTAGTACTTGGTGAGTGCTGGAGCACTTTCGGGAACCAAACATTCGAACTAGTCCCTCGACCTGATTGGCCAACCTCGAGTCACGGTGGCAGAAATTCTTAAAGCATAAAAATTAGTTCTCTGTGTTAACGCCTTATTAAAACACAATTTCCAGATGATGTGCCTAGTGAAATGAGTTGATGTTTATTATTGGGCTCTGGCAGAATTGGCAATGTTGGTGGCAGTGCCGGTGCCTAGTGAGCTCTATGCATGCTGTCGGAGGTCCAATCACCACTTCGCTTGCACGCCAGAAACGACAGTACTAACTCTAGCGTGGTAAGCTAGCTTACGTTTTAAGTGTTTGCATCATTTGTTGTGAAACATGGGGCAATGTAAGCATCACATACACCGTAAATTTCAATCAGTGAGAAGTTCACTGTTTCAATCAGTTAACAGCAGCTGACTGATAGTCACTTCAGTGAATTTACTTGAGGAATCAGTGAAAAGATGCTAGTTTTCCTTCACTTATTGGTTGTTTGACTGATGATCAGTTAAACACCGTGTAAAAATGGTCGTTAAACAACGTTTATAAAGTGAAATAATAAGGCATAAACTAATAAAACCATTACAAAATAATTTCGAAAATGTGTTTCTTCTTTTGAAACACCATTTTATGAGCTAACACGATCATTCAACTTTTCATCCCGTTTTTACGTCTTTAATTTCGTTTTCATCTAATCATCAAAGCTCTCTGTTTGAAGGTTTAAATTTTAAACTGTATATAATGTGGCGAAGAGAGTGCAGTCATATGTACTATTCGATTTAACAATCCTAACGGCACCAATCTAACCAGATACGAAAAGTAAGGGCATACCATTTAAAACTACACGTTTTCGGTGAGGAAATGTAACACACATATTTTCCTCTATAACACATATATATATATATATATATATATTTTTTTTTTTTGGTCAACATGATTTGATAGCTCAGACGGCAAAGCCTATGATATTACATCCTTCACTCATTTCAGTGAATAGTGTAGCCAACAATAATTTTCCCGGTATGTTCACTACTGAAATAAAAGTTACAACTTGTTACAACAAGTTCTACTTTGGTAAATATTGCATTAGAAAACTATACAATAAGGAAAAATTAACCTCTATTGTTTTCATAGAAGGACATTGCTATTGTTGCATTCATAACACGAAATTGTCACCGATTTGTGGAATATATAGTACCTTTTAGATCTTAAGGTATAGCCAGAAATTAAAAATACAATTTATTGCACCACAGTAGACCTAATTAGACTGGATGTTACAAACGACAATAATAATGGCACATAAATTTATAGCAATAGACATTACAATAATATACGTTTTTTTTTTAAATATTAAAACATGGATGTTACGATAAATTCCCATTCTCCTTCTTTTTTTCCCCCTTTCTTGCATTTCCATAATAGCCAACCCTGCAACCGATGTAACTAACTCACACAGGCACTAAGACTAGCCAGCACAAAACGCCACAAATTGTAGGTAATAGAAGGCTACCGCTATCATTACGACAAAGAAGTTCCTGGAACATCCCGGCTAACTGCGTCACATCAGGTGACGCAGATCTTGTTTCCACGACACGGCTTAGAAAACAACAGCCGAAGGTCGCTCCGTGCGAGCTAGCGCAGGCAGGTATCGGCCGGAAGCCCGGTGTGCGCGCCACTTCCGGTCAGGCGGCCAGCTCCTGAGGTCCGCCCACGTACTCGGCACTTCGAGATGCCGTCCGAGCACCTCGCTCCACGAGACATTGAGGAACGTCACTTCACACACGCGCACTTACCCCTCGCTTATGCAGCCATTTGCAGAAAAAAAAAAAAAAAAAGGTGCCGTCGTAGGGGCACAATCGCAGGACATGGTCGTATGTATACAGAAAACACCTAAATATTGTACCACACCAAGCACGTATTACAGGGGACCAACACTTGGTGAACTGTTTCAAGGTAAGCTGGTGCTTGTTCACGACTGTACATTCTCGGTGCACGCAGCACGAACCAATAACCACCGTGCAGCCTAGGGAAACTGAATGTATTTCAATTACAACGAGCAGGCAAGAGGCCCATTATACACGTCCTGAGGTGTCACCTGCCGAACTACGTTTCAGTGATGGAAATGTAAACTAGCAAGCAACAGGGTACAGCACAGAGCAAACGCCAGCTTGCCTTGCAACAGTTCACCACACGCCACTGACTTGCAGGATACGCGTAGTATGGTGTTGGACAGTGGACTACCTGTAGCACGGATATAGGCGGCAGTACGGCATGGACGCATAAAGACATCGGGTGTCCTGAGGAAGAACCTGCCATACCTGTCGCTGCTGACCCTCCGAAATCCGCCGAAGTTGCCGTCCAATCTGGACCCAAACGTTCTGTATGGGCGGGAGGTCTGGGGACCTTGCTGGCCAAGGAAGCATGGTGGCATCACGAAGTCAGGCCAGAGATACCCGCAGTGCGTTGGGCCGGGACACTATACTGCTGGATAATGGGGTTGTCAAGCTGCACAGGGTCGTAGAACTAAACGTATCGCCACGCCGCCAGCGTTCCTTCAATCACGACCAGTGGGGTGCGGGGATAGTAGCAAATGGCACCCGTCGCCATGACACCTTTCGTTGGGGCGGTGCGCCGCTCTACAATGAAGTGTGGGTCATGGAGCTCGCCAGCACGTCTCCACACTCGAATTCGGTAGTCGTTTGTATCCAGTTACAGTGGACCTCTCGGTCTTGTATTTTGAATTTTAACGCAGCGCTCTTAGCCTTGCGGCCTTACCGTACTTCGGCCTCCCAATAGGCGGGGAGGAGGTATCACGTCCTCTCAACGCAAGGAGGCCAAGATTAATGGAACCGGTGGCCAGACCCAAAACCCAAGTCTGGCACGCCTGCACATCCTCACCTCCTCTACCACAGAGGTTGTATCCAGACAGAACCGTGATTAAGTCGCTGAACACCACTCGTCGCGAATATGCGAGCTGCCATGATGCAAGTTATCGGCACAAGGTCACGCCTGCTCGGCGATGCTCAGGTCGTAATGGCAGACGTCGCAAGGGACGCCGAGACGACAGATCCAGCACTGCTAGATAAGGTATTCAGGCGTATCTCCAGCTGCCGTGGCATATGTTTGGACGTTGCGCAGTGACGTCTGTCGAGTGCTAACAGCCTGTCGCACGATGAAACGATCATCCAAGCTGGTGGTCACCAGCGTCGACCCGAGAATTCTCGACGGGCGTGTACACTCCAGTTCCCACTGCGTCTAACACCGACTGACACTGCAGGCAGAACGATTCAATTAAGCGATGCACTGAAACGTCCTACCTGCCCCTGGGAGGCCGACGATACGGCATCTCTCAAACTTATCTAGCTGGACAAAGGCTTTTCGAATGCACCTTCGGGGCATGCTGTGTGTTCAGTGAGCTTAACTCTGTGGCCCACACTGCCACTAAGGCCTTGTTCGGTGTCTTGTGGCTATGAAAGATGGAGACACATGTGTGACTCCTAGTGGCACATACACACATAAAACAAACAACATTACACGCAAATGGTAAACATGTCGGGCTAGACGACACTGTGTGACAAGCTTCGTTGTACTCACGCAACTCGTTCATGGTAAACAATTTTTTTTTTGCAAATGAGTGTATTTTGCATGAGTAACTTTCAGTAAGAGCCAAACACACGAAGCGAAAGAGCGTGACATAAATTATCTTATGCTAGTAAGGAGTGGGGAAATTTAACAACTAGACCAGCAATGCTTAACCTATGGTTCGCGCTTATAATTGGGACTTGGCAGGGGGGAGTGAAATATTTAAAATTTTATAAAAACTTTGTAATTATGTTGCAACTGTGTAACTTTTTTATTTAATAATGAATCTGGTTTTGGCAAATTTTGTTGTGAACTAAACTTGCGATTCTAACAATCTGTAAAGTGAAAAATAAGTAGATTGTACACATGGCAATATTTTCTTGGCGTGACTGAATAATCGGCTAGAGCACGGCTAAATTTACATCATATCAAAAGAATCCTAGAAATCACAAACTTTTTGAAACCCTGAATTAAACTACTATAGACTATTCGCGGTTTCTTACACCCATTTTTAAATCAAACCTTTGAAAAATCTCCCCATGTATGACGTCATTAGTTATTTCCAACGTATACCATATATCACAGGCGTTTTATACTTATGTTCATAACATTTACTTTTTTTCATGTTAAATTGAAATGTCATTCATAATTTATCTATAAATTATAATGCTTCATTTAGAAATAACATGAATAAAAAAGAGCGAGAAATTGTCTGTTGGTAACGCCTTGTGAGAAATAGTTCTTATACAAAATACTGTTACACTGAGTGCGCACGAATTCGATGCGTTGTCACTCTGGTGTAATTTTTTAGACGTCATTAAGCTTAGTTTGGAAAACGCGAAGGAATATCCTGGACGTAGAACTTTTGCAGGGCTTCAGAAAAGTCTGAAGTAACCGCGAATGGTTTATATATAATATTACGTTGGCTGTCAAACATAAACTATCCCTCAGTGTGGTTTAACGTTTACCCTATTCGATGAGAAACCTTTCAATTATCATTTTTATAAAGTTTTGTGTGTGATTAATTTTTTTGAATTTCTACATGGGCTTTCATTGGCGGTACCTGCGACGCGCATCAACTTCATGTGATGAAGAGGCGAATATGTTTTAAGGTTTCGTGGCCAACCCACGCACGACTAAAGCTTTATAGACAGCCTCTATATAAACAGAAGAACACAGCTGCCATGCGTGGAAAATTACAAGTAGAAACAAAATTCCATAATTATTTCTTACGCCAGGGATTTTCAAATCATTTGACCCAGTACCGTAAGTATGCTGATCAGCCGATCACAGAATAAGATTTTTTATTTAGTGGAACTTGGCATTGTTTCGCAGGTTACGGAATACTAGTAAGTTGGGAAATGCAAATAAGCAACTGCCACTAACAAAAACACTAACACAAATACGAAAAAATATTCTATAAAGCATTTGTGGTACTAAAATTTAGTTGGCATACTGACTACGTATACACATTAGTATCATCTTGATGACAAGTTTCCTTAATATTAACATGAAAACTAATTGCCATGCTGCTTTATCATACAATATTGATAATCTCGCACTTACATGCTCACAAAATAGGCGCATGGCATTTCACGGGGGGGCGTTAGTTTGGAAGGATGACCATCAGTGAATGAAGATAGCTAAACATACGGAGAAAGATTGTACGACACAGCAGTACAGCTACTGTGTACCTGTTATGTGTTATGAAGCCCAAGCCCACTGCAACTGCATTCAGCCTGGATTGGGCGTTACTTGTCTCGCCTCCTCCCTGCCATGGTTCTAGCTAGTGGTAGTGCTGCAGTCACGAGGGAGGAAGGAAACGGAGATGTTGTAAGTGGAACGTATGGAGTGCAGAGATTTGGGCGGCTCTTAACATCGAGGTCTTGAGAGCCGATCAGGGTAAAGCGAGGTAAGCATGGAGCAGCGCCGGAATGCAAGGGCGGGGAAACGGAAGATTTCCCAGAAAAACCGCCGACCAGAGCCATAGTCTGGTACGATTCCTACGTGCGAACTGGGATAAGTGGATGCAAGAAAGAAATGCACAGTAGTCGCCTACCCTATCCTTTGTTCTATAGACAAAATTTAATGCACAGTGGTAAATATATCACCGAGATATAAACGATACAAGAAGAGGAAATTAAGACTACGGCAAAGAAACACGCTTCAAACTAGGGACAATGATGACTGGAGATTTCGGAATGTGGAGAGGGCATTTGACAACGATAGGTGGTTTTCAGGTGCGAACACACTACGAACGTGATCCATTACCTGCATGAATGTAGTTGCAACAAGAAACTTCATGCAATGTAGTTCCAATACTAAATACATTCTCGACAGCAGCAGGGAACGAAACAACACCAGTGTGCCTATTTCGCCACGTTGGCTGGAAATAAAGATGGAGACTTCACATAACGTAAACAAACGTGACACACCTTAAACTTACCTTAATTACCTTAAAATTAATATAAATTTTAAACGTAAAGTAGTTTAACAATACTGTAAACTACATAAATACAACTACAAGATGCACGCCTGCGTTTATTAAGGACACCGTTTAAGTTATTTTTGTTTTACTCCCGACACATTCCCCGACCGGTAACACGCGCAAATGTGACGTCAGTGTACGAAACATTCGTGCTCCAGATCGCATGCAGCTGATGCACGAGATCGGACGGGAGTAGAATGAAGGTATAAAGTACATCGCCAGCAGCGAAGGATCGGAGCAATTTCCTTGAGCTTCTTGGGCATTGAAGAGGTGACGGAATTTGGCCCAAGATGTAACACGCTGGGAGCACAGGACAGCCAAGAGACATCCACAACCGTGAAGCAGGAGAGAAGAGAAGGGCGGCACAGTCAGTCTTCAGCGCCGATGGGTATGAGAGTGAAGCGAAGTGGAGAAGGGGCGAGGCAGGATTGCGAAGATAAGAAGATACGTGAATACCCTGAGATGACCAACCCACCAAAGTCAACGCACCAGAAACTGTTCCTACACTCTAGGAAATTATTTGTAAATTTACCACATCAGCGTGCACGTACAGTGAAAAGTGCGAATGGTAAAATATTTTCCCATGCACCGTGGTAACTGGTAACGTTCCTACAATAGCTCCGGAAACTCCCAACTTTGTATGGTAGCAATGCCAGACATTCCCATTTCTTCAGACTGATACGTGATGCTATTTCCATACACTGTATGGGTTAAAATCTTCCATTAAAGCTTAGGAAGTTTACCGGAAAATGTTATATACCGTAGAGTGGCGGATAACAGGGGGTCGGTCAGACCTGTTCCCACAAGGTATGCGACTGTTCAACAGGCAAGGGAACCCAGCGAGAAATCTTGTCTTCTCAATCCCACGATCTCAAGTGGGAGTAGTTACTTTGCAGAGATTATTTTGAAGAATTACGTGATAGGACAAGTACGTACTGTGATGGCTCCGCGAGTAAGTGGTAGTCGTGGTCCGTCCCGCCAGTTCAAGTGTGCTTCGCCGTGAATATGCACAAGCTCTGCCATTGTTTCACGAGCGCGTGTCGTCCTCGGGAATTTACCAACCTCGTAAAGCCAGAGAATCGTAAAGACTATGATTTTTTTTATTCGAGAACCCTAAGACCGGAACCATCAACTAAATAGCGAAGAAGTTTTCGGAGCCACAAAATACACAAACCATTTGCCGAAGTGAATGCGTGGCATAGATACACAACATATATATATATATTATATATATATATATATATATATATATATATATATATATATATATATAAAAGGATTAACACAGCATCCAGAGTAGGGCCCTTAAAAAATCATCATGCTAGAAAACATAGTCCCTGCCATCCAATGGGGCCGTGGTGGCTGATTAGTTAGCCTGCTCGCCTCCCACCAAGGCGAACCGGGTTCAATCCCCGGCCGGGCGGGGCGACTCCTGGATTCCCGCACGTGGGAATCGCGCCGGACGATGCCGTTGGTCGGTGGGTCTTCTCGGGGATCTCCCGTTTCCCCCACCCTTTCTTTCCGGCGCTGCTCCACACTCACCTCAATCACCCTTACTGGATCTCGAAGACTTCGTTGTTAAGAGCCGCCCAAATTTCTTCCCTCACTCACTCACCCTATCATCCAATATCTCTCTCTATTGTAAACACAGTATAGCTGTTTCTGTTTCATGTCTGCTTCTGTTTTACACTGCTTGAAATATTTGCCTTTACAGACAAAACACTATCACGAACCCTTGAACTATAAACATGAACAAAATAACCCAATTTACTTCTTTTTCTAGATATCATTTGGCACAGAGCCATCAAATGTTCAATAAACAACGCCACCAGGCAAACATCACGTATGTCGAACGAATGGACTTAACAAATGAATGAAAATTTTTAAGTCAATTCTTTCGATATACGCGATAGGCGAACAACTATAGCCACAAGAACAAGAATATGATACAAATTTCGACAGCTACTTTAAAACATTTTACACGCTTAACTTCAAATCCCATAAAAGATGACTCAGACATTGCGATGTGCTTGCCTACATCCAACTATCGATTCTTTCAGAACTTCCTTCAGAGTACCAAGATATGCGATATACATATTATTGAAAGTTATATAGAAGAAGCGCTGTTGAGGAGCACCGTTCACACGAACTGAGTCCGTGTGATGTTTACAGATAGCAACGTTACAAATTTGCTCCCAATTTCGATCAATAGTTACAAGTTAAATTTCCTGAACGATTAATAACTTGGAGATGTTATATCCTGTAAAGAAAATTATTCTTTCCACTATAAAAAAAATTACAATTCCCTAGTCTAGTCTTCGTCAATAGCGAAATTAAGTGTTGTTTTAAATTCGAAACGGTTAAATACTCCAAAAAAGTAATTCCTCAAATCCAGAAGAAAGATATCCGTACGAAAAATAAAAACGGCAGTAGTTTCCACCTCTTGCTAAAACTCTAACTACAGTAACTTGGGGAAATTAGTTCTCTGATGTTCACATGCCGTCACCTCAAGAAACATAGCGCACACTTGACAAATTTCGTTCCGGGGTGATGAAGCACTCCTGTTCGAACAAAACACATAAACGTATCCCAGATTTTCACCATTTCTATTTTACTTTGAATGTTGTTCCTGTATGACTGTGTTGTTTACGATAAGTGTGAACTATATTCTTTTACGGAAACAGAAATTTTAAATAGTGAAATATAAATCCGGTAATAACCTGCACGCTTTTTGCTACACAAATGCATGATACACAGCTGACAGAAACAATAATCGGCCCTGATTATTAGAATATATCAGTGATTAACATTACCACAGTTTTTTTATTTCCAAGCAGTTATTGTGTACTCACTGGGACCTAATATCGTTTTCAAAATTCTGCAGAATTCCAGAAATATAAAACATTATCAATTTTATAGTTAAATAAGCTCCTTGAAAATAGTTTTTGCTTGTAAGTTTGACCTGTGAAAGACAATGTTGAAGTACATTGTAAAGCAAGTGGTAGCCAGCTGCTCCCGTGACGCGATAGAACAGCCAGCTACTCTGCTGGAGCGCCGAGGCAGACCTTCACACCCCTCCGGCCGACGGCAATGGGAGCGACCCATGCAATTTTAACGAGTTCTGCTGTATATTTAATTATTGTAATATTTATAAAAGCTCGTACGGCGAAGTTTGCGGGACCAAGAGAAGGGGTGGTAGAAGGGAGTGAAAGTGGGGGGGGGGGGGGTTGGTCTCCATCTCATCTCCGCCTGGTTTGGTCGATAGTGTTCTTACAAGAGGGGGTGAGCGGGGAAAGGGGCGAAAGGTTGGTAGTCGATACAGCAGGGGCGCGCGGAGCGGGACATCACGTACAGTGCTGCCAACGACGAGGAACTTCCCCCAACTACGAGCCGCCGGCGCACGTTTCTCTCTCGCCGCAGGGATGGCTGGCACGATCCTCGGGGTCTTGATTCCCCCACCATACTTCCGCGATCGAAAATGTTCTGTGGTGACAGGTGCCCGACGACATGAAGGCGCAACAAACATCTCACTTGAATACGCGCCGCACGGGACACACAGTCACAGAAAAGATAAGCACCAAAGCGAAATGGAATGACGTCCCACGACATACTCACCCGCGACGGGAGATTTACTATCACACCATTGCCGATACTGGCATTCCATTTGCTTGGGCAGACAAGCTAGCGTACGGCAGTTTCACTTCCTTAACATTTTTTTTAGACCGTGTTGGAACTGGCATATCTCGCTAATAAATTGGTCACGTGACCCAATTTTGTATACAAAAATTGTGACGTATTTTATAAATTTGTAAATCGTTTTTTGTATGCAGCGAACGTTTACGAAAATACAAAATCACAACCACATTTGCTTTCGTTTCGAACCAGCATACAAGCTTAACAGATAAAATACACTTACAAAATGAATTGAATTTGGAATAAAGAACTGTGCTTTACCATCTGACAGCTGTAAATTTGTCAACAGTTACTGTAATATATTGCAAAATACAATACTGGGCTTATAATTTTCAAATAAGATAACATCCAGGTAATTCAATAACTACACGAAATTATTTTTTTATTTTTTTATTTATTTATTAAGAATTGCGATTCCCGCAAATATGTTTATTTTCCGACTAAAATTTCTACGTGTTGCTACCATTGCTGAACAAGTTACCGTCAACAGCATCTATATAGAAACCTACAAATAGCAAATTACTAAACAACGAAACGTTCAATTCAAACACGGCCTTAGTCTGTAACTACGGTCGAAATGAAAAAGAATGCAAAAGACGATTCTCAAAGTTCATATGCACATGGGGACGATCTGAAAACTTGTAACGTTGCGGGCTTTCAGAGATTATTATAATAATATTATTACCTTTTTGGTTTTCGAATATTTGATTGTGGTGACGATAAATTAAGATAATTATCAAATTACGATTTAAGCGAAGTGCAGCGTAAGATTGGTTATGTCACGAGTTTGTCAAGGTAGAAATTATTTAGAGATTACTGCTGTTGTTATCGTTATGATTAATTTGTCCTTAGAGGCTTATTATAAAGTATTGTAAATTTTCAATCGCGTAAAATTGAAGAAAAGTGTCCCGATTGGCTCTCGTCTCGTCATTGCTGATTGGAGGAGAAATGTGGCGTGGTCAGACGATAGCCATTCAGAGAGCAGATAACAATAAGTATGATGCTGAAGTTCCAATCGAATTTTTTTTTCGGTAACAAATGTAGTCACCACCGCTGAGGATGTACGCGTGTGGGTGATTACGAAGGAAATTATGACTAAGAAATAATTAATAATATGTTTATGCAAGCAGTTCATCTTTAATTGTTGCAAAGTTTTTTTTTTTTTTAATTTCATCCTCGATAATGTACATCGAGTGATTTTTGTCTAGTTTGCTGGAGAAGAAGAACGAATTAGTAAAAAAGGAATACATAATTTCGGCCTTCTATTTCTACTGTAATGTCACAAACTATCGAAGGACCGAGCAACCCATGAAATACAACTCTGTTTTGAAAAGACCAAATACATTCATCTTGCACTTTTTTTTTTCATTGTAAAAAAAAAAAAAAAACTCCTGCGTATCCGCTTCACAGTCCAAAATAATTTAGAAGGAATCCTGCAGCAATTACCAACTAAATTATACCGATACACGCTGTTTTCGTAATCGTGAGCTGAGCTGCAGTGCCGCTCCAAAGAGTTAAGTTAGCTAACTGCGCTGCTTGTTCGTTCACATGTATGTAGCATTACACTAAACAAGAAACAAAAAATAACTTTGCACTTTTTTTTGTTTGCTCGCCTAAAAATACTTTCCCCTGGCTTTAAGACAATACTTATCGCAGCATTAAGAAATAAAAAAATTACCGTCCTTAACATTCACGACCACAGCCAGTTTTACAGGTTGCTGACAATTCTGGTAAGCATTCATGGGTAACACTTCTGTGCGTAGTAGATAATTAAGACAAAAAACACGTCTAGAGCAATCAGAACAAGCCGCATCGCTAATAACTTACAAACAAGTTTTCGGAAATGTATCAAACAAAAAAAAAAAAAAATCCTAGCAGATGGTAAGAAATCAACACGAAAAGTTTTATTTGTTTGTTTGTAAAGTGTACAAAGACATGCCTGCAAATAGTCTGGGCATTATAGTACGCAACTCTTGAGGAAAAAATATTAATTCATGCTCAATTCGTATGTATATTTGAATCAGCAAACTTATCTAACGACATCTTGACGGGAAGCACTGGATATAATATTAAAGCAATATCATTTTTTTTTCTTTTGTGATAACCATGCGCATTCTACTTTCACATTATAAGCATTTAATAAATTTTTCCTTCACAAAAAAATGCAAGGAAGAATTTATTTTACATATTATGGAACGTTGGGCATTTAAAAAAAAAAAAAAAAAAATTCAGAACATACGTTTTCCTCTGTAAGCGCTTCTTCTCAAAATCAAGAATGAAAAAATTCTTTCAACTGACTGCAAAACACCTTAGGACACTTCAAATCCATCACTTCTAGTGATTCGTTTTTTATTTTCTTGGCCACTTTTGATTCTATAAATATTTTTTTCCTGTAAACACACTGAGAATAAGAAACGTTCGTACCAAAGATTACTTTTCTAACTACGCTAGTAAATATGACGCTTTATATGATTAAATACGCAGTATCTCCTCCCACAAATATCCTGCATTTTTCTTTAAAGGAATTCCATTTCATGCACAGGCTTGCAGTTTCACTTCTAGGTTCTCTTTTTTATACGTCACACAACTTACCTTTCTGTTTGGTTGAATGTTAGCATAAATAAACACTAGTTAGAATTCGAAAACTGACATCCAAACAAGTTACTCCCACAGCTGCCTATTACGAAATTTTACGGCGCAAAGTAAATTGAAAACCTTAAGATCGCGGCGGCAGGGAAGAACTATTAGATAAAAACACACAAATATTTGCACGTGTAAGGAAATAAAAACCTGTAAATATTACTGAGAAGAACCAAACATCATATACTCAACGACGGCTTACAAATACATGTTGCGCGCATTTGGAATTGTGCCTGTACACAAAACAGCTCGGCTACAAATAGGTGACCGCTTTTTATGGTGTAGGATACTTGTCAATTTCAATACTTATTACGAACACACTTCTTGTAAATAATGGTTTATGCGTTAAAAATTATATTTTAACCGAAGACATTTCATGACACCATAATATCATGCATGTTAGTTGCAAACTTAAGAATTTTAAAGTTATGAAACGCATGAAAAATTTTATTCTTGGTATTTCAGGAGAGTTGTGAAGTTACATTGTAAAAAAAAAAATTGCATATTTCTAAATTTCGAAGATGATCGCATTTATAATTTTCTAAACATTTACTAAGGCAGCAGTTATGACGCTAACGTTCATGATCACCTGCTCCTTATTGCCCTCCAAAATCTGACCACCAAAGTTACAAGATTCTGCTATCACCAAACCGGCACCACATACCCGCAATCAACAAAACGAGGATGTGAGTACAATAAAATCACTTTATCTGTATGACCGTCCATATTTCAGCTGTAAAAAGTTTACACGTAACAGAAATGTTTGTACTGCATGCTATAAGTTAATTAATTAAAAAATCAGTTTTTTTTTAGTTTTAATCCTCTTGTACTGAGGTATTGTTAATACACGACTACATATAGGTATATGCTGTTCACGATAAAATGAAAACTTTTGAAAGCCCTGCCTCCGCCTTACGTAAAATTAACATTGACATGAGCCTCATCACTTTATTCATGCGTAGGTCAAGCGAAACCCTGAAATTATTGGAAAATTAAATATGTTACAAATCTAATCATTCTTATACTTAGGCGCATTAAAAAGAAACAGACAGGAAAATAAATAATTTTAGTTTGCACAAATGGTTACCTCACGCTATTTATTTGACGTAAAGATATGGAACTATTTCCAGCCACCATTACAACTTTACTGTGTACTAGTCACTCAGTGCGCTCGTTAAAATATATGCAGGCAGAGGCAGTGACTTTTTTCTAAGGTTGATTTCAAAAGTGCTCACTTTATCGTGAACAGCCCTATACCTTTATGTAAAGGCTGTTCACGATAAAGTGAGCACTTTTAAGGCCCTCCCTAACAGGTATTAACCGCAAATAAATATATCTTATTGCGCCTCAGGCATAAATTTTGATGGTGGTGAAATGTATACACTGTGTTTATTGGTCATATTGCAATGTTTATACTAAAAGCAGCAGGAAGCTGGAAATCTGATGAAAGGAAAAATTTATAAGGGCCTTAAAGTGCTCACTTTTCGTGAACAGCCTATAACGAAAAAACGGTCACTATAGCGAACTGGAATTTGGCTAAATCTAGGCATTGTACTACACAATGTATGACCGAAAATTAGGCTACGTACAGCTGAATTAGACGGAGTTTGGCAACACTGCTCCGAAGCTCGAGGGCGATCTGAAAGTATGCTGTGCTAGTGTACGGTAGATGTACCCCGGCCACGTCACATTTCCGTACTCACGCACAGATCCCGCCAGCAACCTTCCAAAATTAGGCTACGTACAGCTGAATTAGACGGAGTTTGGCAACACTGCTCCGAAGCTCGAGGGCGATCTGAAAGTATGCTGTGCTAGTGTACGGTAGATGTACCCCGTCACGTCACATTTCCGTACTCACGCACAGATCCCGCCAGCAACCTTCCCAAAATTAGGCTACGTACAGCTGAATTAGACGGAGTTTGGCAACACTGCTCCGAAGCTCGAGGGCGATCTGAAAGTATGCTGTGCTAGTGTACGGTAGATGTACCCCGGCCACGTCACATTTCCGTACTCACGCACAGATCCCGCCAGCAACCTTCCCAAAATTAGGCTACGTACAGCTGAATTAGACGGAGTTTGGCAACACTGCTCCGAAGCTCGAGGGCGATCTGAAAGTATGCTTTGCTAGTGTACGGTAGATGTACCCCGGTCACGTCACATTTCCGTACTCACGCACAGATCCCGCCAGCAACCTTCCCAAAATTAGGCTACGTACAGCTGAATTAGACGGAGTTTGGCAACACTGCTCCGAAGCTCGAGGGCGATCTGAAAGTATGCTGTGCTAGTGTGCGGTAGATGTACCCCGGCCACGTCACATTTCCGTACTCACGCACAGATCCCGCCAGCAACCTTCCCAAAATTAGGCTACGTACAGCTGAATTAGACGTAGTTTGGCAACACTGCTCCGAAGCTCGAGAGCGATCTGAAAGTATGCTGTGCTAGTGTACGGTAGATGTACCCCGGCCACGTCACATTTCCGTACTCACGCACAGATCCCGCCAGCAACCTTCCCAAAATTAGGCTACGTACAGCTGAATTAGACGGAGTTTGGCAACACTGCTCCGAAGCTCGAGGGCGATCTGAAAGTATGCTGTGCTAGTGTACGGTAGATGTACCCCGGCCACGTCACATTTCCGTACTCACGCACAGATCCCGCCAGCAACCTTCCCAAAATTAGGCTACGTACAGCTGAATTAGACGTAGTTTGGCAACACTGCTCCGAAGCTCGAGAGCGATCTGAAAGTATGCTGTGCTAGTGTACGGTAGATGTACCCCGGCCACGTCACATTTCCGTACTCACGCACAGATCCCGCCAGCAACCTTCCCAAAATTCGCTAAACCTGTTAACTTCGCGAGTTCATTCAACTTGCTTGGGCTAAACTCGACAGTTCTGTACACACACCAGGTGGTATCACTAGTTCATTGGCTGGTACCTTAATCAGGAACTTTGCTGGACGTGATTCGCTCAACCTCTTTCTAATAAGTGTATTATTATTGGTTCATAGGGAGTCCCGCTGGGCGTGCTAGATAATGAGTGGCCCAATCACACAAAGAACATGAAAGCACAATTGTTCAATGTCTTGCCTAAAACAGCTTGAACTATCGACGATTTCTAGTTTCCATTCGTGAGGCAGGGAAATACAATCAGCCTATAGTCTATTCACAGTATCTTTACGCTTTTTTAATCAAATCTTTGAAAAATCACCCTTTGTATTACGTGTTCGGTTGTTTTATAAATACGTAACAAATAAATCACAAGCGTTTTACACTTCTGTTAACATAAAAGTGTCTTATTTTTGGTTAAATTGGGTTTTTACCTAAATTATATCTATGAATTATTATTACATTTTATTTACAATTAATACGAACAAAAGCAAGGGAAATATACGTGTGTCGGTAATTCCTAGTACGAAACAGTTCTAATGCACAACATTATTCAACTAAGCGCGCACAAATATTATGCGAAATCACTTCGGTGTAAATTTATAGACTTAGTTAGACTTTGTTTCTACACGGCGGAGGAATATCCTGAAAGTAGAAATTTAGCAGGGCTTCAGAAAAAGTTAGAAGTAACCGTAAATTGAGTATATATGTTGGTAGCAAACAGTATTCCGCTCGCCTATTCCAACTAGTGATCATTGCGAAAGTACCCATATTAATTTCATGGTAGATCTAGATCCCTCTTTTCCTCCTGTATTCTCGAAGCTGATTATCACACCCTACATGGAGAGAAGAATATTAATTTCACGCTACCAGGTGATGTAAAAGCGAGCAAAACAAGAGTACGAAATATATCAATTAAACTTGAAGTAATATGTTCGCAGTAATATATAACCGAGAGAAAAAAATCCCACAACATTGCTCTTACTATATAGACATTTAACTCTCAGTTTCAGTAATTCACATTATATTCTATAAATAGTATGGAAAAATCATGGTATTTAAAAATTCACTTATACAAACACGAACATTACAACATACATAAATTGAACGGTATCACACATAAATATATACATATTACCTGAAAAAAAAGGGCACCTGTAACATAATGAATATTTATTTCGTGCACCTAACAGTCGCTGTCACAAACTGGAGCCACATAGTAGTTTTCCGTTGCCTTCTGGGATGCACGGTTAAACTGAGTGAATGTGAGACTGCAATGATTGAGAACCTACGAGAATCGAACACGTGATACCCTTGTTACAAAAACCTCGGTGGGCGTTTGAGACAGTTAAGCATGGAAGCACTACGGGCGAAGATGGCCAGTGCAACATCACCAGGTACAATACAGTAAACTGGCGTACGGTCTTGCTGCCGCGTATCGTAAAATTACATGACTAAGCCTCAACTAAAACAAATACAAAATGTGTGTTTTATGGTCTATACTAGCTGGAAACTTATTTACTTGAATGTTTACACCAGAACATCATCATAAAAACACACTTCTTTGGTCATTTTTGTATAGAAAACAATTGCTACATACATTGACACAACTTGAATTACTATTTTTTTTAGAGTAAGATCTCACAGAAGAACGTTCAGGAATCATTCAGTAAAGAGCAGATTCATTACGCTGTGAATGCCAGCAGCAGTGTTGACATCCTAAAGACCAGCACGTACGCTGCAAGCGTTAAGAAACTCGGCTACAAATGAAATCAAGATACGCTCCAAACGTGAAGAATTTTCACACTACAATTCGTAATACAGCAAATAAAGACTCCTATTTTCAATGTAAGTACTTAGATTTATAAATTATTTAATAATGCATTGTCAATTGGATACTTCAAAGAAGAAATTCAAGCGTTGTTCAAAACATTGCGAACACAAAGTGTTACAATATTGTGAGAACGTTTTTCCTCAGAAATGAACAGAAAATAGAAAGGAGGGAGTTTTAATGTCTTTCATTGGGGGGGGGGGGGGGGGGGGGAAGAGAAAAAAAAAAAAACCTTTGCGCGAGTACGTAAGTAACATTCGCGTATACCCAATCTACAACACGCTGTATGACCGTGGTGGTATAGTGGTTAGCCTACTCGACTCCCACGGAGGCGAACCGGGTTCGATTCCCGCCGGGCTCACCCCTGGGACGATGCCACTCGAGGATCTCCCGCTCTCCTGCCATTGCATTCCATGCTCATCTCGCTTCATCATCATCGGCTCTCAAGACCTCGATGTTAACAACCGCCCAAATCTGTTCACTCACGCTATTCGACCTAAAATGAGGCTAAATGAAACTGAATTAGACAGAGGTTGGCACCACTGCTCCGAAGCTCTAGAGCTCACTGAATGTACGTTGCTAGTGTCCTAGAGCGTGGGCAGTGCGCGGTCAACATCGCGCGGTTGCATGTCGCCTCCTCGCAATAAAGCCGACCGAGGCGGCACGGCGTGTCCTTAGAAGAAGTCACAGACCCCGGACACAGTCTTCAAACTACTCGTGTGTGCACGTCTGCGAACTAGTTTATGTACACGAGGCGGTGCTTAGCAACGCAGAACAACGCCAACAGTAAACAACCTCAGTGGAGAGGCGAATGACCGAGCCAACTAGGCACTCAAGCATCATTTATTCACATGCGCCTTTCTTACTATTTATTTTCGCGAATAAACACATGCATGCGCCTTGTATTAACACGGCAAGGTTAAACAGGTATGCGGTGGACAAACAGAAGAAAGGAACGGCCGCCACACACAAGCCGCCGTGCGCTCAAAAATGTAAATAAGTTACGTCTTATATTTCTAGTTACGTAATCGCCCTTCAAACTCTGTTGCCGGTCGAGTTGACTCGGAGAAAATAATCGAATGGTCTTAGCGCACGGACCGGAGTATTAATGACAAAACAACTGATTTTATTTCAAAATTAAATACATATCCATTCACGCTCTGACTGTTGAAATTTAATGTATCCTTTAACCGGTTACAGAAGTCGCTATTAACTGAAAATAAAACATATACATATATGGTTTATATTCCAGTGTTTTACCGGAGTAAGTAACAATAAACTGACTACGATCATAGTACCCCATCATTAGATTTAGATATATATTCACGTCCTTCTCACTGAAACCAAACAATCCATTATTATTATTACTTCTAACATAAATTCAAAAAATAGCATTCACCACATTACTATAACACATTTTGCGGATAATTCAAGTACGTTGAAGGAATTTTGCACGTCGAGGCCTAAAAGCGTGTGAGCGCTAGGTGCGACCGAGACATGCGTATCAACTCTCTCATCGCCTCTATGCGCAAAAGCATATGATCTGGCGTGCAGTCTTGCCGTACATAACGCACCTCTACGAGACTTTCAGCGGAGACCCTACCATTTTATGACATAACAATAAAAAATAAAGGTTTGATGCACGTACTTATTCCTTTTTTAACGCTTTGTACCGGAATGTTTAAAACTACACATGATCGCGAAAACACTCGTTTGAGCCATTTTCGCTATCACAAAACCATGCTTTAGAGAGAGATGGAGGAAACTGAAAAACGTATAGAGACGCGTAACGTTTCTTAAATGCTATTCGTAAGCAGACCTCGCTTAGACACGTTCGGCGGTTTTTTGATAAAATGTTTTCTGTTGGAACTCCGCACACCGTTCGGCGACCAACCCAAGTGGCCACCTTAACCTACTTTTAACACCAAAAAAGTTTTTAAGAAGTTTTTTCTGGTTTAGAATGTTGGTATCACGCCATAAAATACGAAAACTATCCGCTAACAGTCATTACAGATTAAACTAGTCTTCACGTCTTCCACACGATACATATTTCCGACTGATATTGTTTATCTGTATTAAACAATAGAGAAGTGGTAAAAAAAAAATCGTTCTTGCACTCAACTATTTGCCTGTGATAGATACGTACATGTTTCTCAAATGGCATCGGCGGATACAACTAAATAACTGAATGTTAGACCCTGCCCATTAGACTATGATAGACTCCTTATACGGTGAACTGAGCACTTTTGAAAACTCTGCTTAAGATCTACTTGCATGCGATCCATTCCCATTTAGTTTTAATTCGGGCTATGTCAATTCAATATTATTGTTCAGTGTACGCCTAGATTGGGCAAAAGGAATCGGGTCACCAAAGCGTGTGTTGTGGTTAGCACAGTTCATGTCCCTAAGGGCAGTTCGTAGTGACATGCGCCCAGTAAAGTTGGTAACGACGAAGGGAAGTAGTTCCATGTCTCAATGTTGAATTAAATGTGTTCGATATACATTTGTCATTGATCGGCGACCATTGGAACTGGCGAGCTGGAAGATTTCCTATGACTCTTACACACTACTGTGGATAGTCTTTCGCCTTTGGTAGACTTGTGACGTGATCCAAGTTTTCAGATTCCTACCTTGCGCTCAGCGCAAAGAGAATCGTGGAGGAGGCGAAAAAATGTCGCAACTGAAAAATAAGTATGTATGGTCATCGAAGTTCACCACAAAAGTGAAAATAAGCTACTATGTTTTATACGTGAAAATTTTTTTTAAACTAGTTGGGTAAACGGATAAACCTACGAGCACAGATAAATGTTCAGAGGTCGTGCAGGAGTAATTACGGTAACTCATAATTTATGACGTCCTACCACCTTTACAGCCTATCTTCCTCGCGGCTGAACTACTCAATGGGCTGTATTAAGAAACAAATCGTTAAAACACATGGTTTAACTAGTCGAGGTCTAAACCTGTCATCATGGCTGTCCATTTCTTAGTCAGAAGCAACCTTTCCAACTTATTTAGACCATGTCTAACACGTGTTTAACTAATCACAGTTGAAGCTTCGGAAAAGACTTGGCAACATCGCAAAACTGTTAGTTGTTATTGCAATAAGATATGCATCGTGTTCGTATTATTACTTGTTTTGCATAAAATATGCGTATATATCAATTTATGTTACGTATGATTTGTTGAAATTATCGGAGGGCAGGAACAGTGTGATGATACGAATATCAAACAAAAAAACTATCGCCACCCTGCTATGCAGTAAAGTAAAACTGCTCACTTTAAATTAATTATTTAAATCGCGATTTTATAAACTGGGGTAAAAATTTGACTGGCCGTTCAATGTAGTGTATTATTCTCTCTTATAAATTTATACAGGACGCCACTTAAATATAAAATAGGTCCAACTCTATCTCAGTAATGTCATGGGTTTAAAAAAAAAGATGTTGAAACGATTGGCTAAAAATTATAAATACTTTTTGCCATACACACTGCTCGTCATGATGAATGAGAAATCAAACAGGAATAAATAATATCTTCAAAAACTCAAAATTCCAACTGAACTTTTCTACTTTTTATAGCCGAGCACACAAACATAACAAATGGGAAAAAATTAAAGATAGCATATATAACACAGCTCATTCTTCAAGATAGCATTTTTTTTTTTAAATTGAACTCAAGACTAAGTATCGGTAACAGAAAATAAATATGAATATAAGGACATACTACAAAAATTAGCTATGTCGAATAACTTTCACAGCTCACTTTCCAGAAATACTATTATTTAGAAACGTATAATATTTTTATACGAAATTTTTTTTTAGAAAAAATAACACATCTGTGAATTTTAGCTAGTTTGAAAGCGTGTCGGTACGTACCTCGTGGGTTACATACATGTCTGGAATAGAGAACAATTAAAATACTTCAAATACACGTAATTACATATGTTTACCACGGTGACGCCATTAGAGCATAGTTAAAACATCTGCAAGATCTAGTTTTGAAGCCCAGTATTTATTTTGGAAGCGCGGTATTAAATAATAACAAACGAGCTATCATAACCTTACCTACTTTTCTGAACGAACACGAAAATCTGTTAACGAAGTCGTACATTAAAATTATACGTTTACTAAATATTGCTAGTTATGTTACTGACCTCGACATAAGCATGAATTAATATTCGAGTTGATATTTCGTTAACTAAAAACAGAGGCACTGTCAGTGATGTAATGGGAAGTATTATTTAATCAACAAATTCAATATCCAAAACCTAAAATCTGTCACCACTATATTTATTACAAGCTTAGTCAGGCGTTAAACTACCACCTAACTAGTTAAAAGTAAACCATAGCTAGCTAAACACTGACTAAAATAGTCACCTATAATATCTTCCGAATACGTAAAAATTGTGTTAGGCGACTACCTATGGCTATATAAACAATAACTTTAGTTTATACCATGTTTAAATCGGCTCTGAATACAGCGCAAAGAGCCTTAGATGGCGCGCCAAGTTACCAGTTCTCTAAACCACATAAACTGTTAGGACCGGTGGCGAATGTGTGAGCAGCTGCAAAGTGCAGTATGTGTCGCGAAAGTTGGCAGAATTTGTCGCAAGAAGGAAGTCGTAGGGGCAATAGTTCACCGACCGCACGTCTAAATCCCAGCCTATCAGTTACTTGCAACATTAACTGTTAACAGTCCCTACTGAGCAGTTTGTTTAATACGTCAATCATAAGTGGGAAGGTTGACAGAATCAATGTGAAGATATTTCACGAATGAAGACATGTTTCCTAATCACTCTTCTACGGGCAATATTTTACGTCTGGAACGTTTTCAATATGATTACGTTTCAATTGATCTGTATTATATCACTAAACTGCCTGCGGATCCCTTCCCCCATTCCTGCTTGCATCAGCAACTTGCTCCATCTCTCACGTACATTACACTTTAATCACAAAGTGAATAACCGCGTGAAGTAAAGCTCAACTTGGACGGCGAAGAGGGCCCAGAAGGGAGGCGGGGAACAGCTGTGACGGAAGGCAGCGGCAAACCTTCGCCCTGTGTTGGCGAAGGGGCGGTACGAGTTGGTAAGTTGCAGCCACGAGCTCTGTGGCCGGCTGGGTGTTTATTCTCCCCGCCCGCCGGCCGCGGGGGGCTGGTACGAGAACCATGTGTGCCGACCGGTATGTAAATAAATAACACAATCCTTGATATTAATACACACACATGTGCGGAGCTCTCGGCTGCCGACAACACGCTAAGATATGCTGTCAAGGACACCTCCGCGCCGTCGTCCGAGACTTGTTTCTTGTGCACGGGTCCAGCAGCTTCTGTCCAGCCCTGGACTGCACCGTCCGTCGGCGGCAGTCCATGCTGCTGTCCTAGCAGGCGTGAAGGTGCGGACCCCCCTGGAATTACCCCCCATGATGTGGGCTGGGAGAGATTTCGGGGGCCCGATGAGGGTGAAGAGAGTTGAGAACGAAGCAGCGTCAGAATGCAAGGACGGGGGAAACGGGAGATCCCCGAGAAAACCCTCCGACCAGCAGCATCGTCCGGCACGATTCCCATGTGTGAAAATTCGGGAGCGACCTCGTCTAGGTGGGAGGCGAGTAGTCTAACCACTAGACCACCGCGACCCCTACCCCCATGCAACCCCGAATCAAACTTATACGACTGGTTTTCCTTGTTTACGTTAATTTTGTATAATATATTAAAATAAGAAGCTGAATTCAACTTATATTACGGGCTACTTCCGTTTCAATATCGAACAAGTTTAAAATATTGTGCCTTAGGAAAGCATTACAAGACAACGTAGGCTGTGAAAAGTGCAGTGTTGTGAAAAATTAAAACATTTTCGGCATGTTACCAATACGGCAACAAGAAAATTGGTAGCCACAACACGTAAAGAGTATTATTTAAATAAACACTATGGGCCGGTTTCACCAACGCATCTTAAAATTTAAGCGCTACTTAAACACTGAATAAGCTGTCCCTAGCGCCTTGTGCCGTTTCACCAACTTTAAGCTCTTTTTAAAATGTTTTAAGCAGCTCTTAATTTAGCCAGCCGAAATCGAATGCCCAACTCGTTAAGCTCTGCTTAAATCATTGTAAACAAATTAAAAGGAAAATGGCTGCTACTGAAAAAGAAGTATGTAGATAACCCCAAATCTTTTTGTTTTATAAATTATTATTTTTTTATAAATAAGAATAACAAATTATTGTGTATCAAATTTATTGAGTTTGGGTGCAAGTCTTTATTTGCTGAATTAACCTATGACGATGGTCGAAAACAAAACTCGTGGCAGGCACATATTTGTTATGTTCATTTTCCATGTATTTTCAAGAGGCAAAACCAATATATACATAGAAAATTCAGTGTAAAGGCAAGTAGCTGATTGATAAAATATGCTTTTATTGAGTACGCACAAGCTACGGAAGTATTTTTAATAAATGGAAAAAATGTTTGCCTTCACTAAACTGCATAATTTTTACCGCGAAAATGTGTCTACATTATGCCTGTATGTACGATATGTAAAAATATATGATTACTTTGATAGAATTTGAGACAGGACATAATATGATGCATTTACGCTTACGTTTTATTACACATGACAAATTTGCAGTACAAAGTTTTGCACACATTCGACTTTGTTTTGAATTAGAAAATCTTACGAAAGCCCAATTAAAGATGCCATACAGGCGTGACGTGATAATCATATTTATTCAAATTCGGGCACTGGGTGTTTCTAAATTGTACATGAATATTGTCAATGTTATTATCAACAAACTATCACAGTTTCAGATAGTTCGATTCAGGTTAGTGATGAAAGCCTAACCGAATCTTTAAAACGTAGCAGTAATGTCGTACGTAAAACATAAAACAGTTCTATTAAGTAGAAAAATTCGGGATGGCCTTGTAGACTGTAGTATAGGCCCAGTGTTATATTTTGAGGGCAATACGATTTTTACACGGAATATACATTACGTTTAGGGAATATTTAATCAGTGCCTAAACAAGACAACAGTTTCATTTTAAGATTTATCATTAACCTAACATATTATTTTTATAAAGCATTTAATATATAAATGCTTGACGAAAGCTACTTAAATATAAGTTACGAGTCTGAAACATTACCCGAGTAGATAAAATATAAAACAATTGACATTCTGACTAGTGAAAAAACAGCCCAGGCCTATATAGATCGTTGTAACTTTTGCTGCGAGAAAACAACTTCTTGCCACTGATAATTAATAAAAACGAGATCATAAAACATCACAGAATTGCAACACAACACGTCCTCGATAATAAATTAGCCTGAAAAAATTAATAACTTATCTATTCACGAACGTAATTTTAACATAAATGAATTTCGATACGCGTAGTTAGTTGAAAAAATAAGAGTACACACATATTTTTCGTATATGCAGTGACATATGTTTTAACTGATTCTTATTATTGGCAAACGATGAAGCATAAATTGTTTATTATAAAACAAATATTTGGTTAGGATTCGTATACTCATAACAAAAGTAAACACAGCATTTCCGGGGTGAAAAAAAAGTTTTTCTTTTTCCTTTCGTTGAAATAATTATCATTGGTTCGTTTAGTCACATGACCACAATGCACCACTACCAACATGAGAATATTTGCAACTTGTTTCTTTAAGCAACGCCCAGCTAAGACGACCTTATAAAACTGAGATTTGTAATGGTGAAACTCGACAGCTTATAGTGTACTACCTCTAACAATAAATTATTAATTATTACTTCCTAAGGTTGACTGTAGGGGGGAAGTTAAAAGCAACATTACTCTATAATTTTATTATTATTTTGGAATCAATACATTTTTATAATATGCTCTAAAAAATTATTCTTTCATGAATGTGAAATAAAAGCTCTGCGGCCAAGGAGGCGTACTACCTCGCTAACGGAAGAGGGCGGAGCGTAGAAGCCAAAAGGTTATGGTAAGAAAAAAGATAGACCCACACTGGAAAAATACACTTTCTACGCCCTCGTACCACTGGGTTGCAACTTCATCTGCTTCTTCAGTCCTGCAAGTGGTATCATCCGAAAGACAAAACCATCCCCGTAATTTTTGTAATAATTATTTTGGTAGAGAAACTGTTATGTTTCAAATATTCCCGGTTGAACCATAATTCGAATGTAAACTTATATACATGGAATCGCACTAATTGTCGAGTTTTTCCTGTAATGTAACTCAATGGACCACTGGCTCTCTTCATTCAACAAAGGCAGATACTAACCGGGGGGGGGGGGGGAGAAACTAAAAATACAACACTACCAATAACACGACGACTTAGTGATACTGTTGTAATTTGCCAAACGATAAGTAGAGTGTAACTCACGAAGTACCAGAATAATACGGTTTTAATAAAAATATTATTATTTTTAGCTTACGTCTAAAATAAGTTTCATATCCTTTCACAAGTCCTAATTTAAGGTTTAATCAATAATGACTAACGTGGTAATTTCCAGGGAAACTCCTAGAACAAAAATGTGGCGCATAGTGTACTGAACGCCCGTTCAGAAAACCTGCGCGCAGTGGCAAGGAAGCACTTTACACAAGTGGCACAGCGTTTTTTTTTTTTTTTTACGTGCCTTGAGTACGCTGAAACAGTTTTAGTGGCGCGGAGGCATCCATTACAAAGCAAGGAAAGGGTCCAGAGTGCTGTGTGAATTCTGCTCTGCTGCCAATTAAAAACTGATATTTTTAACATCAGTGTTTAAATACATTTCCTTACCGCCTCTCGATAAATACCCCAAAATGGACACACTGGCGAGCTGAGTATGAAGCAGCGCCGGAATGTAAAGGCGGGAAAAACGGGAGATCCCCGAGAAAAGCCGACGAATAGCGGCATCATCTTGTACGGTTCCCACGTGCGAAAATCCGCTCTTAGTGCCCAAGCCGTCTTGTATGAGGGCAGTTTATTTAACTTTTTTCAATCAGGAAAGTATTGCGCGTCTCACAACATAGTCGCCAATGCAAATACAGAGATTAATTAACTTTTATAGTTACAATGTACGAAGTACGCTTTAAAGTAAGATGTGTTTCTAAATTAGAGGAAAGTGTGCAAAATAAATGTAATTAATTACGACTAGAATGGCTTAGAGACCCAGAAATTTTGAGAATTCATTGGAGGACAAGTTAAATTACAATCACATGTACATTTCAGTTTTGGTTTCTATTGGAGCTCAGGTCGTAAGAGACGCCCCGGACGGCCTTCGGCCAATAAAGAGCCTCCAAAGGAAACAAAGGCTGAATGCCGTTCCACCTGGTCCGGTGTTAATCTGAAGCAACAGCCAATGAACAATTAACCAAGGCTCGAGCACACATAGTGTCGTGGAGTCTAGCTCGTTGCGAAATTTTAGGGTGTGTCTAATTTTGACCAAAACACATTTACGTATTTACTTTATTATTCTACATAGTCGCCATCAACTCCCATGCACTTCTGATAGCGTGTCACCAGTTCCCGTATCCCATTGTCAAAGAAGTCTACCGCCTGCATCCTGAACCATTATTCATTCACACTGTTCTTGAGTTCATCGCCATCTGTAAACCCTTGCGATGCAAGCTACTTCTTTAAATCATAAAAGAAATACAAACACACGGTGACACACCGGCGCTATAGGAACGATGGTCAAAACTTCTTAGCGAAATTTCCGCAACTTTTCAACAGGCCGACCTGCAGTAGTTGAGCATTATCATGCAAAATAGTTTGCCCATAAACTTCACAAATGTGCCTGCAGGATTATGTATTGTCACACTCATTTTAAACTATTTAAATGTGGCACTCAAAGCGAATCTCACTGCGACAAAATGACCCGACAGTTCGCTACTGTGTCAAACAATGGAACAGCGCATTCACTAACGTGATTCTCAATATCGATTGGCGGCAATTTTTAAATGGACCTTACGTTTTTAAAACACAAGTTCATGCAAAGTAAGTTGAAACCGGGAATAAAATGCAATATTTTAAGGTGCTTGTGAAATAGCATTCCGCTTTTAAGGGGAATTGTGCATGAAAGCAGTATATTTACCCGATTTTCGATGTAAGACGTTTTCCAAATGTTTTGTCAAAATTTTTGGCTCGACAAGACGCAAATAATAATTTTCAACGCCTTTTTACATTGTTAGATATTTACTGCCGTCATTATTCTCGGATCAATGATGGAAGAAATAATTTTTGTTTGCTTATCTTTAATCAGTGCTCCGAGAATAACAAACAGCGAATTTGTAATAATGTAAGAAGGTGCTCAAAATTGATAGTTACGTCTTGCCGAGCCAACATTTTTGAAAAATCCTCTATAAAACAAGTTATGACAAAAATTATAAAAAATATACGGTTTGCGTGTACCATTTTACTTAAACTTAATTAACATCCGATACGCCCTACATACCAAGAAATACACATCGACTACGATCACGGCTGTGCTACTAACGCGAAAAGAAAGAACGGGGAGGCGAGACCACAAATTAAGAGCAAGCTGAGCAAGGGCTTGAACCCACGACACTTCAGTTCACAGACGTGAACAATGGGGCGGCTACTTTCCACCCGCCGACCGCGGGCAACACAGGGGCAGAGATGACACGGAATCCTTGACGGCAACGTCACTGCGTAATTTACGGCGCAAAACGCGGGCCGCTTTTCGCTGCTTCTTCCGTGGTTCGTCGAGAGGAAGGAGGATGGGACAGGAAGGGAGTAGCCCCGATGATGATCATCCCTCCCTCCCGCGCCGAAAAAAACACATGCATCCACCCCTCTCCCGTGATTGGGCGTCGCGCCCTGCAGCGACACTCGAGCGCCCAACCCCCACCTCTCCCGAGCATCGAATCCGTTATTGAAGCCCGCCATCCGATCCGATTGTGAATTACTTAGCGTCCACGGCTATGAAATCTGACTTGGCGTCCGGGACGGGGTTTGTGAACGAACGAGGTTCCGATCTGGTCGGCGGGGGGGGGGGGGGGGAAGAGACAAATTGGTGCTCGATAGAACGCTGTGTCCCGCGTCCCGATGAAAGAGTAAAGAAGTAATTGTACCGGCAGTATTATTTCTACCTTGCCCGACACCCCCCACCCCCCTTCTCTTCTTCCAGCCATCGGACCGGTGTACCTGTGCATCTGTTCCGGACTACGACGGCGGGCGGGTAGCGGAGGGGCTGCCGCGTTTGATACGGCAGGCAGCGCCGTGGTGAATCATTGACGACTATTTACCCGGCAGTCAAATCAGCCGCCAGCACGCGTTGTCCGTGTGTACCGAGAGTTCATGAATAAGGACCCGGCATGCTAAGGGAGGAGGGGCAACTGGATTGCGTGTTGAATGTTTCAAACTCCGCGTAGATGGCCCGGGTGGCGCCAATTTGCAGCGGGCTAATAGATAACTCCCGAGCACCCCCAACAACCCCCCCCCCCCTTACCAACACGTGGGTCGTTGTTTATGCATGTCTCAGGGGTTGGGCTGCTATCCGCCACGCTCGTCAATCTCGCATGACGGGATTAATTCAGGCGCAGCAGTAGCAGCAGCGCGTGTGCATGTCTCCGAAAAGGCAGTTTTAATACTGGAGTGAGGCGGGCGGGAAAACGAAGCGTGGAATCGGGGCCGTCGTCGGCTGAGCAGCGCAGGTTGACGACACACCGCGGAGTGCGATGACCACGCGCCAACCTTGCGGCCGCCACACAACTGACAACGTCCTCGGTAACCGCCAACTCTTCCCACAGGTGCGTGTTCGTGAGGTGACCACGCGCCAACCTTGCGGCCGCCACACATCTGACAACGTCCTCGGTAACCGCCAACTATTCCCACAGATGCGTGTTCGTGAGGTGACCACGCGCCAACCTTGCGGCCGCCACACATCTGACAACGTCCTCGGTAACCGCCAACTATTCCCACAGATGCGTGTTCGTGAGGTGACCACGCGCCAACCTTGCGGCCGCCACACAACTGACAACGTCCTCGGTAACCGCCAACTCTTCCAACAGATGCGTGTTCGTGAGGTGACCACGCGCCAACCTTGCGGCCACCACACATCTGACAACGTCCTCGGTAACCGCCAACTCTTCCCACAGATGCGTGTTCGTGCGACCATGTTGACGTGACTAGGGTCGTCTTCAGTTGCTCGCGAATTTCACTGGTCAGTAATTTCAGTAACGTCAGCTATTGTTCCGAATACTGCTGAAGGCACTGCTGGTCGCATCTGAGAGGTACCCTGTTCGAGGCTACAACCGTTACTGAGATCGCGGATTTTACTGGCGTTTAAAACTTCTGTTTTGTCGCGTAAACACTAGGTTCGGCGGGAAGTTCAAGTCATGTTCGAGGAAATTATACTCACGGAAGGTACAGGTTCTGAGGCAATCGCTTATAATATTGCGTTGCCGTCAGAAGATGCCCAAAAAAACAGTAGAAGGCGAGTAACATGTTTACTGTTTTAGTCCGAATACGGTATGAAAATTTGTGAGGTTGGTGTGTCCGCCATATTTGTTTATATTTCCTGCACGCGGGAATACTACTGACAGACGCTCCGAAACAATCCATTTACTGACGAAGAGAAATATTTGTTGCTTACTGACGACTCTTTCCTTATTTCTGGGGAACACTGATGAGCTATCAGTGATTTCAGTGCTCGTCAACAGTAACGGAAGGCAGCCTAGGCCTACTCCAAGACGAAGTCACGATCACGCCTTTTCCACCACACCTCAACATACGTGCGACCCGTTTGCACGTGATATTGTACTTGTACTCGCGGAGGAGCGTATTTGTCGTGCACAGTTCTGCGAATACCCAGACTTTCTTGGAAAGAAACCCCTCCGGCGCGGGTAGCTGTTCCCACTACCAGTCACTCCCCCACTCCACACACAGGTTGCTTGGCCGACCTCTTCGATCTCAGCTCATGCCGACGAGGATGATCATCTCAAGACAGACATGCCTGATAAGAGACCAAACAAAAGTTTTCCACAGCCGGCTGATTGGCAGACTGTGACGTCATGCATAAGACCCCCGGTGATGATTACAGGCAACCACGTAAAGTTCAAGACACTGGACCCCAGAAGTAGTTAGGCGTTATCATTCGGCAAGATCATGTAGCTCGGATCCAACTAAGAACGATTATGTTGTTCGGAACTTACTACGTTTACTTCCTGCTAGTTGCTGATTCTGTGATGCGTGATGTTTCTCTAACAAATCGTGAGTGTGATCGTGTGCGTACCACACAGAATGAAAAGGGAAAAGGACGTACGTATCACGCAAAATGCACTGTTACAGACAACCGACACTATTTCAAGATGTCTTCAAATGACCGAGCCCCTTCAAAGACGGGAACGCAGTAACGAAGAACTGTAAAAGCTTGCTGTAACGGTCCATCGGCGTTTATTACAGTATAAGCTGCAGCTCGTTGGCTTCTTCCTGAGGTAACCGTTAACCCCACAGTAAAGGAATGCATCGAACGAAGTATATGATTACCAGTGTGTGTATATAATATATATATATATATATATATATATATATATATATATATATATATATATATATATATATATATATATATATATATATATATATATATAGACACACACACTTTCGAAGAACATCGCTTATGTTCGGACGTGACAACTGCATTTATACCTACCAACAACCTTGTGAGAGGAGTCATGAAGAATATACCTACACCTAACATACCGCTTTAACGTGCGGCAGCACAGGTCAGGATACTTGTGTGCCTACAAGTCAGGGTTGCCAGTTTTTTGAGTTTAAAAATCCTAAAATGAGATTAGGCATGTCTCATTTAACTGCAAAATGCCCCATAGTTAAAAATGTTATATTGATGGCAGCCTTTGCGATGTATTGTTCGACATTCATCTTTTTCTATATCAGGTTCGCCACAGGTATCTAAAACGATGCGTACTTTACATAGAGGTTTTTTTTTTTTACAGAGTTAAACTACTCCTGGACAAATCCTTAGACTTTATTAAACCAGTAATTAACGTTTTCCTGGTGTGCACTACTGAACCTGAACTGCATAACACGGGAACTGAATAGACTGTTCTTCATAAGAAAAGAATACTGTGGCACCACTTACGTCTCGTGTTTTTGATAAGTCACAAGTATTGCACAACATTTATATGTACCTTACTAATGGACATATTTTGGAAACTTAAAACTGTTTACTACAATTGTTTTCAAGAAACCATGCTTTATTTGCACAAGAATGAAGTTTTACATCAGAAAAAAAGGATCTCTTATTTTTCTTAGAAGTTCGAGATGTAGTATTTATTTAGCTTATGAATAAGCTCTTTTTAAAATTTCCCGTATTCCGAGTATTTAAGGTAGAAATCCCGTTATCCCATTTAAATTTTTTCCAGTCAAAAAATTCCACGAAATGGGACAAATCCCATAACCTGTCAACATTGCAGCAGTTCGTATCACGTCAACGATATTACATGGCCAGGCTTTAGGTCATGTCAGGTGTCCCCCAGGCAACAATTCAATATGATCTCGCTCGACCACGTGTAGTTTAAAAGCAACATTAAAAATCTCCTCGAATTGCTAAATCACGTATGTAACTTCACCCACTACAATATACGGGACGTGATGAACGGGAGAAACTACGATTGCTCGTAACCGCTGAGCTACTTGTCGCCGATGGGTGTCAAGCTACATGAGGGTGAAGATTGTCGCCGATGGGTGTCAAGCTACATGAGGGTGAAGATTGTCGCCGATGGGCGTCAAGCTACATGAGGGTGAAGATTGTCGCCGATGGGCGTCAAGCTACATGAGGGTGAAGATTGTCGCCGATGGGCGTCAAGCTACATGAGGGTGAAGATTGTCGCCGATGGGCGTCAAGCTACATGAGGGTGAAGATTGTCGCCGATGGGTGTCAAGCTACATGAGGGTGAAGAAGCGACGCAGGGTAAAGGCCCTTACTTTTACATTTGGCTTTACCATTTGACTTTACATTTGCTTTCCGACAAGTTATTTCTTACGCAACCTGACACAATGGAACTGTCACGCGTAAAGTTAAGCACTCTTGCCTTTACGATTTTATTTTTAAAATAGGTAAGTAAGATGCATTTCTATATAATATGACAATGATTTACATAACAAGATACACATTTTTACTAAGCTCGCAAAACCGATGTTTAATTGTTTTCAACTCTGACTTTACAATTTTATTGTGTATTGGTGGTTTCGACAAAGTAAAGGAAATGTAAAGTCAAATGTTAAAGTATTATATTGTGTAACAAGCTTAACGAGGGAACCTCGAGACAACTCGCCGGCCAACGGCGAAGTCCGCCACGTTTCCAACAATCCAAACAGCTGCAGTGGAAGAACTACGTACGAGAGGAGTTCAGTCAAATTTTGGTCACACTCATCTTGACACCGTAACAGCCTGGTTTGACTTCAGAATCGGAGGCGTACAACATGCTATACATGGCAGTCTATTCCTGGTAGCTTCACACTTTATGAATCGAACCTATGAAAAATTGCCCCAAGTATTACCTGTTTGGTTGTTTCCAAAATACGTAGACGATAGTCTCGTACAATCTAGACTACAGCAATATGTTAAGTCTCAGGCGAAAAAGTGTGGTAACCAACAGGATCATGAATTGGAATCGCGACGAGGTCCACTGGTAAACAAAGTTTTTGGCACAAGAAGGACAATGAGTGTTCCAAACAAAACTTTTCCCGTTGATTTCAGATATGCAATCGGTTTATCTCCATCACCCATGACAAGTACCTTTGGACTGCGTGTTGTGATTTGGTAATTTCGCTGCTTACTGCATGAATGGGCCAGTAGGGAGAGGACAAACAATTACATCAAAAGGGAGTGGCTAAAGTGTGAAGCGGTAGTCCCGCATTTGTTTGCATTGAACTGATTATTCTGCCGTCACTGCATATTAAATTGAGATTTTTTCAAAAATAGATAAGAATGGTGCAGGGTTCCTATACTTGAAAGAAAAATTTCGTGGCAGTGACACAAAATCAAGAAGGAATTTTTGTGGTTCCACAAAGTAGAGCTTTGTTCTAAGATGGGGATTTCGAGGATTTGTTGAGTCCAGTTGAAAAATCAGCATGAAGAACATTGAAAGGTGTTACGCAGCATTTCTTACAAAATGACAAATCCCCCACGTATCGTGATATTGTTAGTGACCTTTTGCAATCATACAAAGAAATGAAGTGTAATATGTCCCTAAAAATTCACTTCCTACACTCACACCTTGAGTACTTTCCTGACTGGGTGCCGTGAGTAATGAGCATGGGGAATGTTTTCAACAGCGAATTTCTGTCATGGAAAAGCGGTATGAGGAACGGTGGAGTTGATTTCTGCTGGACACTGAAGTAGGATGTTCCAGATGCCAAACTCAGGGGGAAAAGAACAAATACTACATTTCAGATAAGATCATAATGTCCTGAACGCATGTAAATTTACTTAGTTTTGCCATTTCTTACACTCGCACCTTGATTTGCTTCCTGTGAGTGAAAAGCGTAGGGAACATTTTCAACATCAATTTCTCAAATTCTCGAAGGGAAAAGTGGTATCCAGGGACGCTGGAGTGGAAGAAGGCTCTTAGATTTCCCCTGGACACTGAAGAGGGATGTTCGAAATACTACATTTGATGTTTTAAGTTTATTTTTATACTACTGCCTTTACTATTTGTACTACTGTTTACGAACTACATTTTATGTTTATTTTATATCTTCTTTACCTGTCACAAAAAGCTGTGTAATTGAGTAAAACTGAATCCATATTTGAAATCAGAGTGATAAGTTCTGTTAGGAACTCCCATTGTCCTTCATGTGCCAAAAAAAAAAAAAGTATAATTTTGTTCCTCAGTGGACCCATCCACGTTACTCTTGGCGCTAGCTGTTGTTGACCTTGGGAAACTCTTCCTGGTTGGTCAGTGTGTGTGTTTGGATCATCACCGGCATCAGTGTTTGATGTATATTGACCGATAGACTGCTGTATGGGACGTCACCCCCTCCTGCGTCCTGAGCGCGTGGGCAGGAGTTCGGATACCGAACCTGCTCCGAGTTTAGAATCCGCTTGAGTAGCAGAGGGGTTGTAGAAGAGGGGGAGGGGGAGACTTGCTAATGGAAATACAGTCATGCTTAATTTCACGGTGAAAGAAAGATTGAGAGCGGATGTGAAGATATACAGTAACAAAATTGGTAGAGTTTAGAGAGTAATTTCCTCCAGCATGACGGTATCAGACGATTCCACACAGACGGTGAAGAGGGTGCAAAGAAACAGTGTCGGTCGTCGGCCTGAATATGTACGGGCCATCCACAGATCTCATGGCACGGATCCGGCTGACTAATTATCACACAGTCCGTTCATCCACCCGACCACGCACAGGTGGGGTGCCAGTGTCCCCTTCAATATACTGGCAATATATTACTAGTTAAGACTTGCAACGATTGACATAATTCAATAACGATTCGCCTTTGTGGAAACACTTGTAGTTTCACAAACCAGTAATTTTACAAGATAGATTTTGTTACAGTTACAAAAGTTTGTAAAATTACAAACAATTTCACAGAAAAAACTACAAATATTTTACAGTGTTCTGTAGAAAATAATACATAAACTAACTTGCGGCCAAATTAGCTTTACAGTTTGTGTTAACCCCTTATGCACTGTAGTTCGCACCCGCCGCGAGCTCCCGTTAGGCTCTGTGAGGATGACCCCACCTCTACCCTCCCCTCCCCCAGACGGACGCGCTCACTGCCTTGTCGGCGCCCCTCCTCGACCCCTCGGGATAACCCAGGAATGATTGACAGCGGCGAGACCTGGCTGGCGTCACAGCCCTCCTCCCCCCTCTGCTGGAGAAGCCGACAAATGCACAGTAGGCGCAGGAATATTCTGGGAACTAGGACCTCGGCGCAACGCGGAATTTTGAGAAATTTCTGGGTGTTGGCATGCGACTTTATAAAATAATGCAGCGGTCCAACGGTCAGCAGTCTTGGTGGAAGCCTTTTGGCCGAGTGCGGAGTACGAAGTCCGGTGCGAGACGACGGCGGACCAGGTGTTTGTGGTGTGACTGGACGAGAGGGCGTGAAACCCGACGAGTGAAGCCTACTGTGCGTGAGGGCACTCTGAGAACTCTAGAACAATGCAGACTGGTAGGACATAGGCTAAACTGAGGTGGGACTGAGTGGACATGTGATACGGATTTTATTATAAATATTGGAACTGTCAAATGTGGACACATAATATATCAAATAATTGAATGGCCTTTGATACGCTGTCTTTTGGGACTGATTTTTAATTATTTAATTCAATTGATTTCTTGGAGGTAATTATAAATTGTATTAATTGATGCAATTAACTGTAAACAGTAAGCGATACTAATTTATTGTGAGATGTTGAGTCGTGAGAATATTGTTTGTAGTTGCTGTAAATAAAATTAGAAAATTATACTAAACTATTTTATTTTATTAAGACTTCCATCCCTTAACGAACATGTTTTGGCCCACTGACTTTGAGAGCGAGAGAAATTGTAACAATAATATGCCTAGTATACTCGTTCACGTGCGACATGTTGCAAAGCAGGTAAAACATGGTCAGTGCTGTACAAGTACAAAAGCCAGCAGCAATACGGACATCGCCTTTCTCTGAGTAATGCTACTGGTTGATGCTGACACAGCAACTACTTTATAATTGGTTGTCCGTTGTGCCACGGATGTACTAAAATTATTCCCGTGAGTTCCAAACCATCAGGTACTACACAAATATTCGAACGCACTTCTTACACCAAAAATTTCGTCTTTTGCAACAACTAAATCTAAAAATTAATGTGCAATTTATGGGGTTAAAAATGTATTTATTGTGCCCCTTCAAATTTTGCCGAACGAAAAGAATCTTTCTACTTATCGCGAGGTTTATGCCGTCGTGAATATTTGATGTTACATAGATTGGGCTATTTGCCATTTTATGATTTTCCAACAACCAAGTACAGAACTTGCGGACAGAACTGCGAACACTGAATAAAATGTCATGTGAAATTTCGTTGTGCTCTGACGTGGCTTGCTACTGCGACTCCAGGATTATACGTAATGCATTTAAATAAAGTCGGCGACCACTATGATGGAATACGTAAGAACACCCGATTTTCAGATTTCACGACCAGTTGTATTTTAGAACAGTTCAGCTCAGAACCACTTTCGTGATTGGCTGGTTTACGTGATACGCGACTCTGTGGTCTGCACAGACGCACACTGTATGCGTAACCTAATTATGGTTAGTCAGCAAAGTAGGGAAATGTTTTCTCGCAAAGACACGCCACCGAAGAGAAAAAGAAAACTGCTGATATACATTTAACATATTGAAATCTAACATGCGCAGAAAGCTTGGAATACGTCACAAACCGCCACTGTAAGTGGCCAACTGGAAACAAGAAAGTCACACACACACATGCTGCCACCCCTCGAAGAAAAAAAAAAAACAGATAGATAATCGATAGCGTCCGAATGGCAGACAAGCAAGAACACAGCACCCACAACGCCGTGAAGCATTTACAAAATCTGTGGAGTGTAAAATAGAAAACAAAACCTTACAACGGAGTAGAAACTGAAGATAACTGCATGTCAAGAGTCCAGGGCAATAACATGTTTGCTATGATTCACTGCTCTGGTCGCAGCTGCATGCCGTCTTGCGTGCTGTAATGGACCAATGAATCTTGCCGGCTGGTAGGGTCGTGACCACACGCGAGGCGAATGAAACGCACGACGCAGTTCGAGATGGCAACCACTGCATGAAAATATACTGATCAAGCAAAATTACGCTTTAAGCAACAAAAAGAAATCCCTAACAAACAAACAACATCCTCGAAACCGACAGACAATCAGCACTTAATATGCAATGCGCACAGTCTGAGATGTTTGTAAGAATCACAATTTTTTCAAGAAAAATTTTTCGAATTTAAGGAACGCGGTTGGTAATGAAGCAAAAAGGACAATACACTGTGACATTTTCATATTATCACGAACTGCACTTCCTCTGTCGATTACAGTTCTTGAATATTAAAATTTGCAGCTGATTAATTACAGCGACGATTCTTTTAATGTTACTTATCATCATCGCATGATTTAATTCCCGCAACTTACTCGAACACTTAATAATACTTGATATTGGAAATAAGTATTTTCAACGGATCACGCCATTGCTGATACCATAAGAATAAAACAAAAAAAAAAAAAAACAAAAAAAAAAAACTTGGCAACTATTACAGGTTATTTTAAACCTGTTCTTGACGGCTCTTCGGTCACTCTGAGGTTGGCCTGTAAGCCTTTATGCTCGAACCTGCCAACATATAACTATTTTACAGACCGCTTTTCAATGCTTCCACTGCCTTTCGCAATAAAACATAATTTATTTTCTCTCCACTGACAAGAACTTCTTCCCAAGGAAAAAAATTAATTAACAACAAATCACAGTAAAACTTAAATTTATTTACGCATATTTCAGTCATTTTGCCTTACCAAATTAACGGACCATAGAAAGAAATTAATACTTTACAAAAAAAACTCGTTTTTCTAACGATGTCATTTAGTTTAAATGACTCTCATGTCGTTTTAACACATTCCATATTCTCAAGGACTCACTAAAGTAAAGTAGTTCTGAAGTCCTCATGTATCCTTCAAGCACATTTTACTCTCAGCTCCTGCAAGACACGCCTGACGTTTGAAAAGTGGCCTGGACATACTATCAATAAACATACGCGCCCACTTTTGTCCCAGCTGCCGCGACGATAGACCTGCCAAAATTCGCACTGTAATTCGATTTTTGTGCGTCTCGAAAGTTTGCCATAATTTATATTTTCAAGTTGTACACTAGCATTATCAAGTTGTAATCTAAAGATGAGGCCTTTTCTGCCGTCCTACGCACTGACAGGGTAGTATAATCAGAGCACTGTGCTATTATGCGCAGTACGTGTATTGTTAGCAATATGCCGGACATAAAAACTGCCTTCTTATTACAGCAGCAGTGTTGTTTAGCCCGCTGTTAATAACAATGGACAAGCAGGTGTGTGTCTACCAGACATCCGGTATAACCTTCCCTTCGCCGTCTGAACATGGCGTGATGATGACATGGGAAGAGGTAGCGCGAACAGAAATACTATATTGCGATGTTACCCTGTGACGGGGTTGTCCACATCGTAAGGAGAGGATTATGCCTGCTTCCGGACCTCAGTGTATGTCACGGGTGCGTAGGGCATAAATTATGCTAAACAAGTAACCCGGGGAGTAGAGATTTTCGAATGCCTACAGGGAAATACTGAGAAATGGCAACGCCAGATAACGGATTTTGCCAACTTTATGAGTACAGCTGAAGTAATAAGTATTCGTAAAGATCACTCCGCATAAACTCATACATAAATAATTCTTCAACATTGCCTGCTGATGACATATAGAAAGTATTTCTGTACGCGACTGTTAATACGAATGTGTTCCCGACAGCTTTCAAATGGTCATTTTGTTAGTGACAAAAAACCTGAAGTTTCAACGTATTCACTTCCCTAACCACTCTTGCAGGGTGGACTTGAAGCAGATTTACTTGTACGAAACAACAGACCTTGCTCAGTAAAGTGTGCAGAATCTAGTCATCAGTTGTTTACACGTGTGTCTTGTTGAATGCTATGAAAGCACGATTTCCCTGCGATTCTTAGATATAATGTCCTCCCCAGTCCTTTTCCTGACAATACCTCATCAACAGAGGTACACTCATTTGCACAAAAATTGATTACCCTGAAGATGCAAAAACAAAGGGCACGATAGAGGGTACAGGTACAGGATGTTATATGTACACAGAAAACATTAAAATATTGTACCACACAAAGCATGTATTGCAGGGGTCCAACACTTGCGGAATGGACTTAGTATAGTGTTGACCCACCCGTAACATGGAGGCATACAAACATCGCAACAGACCCTCTAAATCGGCCGTAGTTGCCGCTGGCCAAAGTTGCCGCCCAATCTGGTGCCAAACGTTCTCGATGGGCGAGAGGACTGGGGACTTTACTGATCAAGGAAACGTGTTGACATCAGGAAGACAAGCCAAAGATACCCATGCTGTGAGAGGCCGGGCATTATCATGCTGGAAAATAAGGCACCCTCTGTCTCATATAAGGTGACGAGATTTTGACAGTTGGACGAATGTTTACTTTTAGTTTATGTATCTTTTCGCCATCAGCTGGCGCGTCAATAGGGGGCTACACAAAGACAAGGAAATGGGTTTCCAGAAAAAAAAAACATGGCATTTTTAGGACATAGACGGACAATTACCGGCCCAATAGATATTACTAGTAATCAAAATCGCTGTACATGAATTATATGAAACTTGAAAAATTATGCAGCGCTCGTGGAAAAATAAAACTATTGGTATCTGTTCGTAAATTTGTTATTTTTCATACGAAACCTATTCATAGCTGGTTAGGTTCGAGAAAGAGCACACAGATGGCGCGCACGACATGGTAAAGCGTGTGAACCACGTACAGTACCAACAGATAGCAGCAGGTTCACCGCTTCTAGATCTTGCTTTTTAAAACTAGATTTTTCTCCTATTACTGTCACGAATTTGAAACATATTCCTCAAATATTCTGAAAAAATAATTCAATATTACCATGCAATATTTCTGTACGCTTTTGGAATTAATATTGAGCATATGGTAAGCATGGATGGACAGTGGGAACACGACACTAAAAGATATAAGGTTTGAAGTCGCGTTTCATCCGGCTATGAATCGTTTTATTGTGCATTTCATTTTGAACACCTATATATTACTACTTTAGCACGAAGATTAGTTTGTAACACTTACAATCGCTGTTTTGTGACCATGCAGAATAAAATATATTAGTAAATCTAGAAACTCTGTTTTATCGCGCATTTTGTACTTGTTTGAAGTGCGTCGCCAGTGAACTCAGAATAGCCAACTTAATATTAACTTTTGTTAGTTCGTCTGCTGATACACGATTTTGTAAATGTCACTTTGTTTGTTTCGTATACAAGTTGCCACTGACTGACTGTCAAATTCTCGCCACCTTACATGAGACAGAGAGTAGTCACGCTGTACCTGGGAAAGGAGTGCAAATGTTCGCAAAATTTCCTGGACGTATCGCTGCGCCGTTCATCATTCCATCGCCACCAATAGGGTGCGGTGATCGTAGGAAACGAAAAGCGTTAGCCATGTAAGATTGAGGGTGGTAGCTGCTGCGAGGAGAGGGAAATTCAAGCAAGTCGAGCAGCAGGCCATGGCAAAAACACGTAGTATAACCCGGAATGAAAACATCGGTCCCAAGAACATTAGGCATGCGAATAGGAAACAGTAGTAATATTACATGCAAGTACGATGGCACGGCTGCATCAAAACAGCACAATATTGGTTGCGAGCAAGCATTATTTTACGCCATGCAAAACGTATTATAAAGTAGTACACACACAACCACAATAGTAGGAACAGTACGATGAATGTTGTTTAGGACTGTACAAACCTTATAACAGTATCCTATTTATAATAGGACGATCTCTGTCTGTCTGTCCGTCTTTAATACTTCTAAGTCCCTTGAAACTCAACAGAAGTTCTTCAAATTTTGCAGAGCAAATCCCCAGGGTCAAATACAAGTCAAGTTCGAATTTCAGCAAGATCGAATTACGCAATCATAAACTTTTACCCTAAAAACTCATTTTTAATTACTTTTTTCCTATGAAAGTTTTGTATTAATGCATAGAGATTATTGCATAGAGATATGAAGGTAATGGAATATAATTTTTGTTTACTCTAAATCTCTCGCTTCAATGTTGAGTTAAATAAGTGGGGCCACAGTGGTTCAGTGGATAGAGCGATTCCAAGTGAGGCCTCAGTGGCTTAACTATATCTAATGTTGAGTTAATTTCACATCTTTTTTTTTTCAGTCTTTGTATAGCAAAAATTTGTAAGATCGTAACTGTTCTAGGCACGTGACAATACTAAACAAGAAGGTCACGGGTTGGGCCCCTAGTAACATATATAGCTAGGCTAGCACACACAGTACTGCGCATCACGCCCACGTCAAAGTGGTCCAAGCTGCTCACAGGCTTATCACGGTTTCGTACTTCGTTTGGCGTCATGAAATATTTTCCTTATACAGACAGATTTTTTTTTCCTTCTCTCTTGATTCGCTGCACAGTAAGTTCGCCTAACCCACTTGCAACAGCGGTTCGCAGTTAGGGCTTTATAAGTGGTATCGACGGCGCATTGACAGCCATTTTCTCCTTATCCATGAGACACAACATGTTGTAAACAACCTCCCTTGCTTGGCTGTGCAGTACACAACCATCTCCCTTGAGCTTCGGTTGCACAGGTGGCATGGCACACACGGGGCATGCTGCGTATTCGCTGAACTTGGCTGTGTGGCTTTCACACTGCTACTAAGGCATTATTCGGTGTCTCGCAGCGATGAATGATGGAGGGACATGTATGCCCCCTAGTGGCACATACGTGCAAGCAAACCGAATTAAACGGAAATGGGACACATGTCGAGCTGAGACGATTTTGTGTGGCAATCTTCGTTGTACTCGCGCGATTCATTCCTGGTGATAATTTTTTTTTTTTTGGGTACGAGTGTATTTAACGTTTCAATTCGGCATGAAAAAAAGAGCAAATAAACTACAAAAAAATTGTCTACAACTAAGAGAAATTGCCAGTTGCCTGTCACCTGCTTATTCTGTACCGACTTGAGAAGAAAAGGGTGGCTCTCGCAGCTAGCCGACGAAGCAGCGAGTGTTGGCTAAGGTACGTATGAACTGCGTGTCTTCAGACTAATTTCAATTTACAAGTATTCGGCACTGGAAACGACTATCAGCAAATCGCAACTATTTTGCGAGCGAAATACGAAACACAAATTTTTTTCTTCTAAAGGATAATGGGGATCCCTTCTTCTATGCTGCCTACATAACTCCGTTGATCCACACTCACCCTTTCCGAGCTCGGCATCCTAACTACGGGGCCCAGCTTTCACCACTATGACAGGCAGCTCGCGGCCAGGAGGGATCTCAAGTGAAATCCGTCGTGGACGGAACAAGAGCACAGCAGGTTTCCTAGGTTACTTCCGATTCCACTGCCACGCTTCGTCCTCCCTCCTGGCTCCTTGCACCATCGCGGGTCCAACGCTCCAGAAGGATCGACGTCCACATCATCGCAAGGACACTGGACATATTTGGCAGAGGCAACGCAACTGTACACAATCCCAAGTACCGGCCGTTACGACACAATTACAAAGCCAGTACTCACATACACAAAAACTATATATTAAAAAACTACACCCGAATCCTGGTGTGAAAAGAAACGATGGAAAACAACCATATTACTTATAGTTTTTTTTTGGAGGAAATCGTGAACAATACATAAGGACATTGGCGAAGCAAGGACTCCGGTTATCCTACATATACCGAGTCACGTGGCGCATTGGTTAAACTCTCGAACTTGTTTTATAGAGGACCTGTGTTCACTTCCCGCCCCGGCCATCCTGATTTCGGTTTTCCACAGTTTTCCGAGGTTACTACAGGAGAAAGCTGGGATAGTTCTTAACCACAGACCAGACCAGACTCCTTCATCGTTCTTGCTTCCCTGATGAGCAACTTGCTCCGTCTCTAGTCACCTCGCTGTCGACGAGACGTTACGAGTCCTATGCACTGAAATGTTTTCTGTGAGATCGTTTGCGCGTAAACGCGTATCTCGGTAAATAAAAGTTCTGGAAATATGACTTCTTGTAAGAAAAAAACACACACACACACACACACACACACACACACACACACACACACACACACACACACACACACACACACACACACACACACACACACACACACACACACACACACACACACACACACACACACACACACACACACACACACACACACACACACACACACACACACACACACACACACACACACACACACACACACACACATATATAAACCATTATCTATACCCCTATTATTTTACGTTTGTCATATTAAGTGTATTCTTGGAGAAAAAAAAATCGTGAAAATGGTCAAATATAGCATTTTTTAAAATTGCCTATGCAGTTTCCTTAAGCGGCAAGAGAAAAGTACTAAGATACGGACGTAGTTTGATCTGTGCGTTTTTATGGCATGAAATAAAACCCCCACGTTACGGATCTAATTTGCACAGTACAGCGTCAAGACGGAAACACTGCACGCCATGAACGTAGGAGCGACGAGGCGCTAGAAGTGGACGCGCAGCTACATAGTCCCCTTAAGCCACACTTATCCTTTCCCGCATATTTAGTCCTAACGAGATTTAATTCGCCACACTAGCAAAACCGCAGAAAAAAAGGGGGGGGGGGTGCAACGGGCAGCCTTCTCCAAAAGCGCGGCGAACATCCAGCGGTAGTTTGTTTACGAGAAGACCCGGAGAAAGCCTTCACGTGCAGGCCTTTATCGATTGGGCAGGAGAGGACGCCCCGCCCAATTACAGAGCCGGCATGAAAGTTTCAGGACAGCCCGGGGAACTACCTGCCCTCCCTGCTCACACTTCTCCAGAGACGGTTAATTATTTAGGAGCAGCCGTCAAACATTAATCGCGCGCGCTTTCAGGAAGGGAAGAAGGTGAGAGTGGCGCGAGGCGAGGGCGACCGGCCCTTCATAGCCATGGTCACGCCGACCAGGGATGCCAAGGGGGGGGGGGGGAGGGAGACAACCACCCCCACGCAGGTCATGGGGCGCTGCAACACCTAGCACTGCTGCCCCTGCCCGCTGTGGACACGCGACCCTTCCCTCACACCAGAGAGAACCCTTCCTTCAGCAAAAACACCACACCGCAGCAGTGATGCAAATACTCTGCTAAAGGCTGTTCACGGTAAAGTGATCACTTTAGAAATGAGTCTTAGAAAAAGGTCACTGCCCCAGCCTTCAAATATTTAACGGGTGCACTGAGCGACATTCCACAGTAAAGTTGGTATAGGTGGTCACGATAAAGCAAACACTTCTGAGGCCCTAGTTACTTTTTTACTTTCAGCCATATTTTATCCTTTAAACACGTTTTAAAATAAATATTGCCATTTAATTAATATACACATTATGTATTTTGCACCGCACTCGGAATTTAACTTCTAAGGCTAAAATAAAATGTATTTATTGACTACTGTTCCAAATGAGAGAGCTTTCAAAAGTGCTCATTTTACCGCGAACAGTCTATAACTATGGGTGGAAAGAAGTTACATTTTTTAACGTCGAATATGAAATGTTAGGTAACCATTTATGATAGCATAAAATTATTTCTTTCGCTTTCTGTTTTTTTTTTATGCATCGAAGTGTAAAAATAAGCAGATTTGTAAAGTATTTACTCTCTTAATAATTTCACAGATTCACTTGACAGACGCTTGAATAAAGTAATGAGACCCATGGCAATGTTAATCTTACATAAGGCGGAGGAATACACAACGTACATACAAGTAGATCATAAGCAGGGCTTTCAAAAGTGCTCATTTTACCGTGAACAGCCTATAACGAACAAGAACCTGTTCACCCTCCAACGTAAGGGCCGAAGTACCGAGATAATCCGTAAGCAATTCATTCTCGTGGTCCTCTTATAACTAGCGAAAAATGCTGCAAGAAATGCGACATGCACACTCAAGAAATTCTTGGTAAATTTACCACACCACTGTCTACGCGTACTGAGAGAAACCACAATCACCCCCCCCCCCCCTTTTTTTCTCGGCCCTTTTTTTTCAATACATTCATGTTAGTTATCCTTTATTTTCTCAGAAATAAGTGAAATGCACTACCCACCTGTAAATACTAAAATTTCTATACTTGTAGCCTGATGTATATGGCAATATTTCCATGCTATATACAGTTTAGTACGTTAACCGAAAGAATAATTTTACAAAGTGGACATGCGGAAAGGAAAACGGTCTTCGACCGGCATAGAACTCCAAGTGCAAGTATTAGTGTAATCGTAGCTATTCCCGAAGTATACACGTCATTAATAACTTAACGAAGCTGTGCAGATGGGAAACTTGCGCCTATTCCACCCGCGGTAACGCAAATTAATTTTTAGGCTAAAAGAATGGTTTACACTTCAAAATTAATATTAAAATGTTAATCACGCCACAAACAATTACTTTGAATCGCTGCGTCAATCACGAGAGTCCAGAAAACACAAGTCTAAAATGACCATAATCTTGAAACACATTTCCAAGTTCTACGTCTGAACTATAGTTAATTATTAGTTTATTTTTAACACGAGACGCGTTGCTAGGTAGGCTGGACATATGGAGATGTAATTGACTGTAATCATTATTTAATTCACATAGTTATATTTGACACTGAAATCTTACTATGTGAAAAACCAATCGTTGCCGGAACATGAAGACGGTTGTATTCATTATTTTCTTTAAAGTGAAATTGCGTTTCGTAATGTTGAGTTGAGAGATTTGGGCGGCTCTTAACAACGAGGTCTTGAGAGCCGATGAGGGTAAAATGAGGAGAGAACGGAGCAGCGCCGGAATTCGAGAGAGGGGGAAACGGGAGACCCTCGAGAAAACCCGCCGACCAGCGGCATCGTCCGGCACGATTCCCACTTGCGAACATCCGGCGTGAACGGTCAGGGATTCAATCCGGTTCTTCTTGGTGGGAGGCGAGCAGTCTAACCGCTCAGCTACCGCAGCCCCTGCGTTTCGTAATGCTCGGCAAACAAAACACCGTTCTTTTGTGGCGAGAATATGTACAGTGTTTAGGCTGTAAGAAATAATGGTTACCTAGGCACATTAATTGTAGGAACATTCGCAAAAAATAACTCCGCATTAACATCCAGAAAATATGTTTCACTCAAAATTCCTAATAGAAAAATTTCTTCATGTTGGACAATCATAATAATTACTGAGGTTGCAACTAAACAATGTTGTTAGTAATGAAAATAAATATTTTTGGTAAATTGACTTTACGTAAATTCAATAATTGAAAATATTTGTTAACATTAATACTAATTTTTATTACATATGCAACTTAAACGGAATAATTATCGTTTTGCGTAACTAAGGGATTTTATTTCAACATGAAAATGAAATGCATAAGTTTTGGTTAGAAACGGATTTTTAGCAATGAAATTATATTATCTAGCAACCTATTTTACAGTGTTGCAGTCTTTCTTAATACGCAACTATAGTCTTACTGCCCTTAAAATTCTGGTAGTGTAAGTAGTACTTTTTAATGAGTTATGCATATTGCACAGTCGTGTTCAATACTCTACTGGAAGCAATTCTACTTCTATCTGTCTGTCAAATATTCTACAACCACCACACGGTACAGTAGATTTCTGCTTATTTGTCCACCGCTTACTGCCACTTTGCTGGACATCGCGGTACAGCCAGTCAATTCATTACTACCTGCAGATTACAGCGTTTAGTTAGAACTCTAAAATGGCGGTACGGACTGTACTTGTAGAATTCTCCGCTACACCAAGGTCCATTTTCAGCCTTCCGAGATACAGTTTGTCGGCAGAGAGACTTGTGTGGTTTTCACACTGAGGCCAATGTCTGCCACAGAAAGGGTCAGTATACTCATTGACCCCGAGCTACTAGCACCTCAATCTGGTTATTGTATCGGATGCAGATGATTGCAAAGTTAATAATTTCGGATATGAAAAATTTCATATTTACTTATGCCTTATCGTCATTTCAGCAATCGTGACTAATGTCGTTTACATAACAAATCACCTCACATATGCATGACATTTAAAAATAAGCAAATATAAAATGTAATCGACGCGAAAAATCTTGCCAGGCAATCTTGCGATCAAAGTGAGACCACATTTGAGTAACGAAAAACAGGTCACGTACTTATTATAACCTATTTGGCGAGGTTAATTACTATAAGCTATTCACGATAAAGAGAGCACTTTTGAAAGCCCTCCCATTTGTAATAATAGTCAGTAAATATATTTCATTAGGGCCTTAGACGTTAACGTTCGAATGCAGTGGAATATACACACTGTGTTCGTTACTTGCATGGCAATATTAAGTAAAAAAAAAAAGGTAGTTAAGGGATAGCAAATGGCTGAAAGGAAAACGTAATTAGGGCCTCAAAAAGTGCTCACTTTACCGTGAATAGCCTATAACATCTTTTCAGACCGTTTACTAGTCAAGAAACCATCAAATGCGTAGCGAGTACACACAACCGCCCTAAGTTATACGAAGAGCACATTTCCGTGTACTTAATGGTGTTAGAGTGGAAGTCAGCTTTCCATAACTGATAGAAAAAATTTTCAAGTTTTTCACCTAAATCAATGTCATTGATAAGAACTTGATTTAAAGGAAAAAGAGTTTAGACATTTATGAGCGGGAATAATTAAGTTCCCGATAGAGCCGTTGCATACGTAGAGTAGAATTCATTTTTCTGTTACTTTATGAAATGCCGTTTTATGAACAAATATCGCTAGGGAAAACCCCCTTCTACACAAATTCAAAGGAGTAATAGGACTGAAGGTATTAATTATTAAATGGTTTAGCATCATTACCTTCACTGTTCTATATACGGCGCCAAGAAAATTTCTTGCTGACTGCCCCACGTGTGCAAGACTGTGTGCGCATCAAGTGCTCTTACGCAGAGACGATGGGGCCTTTGAAGCACCTTCTTACATACACAGAAAGCTGCCCGTAGTTTACATATGCTTCTTCATCTCGACCCAGCCAGCCAACTTGAGCCCCTTAAAGTGGAGACATTCCATCCGTCTTGGAGTTTTTAAAACCTTTGTGATCTAACATCATGGCCGGAAATTAAAAATCAAAGCTTGAGATGGCATCCAGGACTATTTAACAGAATTTTTTTGTGTTTGTACTGTTTCAGTTTATATATATATACACTCCATGTATTACCATGTACGACGAAAACCTTTACATAATGAGAGAACCATTGTTTACGATTGAAGATGTGAAACGAGTAACGAGAGAAAAAGAAGCTGATTACGAAACAACAAAATGTTCCCTGTACCTCGACAAACTTGTTTTATATTATACTGGTTCTGGAAAGTAAGTTACTAAGGGATATATGTAAATCCAGTATGACGCGGATGTCCCCCTTAAAGCGGATGACACCAAAATCACGCATTCTCTGTTTCTTGCCAATGGTACACAAAGGTGCCCGGCAGACCAGATTTAGGCACAGTACTAGGAATCAAAAGGTAAAGCTGGGGTATCCCTAACCAGGAGGCCCATCAGAAAGTATGCCAACCTCACGACACACGCACCCACGGCCGCGGAGAGGAGAGAGAAACTAGACTGCGTCGGGGACTAGTGAACACGGGCAGGTAGCCCGAGAAGGCGCCACCACAGTCGACCTCCCTCATCCACAGCTGAGACTGCGCAACAAGCACACTGAGCGGCGCACGCTGTATATGAGGCGACAGAATAATGGTGCCGCCATAGGAAGATGGTGGAGGGGCGGGGAGTATTTATTATCGAACCCTGCGAGCGTCACGGGCTGAACAAACACGCCGCGCGCAAGCGAGACCCCCCATTATCTACCACAAATATTTGCATAGGGACTGCCGCCATGACGAAGGGGGAGGTGGTAGTGGGAGATGTAATAATAGCTTGAAGGACATAACAGACTCACCTGGGTGGAAGAGAGGCGCAATCAAGTACCCCCTCCCCCATCCCTCTCCCGCACATTTCCGTCAGGCGGGAATTGCCGACGTCTTTTGGAAAATCTTGATGTTATAACAAGAGGGAGGGGGAGGAGGTACAGCACAGATGAGAGGTAGTCCCATTTCTACCACAGCAACTGGTGGTCCTTCGCTTGAACTCAAAATATTGCGCTTTTATCATACCTTAAGAACCATACTCCTGGAAAAACGCAAGGTCACCTGTGCCACAATGGTAGATACCAGTTACGGAAAGTAACAAGACCATGGCACTGCCGGGGTATGTCACGATTACGAGAACAAGTCAACAGTTTTGGTGTTACCATATCATGCGAAAGGATTACTACGAAATATATGAGTTATTGGAAGGGTCCAGCGCTGAACAGGAAAAACGTCACAAACTAGTGGGAAAAAAAGTCCGGCGTACTGAACCCCAGTAAGGATCCGCCGAGATCCACGCTTCGTTGTAGAGCGGCACACCGCCCCAACGAGAGGTGTCAAGGTGGTGGAGTGCCAGTTCCTACGATCCCTGCAACCCACTGGTGGTGATCGAAGGAACCCTGACGGCACGGCGATACGTCCAGGAAATTGTCCCCATTCCTGCTGCATCTTGACAGCGCCATTTATCAGCAGGATAACGCCATGTCTCACACAACACGGGTATCTCTGGCCTGACTTCCTTCGTGATGTCAACATGCTTCCTTGGCCAGCAAAGGTACCGTTTGAGACGAGATTGGGTGGAAACTTCGGCCAGCGGCAACCACGACATGTTTGGACAGTCAGTTGCGCCAGCTGTGGAAGAATCTTCCTCAGGAGAACATCCTACGTCTATATGTCACCATTCCCGACTGTGGTAAGGGTGGTCCAACACCATACTAAGAACATACTGCACATGTTGAGCCCCTGCAATACATGCTTGGTATAATACAATATATTCTATGTTATCTGTATACATACAGTACATTACTACCATGTCCTGTGGCTGTATCCACTTTCGTGCGCCTGCAATGGCATCTTCAGGGTGATCCATTTTTTTTTGCAAATGAGTGTATTTAGGCAAACCAATGAGAATTCCGATATTCATAAATCATCTGTGCCCCGCACGCTCACAGAGCGGCCGCCTGTAACACTATCCGTGGATTTTTTTTCTCAACTGCTATAAACATTTTCCGAAATTCAGTACGTGCATTTACTCGCAAAAATGTAATGGCATCTTCTATTAAACAGCAGATTCAATTGCTACTATCAAAGTAATGTTTTCGGTTTGAGTGTTTTACTGCACACAATAATTAATGTGCATCTGTAACTGCAACACTATCCACTACCCCACCACGTAGATATTATTTCGTGCCTCTTGAGAACAGCACCCCAAGAGTTGCGCGAAGATAACTATTGCATCATGAAGCTAGATCCACCCAGTTGGACACAATGTCTTCAGACGAATTGCGTTAACTTAAGTAACTTTCCTTTCAATTGAATCTAAAACATTAAGTCGCTTAGGTTATTTAAGAAATGTGCAAATGTTGCGTACAGAATTCAGAGTTTCGGATTGCTCGAAAAGAACAGGCATTTGTTACAGCTACATGAATACTATGTGAGCCACAGTGCAGATACATTGCAAGAGGGCGACCACTGTTGGTTGACGTGAGCTTGTACTCCATTGAACTGACCGAGCTTGGAGTTGAGTTGAGAGATTTGGACGACTCTTCGACGTGGGTGGAGTTGAGAATGGAGCAGCGCCGGTATGCAAGGGGCGGAGGAAACGGGAGATCCCCGAGAAAACCCGCCTAACAGCGGCATCGTTCGTCATGATTCCCACTTGCTAAAATCCGCGAGTGACCCGGCCGGGGATTGAACCCGGTTCGCCTTGGTGGGAGGCGAGCAGTCTAACCGCTCAGCGAGCGCGGCATCACCGCGCTTGGAAGCGGCCCACATTTTTTGAACACAATTACCTCAAAATTCTTTAGATGCTTATTTAAAGTGCAGTGAAACTCAGTTACAAACAGCGAAGACATAACTTCGTATACTAGCTTCATTGCCAGTAACAGCAGCAACTAATGGGCGATCTTGTAATGCCCGAAGCGCCTGAAATCATACTTGCCTGACTCAATGGAAGAAAGTAGTTTAAATGGTCTGAGATTTTTATTCATACATTCATCGTGGTATTCATATAAACCCTCGTGATGTATTAGAAGAATTCTGCAAGGAACCTAGCCTATTAAATTTTTTGTTAATTGAAATTAAACTTTCCGAACTCCACTAATGAAACAAGTTTGTAAAATAATGTGACTATTCGCTACAATGGAAACTCAATGCTGTATTATCCTGCTCAGTCTCGCCTTCCTACTCACTGTGTTTCCTTCCGCATACGGCATACCACATGCACAAGCTAATACCGCTATTGGGATGGCGGCTAGTGTTCACATGCCTATCACACGAAGACAATAAGCAAAGAAATTTATCATCCAACCACAGTCTTGGTACCTAACAAGCAGTCAACTTTTCCTGCAGTAAATCACTGTTTTAATTAACACCTTGACTTAAAAAAAAGAAGAAGATTCCCTATCCTGAGAGAGAAGGAGTGGCGGGTGGTCCAACACTTTCCTTACAAGCTTCTTGCCCGCTCGAACACTATTTCTGTAACCATTTATGGGTGTTCCAAGTGCCTCGATATTTCTCTATGATTGTAAGATATTTTAAAGTACTGTCTCATGCAAGTGAAAACTTAATAAAAACTTCAAATCATTTAAAAAATATTTTTCAGGCACCTAACTACAGCTATGAGCATTCTAACATTACATCTAGTGCCAAAAAAAATTCAGAAGCTTATATTAACACAATGCTTAGTTTCAGCTAAAATCACGCGGACGTAACGATGCAAATTCTTTGAAGTCAGACAGCTATTTCACATGCGATTAAGGTTTAACTTCTGACGACATTAAATACGAATGTTAGCGTAAAAATAAAAATTTGGGGGAACAACACAAATAATTTCCACGAAACTTACTTGCGTTATTCTGGTGACATTTATAATTAATTTCAGCAGATACCAAACATGCTAATTACGCAAGATTTTGTAACTTTTACTGCGAAACACAAACATTAAAAACTCTCATTACTTCGTAATTAGATTTTATAAACTACTTTACCACGTTTTTTAAACTTCTTCCATACTACTAACTGACGTAATATAAAACAAATATAAAAATATGCAAGGCATACTTAAATTGTCTTTGGAACTCGAATTCCCTTCAGACAAGCGTCTAAATATTCCATGTCTTCAGGAAGGGAAGTTTTCAGATATGCTAGATAAAAACGATGGTCGGTACGGAAGTGGAGAAGAGGTTTGGGCAGATCTTAGCTGGGAGGCATCGAGAGCCGATGAGGGTGAACCGAGGTGAGTACGTAGTAGTGTTGGAATGCAAGGGAGGAGGAAACTAGAGATCCCTGAGAAAACCCACCGACCAGCAGCATCGTCCGGCACGAATCCCACGTGCGAAAATGCTGGAGGGATCCTGCCAGGAATCGAACCCGGTTCACCTTGGTGGGAAACTATACGCTGTTCTCAGTAAAATGAGCACTTTTTGAAAGCCTTGCCTATGATCTACTGGCATGCATGTTGTGTAGTCCTCCGCTTTATGTAAGGTTAACATTGCCATCGGCCTCATCACTTTATTTATGCGTCGGTCAAGTCAAACTGTGAAATTAATAAGAAATTAAATACTTTACAAACCTGCTATTTTTTTTACACTTCGATGAATTAAAAGAGACAGAAAGCGAAAGGCCTAATTTTAAGTTATTACAAACGGTTACCTAACACTTTTTATCGACATTAAAATATGCAACTATTATCCATCCATCGTTACCAACTTTACTGGGCGAATGTCACTAAGTCCGCCCGTTAAAATAATCTGACTTGTTTCTAAGGTTCATTTCTAAAGTGCTCACTTTATCATTAACAGCCTTTAGCAGTGCGACCACTACGCCACCGCCTGTACACTTAACACGGCGACAGTAACGGAGAACGCTCATGGTGTCGGGTTGGGGAGTCAGTCATCTTACGGCGCGAAAACTCGTGTGTGCCGTTTTAAGGCTTACGTTTACATTCAATTTAGTACGGCAGTCACTCCCTGGCAGCCAACCGGCATACACCAAAAGATTGAATGGAAAAAAAACGGAAAAAACTACAGGCACAGATAATTTCCGCACACGCATTAAAACCTAACATTCTGTGTGAGAAATGTCGGCAGTACCTTGTGTCGCCATAAAAAACCAAGTCATGGTACTAAACACAAAATGACGTGGCGATGACGTATTCATGCTCAGTTATCGACTGGATACATTATGCTTTTCCATGAGTAGTTAGGTTATGCTTAGTAAAATTTACTGCCAAGAAATAGGCTACAGTTTGTGAGACATTATTTTTTTATTTTTTTCGCAGTAATAGTATTTTGCCCAAGCATGTAGTAGCAAGCTTTATGACGGTATTTGTGGGCTCAAGCAGCTGTTCTAGGCCACAAAGTAAGACCAACTAAAAACTTAAAATTCGACATATTTAACTAATCAATAAATCTGACTGAATGTACGTTTGAAATAATCTACATAAAGGTGTGCGATTCCAAAAAAACAAATCGCATCTGCGAATCGTTCGCATTACCCTTATAAGTATACTGAAATGCATACGAGTAGGGCATATGTCCTCAAAGTATCCAAAGTTAATAAATGATATCCAACGTAAGGCAATTTATCAGTATTTTAGTTTACTCATGAATACCGAATCAGCTACACTAGAAAAACATTTTGCTGTCAGTTTTATGAGACATTTCCAAACTGTCGTTGGATACCGCGCATATTTCAAGAATGGTACTAAACAATCACTTCCGCCGCACTGGCACTTGGTATTTAACTAGCAAAATTCAATATTAAGTTGTCTGATATCATAATTCTCGCAAAGAAAAACTTTACTGAATTCCTTGTACAGTGTAGCGTTAACCACATTTCTACATTGGTATATTATGCAACAACACTTTTAGCGAAATAGCGCAAATGCAATCCAAATTATAGCGTAACAAGCAAGCAGCATATGTCCGCTACTGTTTATATTACTTTAAAAGCAAAAATACTTTAATAACAAGTAAGATTCACCCGTCGTAAAAATATTGTTATACTGAAACCAGAGAGTGGTGTGTGAAAATACATAGCGGCTGGCTAAGGGAGTTCCTGTACTTTGATCAGCACTAACTGCCGCTTGTTGAACCTTGACTTCCTGTACGAGACGTTCCTGTGTGTTCTGCGCTGCTGCCGAGCTCGGACTCGAACACAGAACTACTTGCTATTACGCTTAGCATCGTGGTCATTTTGTCATGAACATTAACTACCACTTTTCAATTATACATACTACGGCGATGGTCTACAACGCCGAATACTTTTTAATTTTGAGTCACAATTTAATATTCAATTACTAGCACCGTGTCAGTGTTTATCAAGATTACAACGAAATTAAATGCACGTCCCATGCAATTAAAAACTAAAATATAAATGGCAGTTTAAAAATTCTGCGCATAGAAATATGTGGTGTCCGGAATAAGTGTGTGCATTATTTGTACGTTAGTAACAGAAAAACTATTAAAGACAATATGACAGGACTGCGTGCATCTCGCGCTGTGAGGACATTGTTGGGTGTGTGTGTCAGAGCGTGTAGCCATTCCGCTGTAGTCTGTTCCGTTTGCAGCCACGAGCAACAGCACTGCAATTGTAAAGGAAATGGCGGAGGTGACAAGGCCTTCATTTGAGCAATGTAAGTGGATTTTAATGTGTTATTGGAAATGTGAGAACATGACTGAGATGCAGAGACGACGGAGGGCATAACTCGATACTCTGTCATCATTACGTGTAACGACACGATTACGTGACAAGTTTGAGATGTGTGTGATGTGAAGAAAGGACGGTGATGCAGTAGAGAGAACGACAACACACGAAGGAAGCGCGAGATGCGTTGCACACATTCACACGTCACCCGGAAAGTCGAAATTCGTACGGCAAGCCACGCGTGTCCATCGCATTTCAAAGGAAGTAAAACGGAGGCCCTGCATTTCCACGTTACTTCACGCTATGGACGACAAGCTAGATAAGCTCGTCTAATTTAGTGAGTGCGCTGTGAACATGTACATTTTACTTACGTGATTGTTTGGTCCGATGGTGTAAGCTTTAAATTATATTGAACTGTTAATCGACACAACTATGTATTTTGGGCCGACAATAATCCCTACATTGTGATAGAGCAAGCAGTTGATATTCTTGGGTCCAGAGGACTATGCACAGCTTGAACTGTTGCAAAGCCACTGAAACAGAGTTTTTTTACGAAACTGCTTACCCTGTCTCGTACGTACTGATCTACGAAAATAAAACTAACATACTTGAAAGAGGTACGAGGACAACTTTCAAGACACCACGCACATTACAAACACTACTTCCGAGCTCTCGAAAGAAAGAAAGAAAGAAAAACCAACAACAACAACTTCTTTTTCACAGTGCCTTATCGTAAAATGTACTATTCGGAAACAAACAGCAGAACTAGTGTAGGAGAGTGTAGGTACTGAACTTGGCTACAGACATTGCACTAATGAAATTATAGGGTCGACGCTTAAGTCCCATCGTTACGACGGAAACATTGCGCGCTATTTCTGAACTTAGCGTTTCGAGACGCCGGAGCGATAAGTACGGCAGTCTTGTGTCGCCCTTAAAACTTCCTTGCTTTCCGTGAACTGGCCAAAACAGCTCCAGCTACATAAGACTCTTATGACCGGTTGCACCAACATCTTTCTCGATCCGAGATCAAATGATCCTAGTTCCGAACCAGGGTCCAGTTTGATCTTGGTTCCAATGTAAAAGTGTTGCACCAACGAAATTTCATTATTCTGGATCTCCGATTCGTCGATCTTGGTTCCAAAGTGAGGGATCGAGATTAAGTATGAGACAAATTTTGCTATTGGCCCGTAATATATGACGTCATGGAAGTAGGCGTATTTTGCACTATAGATATAACTAGATGTGCGATGTTTTATCGGTTTTAAGTGAATTATTGTTGTACGAATTTTACTGAATAATATTCAAGTGCATATAATGTTGTTTTAATTTCCCAAGAAAACAATCGTACGTAGTTTTATCTGTTGGCCGTATTTTCAAACTAAATTTGTCGACGATGGCTGCTGATCTCGGATCGAGATTTCGAACCTCCAATTTCGGCGGTTCGAAAGGAACTTTATCTCGATTTCTAGTCCAGCTCTAAACAAGAATGGTGCAACAGTTTTCCGTGTCGATCTTAGATCCGATCTCGGATCGTGTTTAGAACCACGATGGTGCAACAGGGCATTAACAATGTGGCGCGGTCGATCTCCCAGTCCCGAGGGCTATTCTTCTTTGAAGTAACGGTGACACGTAAAGGCTGTTCACGGTAAAGAGAGCACTTTTGAAGCCTTAATTAATCTTTCCTTTCAGTTATTTCTTGTCCTTTAACCACTTATTTTTTAACAAATATTGCAAATTAATTAATACACACAGCGCATATTCCACTGCACTCGGAAGTTAACGTTTAAGGATACAGTAAAATATATTTATTGACTATTATTCCAAAAGAGATCTCTTTCAAAAGTGCTCACGTTACCGTGAATAGCATATAGCTGTTCACCAACTTCACTCAGGCGACGATTGCTTTGTCCAGCAGGACGCTGCACCGTCACGTTGCCACTGAGACGCACTGTTGCTCCTGGATGAATCATTCGCTGGGAGATGAAACAGGCTCACGAGGAAGTGTGGAGTATCCACACGCATCTTCTGACTGAACGCCGTCAAATCGATATTTGGGGGGGGGGGGGGAAGGGGGGGGGGGTTCCGAAGAACACCGCGTACCGCGCGAAGCCGCGGACACTGAACGTCACAAGAGATACGATTGTGGCCGCCTGGGAATCCACGACTCTGGAAACCCGAGCTGACGATTGACGTTCCGTTCCACAGCGTCGCAGACGACGTCTTGCTGCTGACGGCCGACAGTTTGACCATTTCTGGCTGCTATTAACAATAGCACACGCCGAACGGTGTCTTTGTACAGTCGAATACAAGCAACCTCATCAGACTATATGCAATGGTTTTTTTTTTTTTTTTTTTTTTTTACTGCCGTTCAAAGAGCGTAAACTGTAAACATTACTTTGGGACACCGGATACATACAGGCGATAAGCGACAGCCTATTCACCTTCAACATTTTAAGAGATGGTTTGGCAACTTCCACAAGCAAAATATAGCGGAATTCAAAATTATAAAAAATTTGAAAATCACATTTTCTGCTTCAAGTTTTAAAAGGAAGTTGTTTCCTGAAAGAACTCGCCCAGCATTAAGTTGGAAATGTTCTACAACACATGCAAGAGCGCATATCTTAGTACAGAATTAAAGGGGAGGAAGAAAAATACCTGTTCATGCCAACTAAAAAAAAATTATTTTGTTTTTAGTTGTTACTAAGATAATAGATGGCGACATGTAAGTATGTGCGTCATATCACGTGGTCCATCCAGTCCCGAACCATGTAGCCGAGGTGGCACCAGGAGAGTGCTAAGGCTCGGACCTAACAACAGGTCGATGGCGGCATGAAGGACTAGGGAGTGAGGCAATTGTTAGGGGGGGGGGGGAGCGAACGCCTCCCGGCAGTGGTGCCAACCGACGCGTCACAATCGCGCCGCACCGCGGTACATTTAGCAGCGAGAGATCTGAACCCCCCCCCCCCCCCCGGTCGACCACTCCTATCCCAGGCTGGCCGCTGATTGAATCCGCGCGGCCGGAAGCGCGGCAAAATTACCGCCAAATTAATGCGCATATTAATTTGCTGGACGGCTGGGGGAAATGGGAGGGAATGTGTGGAGGGCGGCAGCTAAATATATTCACTCCGTTCTCCTTTTCCGTACCATCGCTGCCATCGTCGAACGCGCATCAATAGTGCCGAAAAGGAGAAGCGGTGGGAATGTATGAAATACGAGTTTCTGGCTAAGCGCGCACTGCCTGTGCGAAAGCCTGACGATACGCGCCAGTTTAAAACGCGGGTCACAGTAGGCGGAGCGTAGTGGCTCTGCGACTACTTTTCGATTCTACTTGGACGACGGCCATTTTGGGTTTTCCCTATTCTACCAAAACTATGTCGAGAGGTCACTTCCGGAGCCCATGGCGAATCTGTGTCGACAACACACCATTATTCACCAGGATGCAGTACAACAACTTAAAGACAGAGGGAATGAACGGATTACATTTGTAAAAATAATGTAAGAATTATATTACGATCAGCAACCACACTCTTTTATGTGAGCATGAAAAAAAAAAATTGAATAAACCCTACATTTTGAGAAAATTGTTCGATACAAGTTCGATGTTCACACAAGTGTCAAAAGGATACTCACTAATTTCTACCACTTGCGTCAAAGGCTATATGTACATACTGCGTCAAAGGCTATATGTACATACTCAGACATAAGTATATAATCAAAAACACTATGACGTATCAATGATTTCCCCTCTACACTTGTGATCCCCTTCGAAATGCTCATCTCTGTTCGTAAGCTCATCAACCACTGCCTGATTTTTAGTGAAATTATTATTGCAACTGTGCACCAGTAAGAGTTTATACATGAAGGAAAGTTTCTAAACTATGGAGGCGACATGGTAAAAAATAAATAATATTAAAAAAAAAGCGCTTGGAAAGATAATCATTGTCATTGGGGGTAAATTTGCACTTGTATCTGGAGGTCTGCCTGGGGCAACCTTGAAATTAAAATTATTTAACACAAGCAAACCAGCAAGCAGATTTCTAAATTAATTCCGTACCACCCATATTCCAGAAAAAACATGTGCGAAAAGGTACGAACTTGCAAAAGCATATTCTTAATTGGAACACAACAGTAAAACAACTACATACAGGAGCGTTCGGTTTTTAAACAGTTCTAGCGCTCAGATTGTAATAAAAATTATTAAATCCAAATAGTTTAAAATATTCTGTTTCTTTTTTTTTTTTTTTTTTTGCACACATTGTTTCTAGGTAATTATGTTGTTTGTTAAGTGTTATTATTTCCGATTAAAGCACAACTTTTCGTTCCTGGTTTCCACTGCCATCTACCGGGCAAAGTTTGAAGACATTTTAATATGTTTGGTCTTTCCAATATGACAGTCACTATTAAATACTTTAAATATGTCAAAATGAAAACTAAAATTAAAGGACACGTTTCTTTTCAGGGCGCCGCCTACCTGGTGATTGAAATGCGCTGCAGAGTATTTGAAATCCGCATTTTATTTTTTTTCCGAAACCATTAAACGTGTCCCCCTGATATCGTTGTACGAAAATAAAACTCACTGCAGACTAGGTGCGTATAATACTATCAATACATCATGTACATTAAGTGCTATTCCCGAGCCCTCCAATATATCTAAAAACGGCTATTTCATACTGCTGTATCGCATAACATACAGGTTGGAAACATGCGAAACCATTATAGGGACCTGCATTGAACCTTGTTGCAGACTTTCCACCAATAGAATAATAGGGTCACCGCTTAAAGTCCCACCCGTACATGCAGCACAACGGAAACACTGCACGCCAGTTCACAGCCTCGTGCGTAAGGGCGAAGGGGCATCAGGCGCGCGTGTCAGTGTCGTCTTTATCGCTCTCGCGCTTCCCTTCCTCAAACGCGCTAAAACATCCAAGTAGGCGGCACGCTTAAGTAAAATATGTGACAGAAAATTCTGTAAGTTGTAAAAAAAATATTGTCCTTTATTAGTAATGTTGTAAACATAAAGAATGACTTTTCGGTTGACACTTTCTTTCGCACACATTGCTATAATTATCCATAGAGATAATATTGCAAGTCCGGTTATTCCCTATGCAATGCATATTTCCTAATTAATAAATAATTTTGCTTATGAAATAATCTGAGATGTATTGTGTTCTTTGCGCTGCACCACGATCGTCCTGTCGATCTCTGCAATGTTGTAAGTTCTAAATGTTTCGCTGAGGCGATTTTCAAAATGAGATGATTCTATCTTTTTCGATCTTCTTGGACATTTTCTCAGCCATGTAACACCTAAAATTCTCCGCCGTTTGGCATTTTGCCTTTTTTTTTTTCCTACGATCCAATGCTTTTAAATTGGGAATCGCCGCCTTCGGTGAGTAATACTAAGTATCGCGTAATTGTTTGTGTTCCGAGTGTATAAGCTAGTTCGTGTATGATGAGTAATATTTTTTATTCCCTGAAGTGCGGTCCACGACTCGAGGTGAATGCAGTTCTCGAGTTGGTGGATGTCGAGTTGCTGGGAATGTCTTCTGAAAGTTGAATTCTGATCGCGTGTAACATCTTCACCCAAGGCGGCAGCACGCCCAGTTAACGAGTTTTGAACGGCGTTTTCGCCAGTTTCACCCGCGGACCAACGAAACCCAACAAACAGATAGGACTTTACAATAATAATCATGCATGTGTATGCTGCTAAATTCTTTTCATTGTAGTTAAAACAAAATAATTTTTGAAAATAGCATACAATTTTTGAAAATAGCATAAAAACATCTATGACAATGTAATGCATTATTATCAAAAATTCGATAGATCCTGGGGCCCGTTTGAATAACCAACTGATTATCAAAATACTTTATAGAATTCTAATTATCTAACACTTCAGTATTTATAACTGTATAATTAATATTCCCCGTCTCAAATTTAATTAAGATGTCCAAACTGTAATGATATGAATAATTTGTTTTATGTATGTGCGATGTGAGAAGTGCGTAATTATCTAGTTTGACAGTTATGTTGTTTGTACAGTGTAAGTGTTATGATGCGATCTGCGTTTTTTTTTTGCATGCAAATTTGTCTATGTAACTATCACTACTTTTGCTTCTGCAAAAATTCAAGCCACACCAGCCAGACTATCATCGTTTATTGATCTTCGAACAACGGCGTTTTAGAACAAAACTTACTCATTCTAAAATGGAATCAGCTATAGTTCACCACGGGAGGAATAGAAGTATTAAATATTAAGAAATTACTAGTTTTGATTGACGCAACGTGTATATTTCGACGCAAGTCTGTGTTATAACATGCACATGATGAAATGCGAATTGAAAGCGGTTAAAAGAAGAATTGCTTTGAGTTAAATACTGAACCGCTAAGAAAGGCCAATATAGTCGTCGACGAGAACTTCGGAGGACCGGCATCGGACCAGGGACAGCGTAGTAGTGATGTGTGGAACCGGTTCATTCGCTCTCGGCGGAAAGTCGTTCATAAGAGTCGTTCCAGAGTCATCTCGTTCGCGAGTTTCAAAGAGTCGAGAGTACAGCTGCGAAGAGAGAGTAGCATCACTACGCTGATGTCAAGACATGCGATCGCATAATATATGCCATTATCTACACAGTTTGAGGTATTATAATTATTTTCGTAACCGTTTTGTTGTTTTGTATTAATTCAAAATTTTAAATATAGCATGATTATGTCATTAATTTTAACAGTTCTACCAGAGGGGGAAAAATCTTGACGCATTGAACTTTGTAGAAAACTCGAGAGCGCGCAGTGAACGACATTTGCGTAATATTCCCAAACTATTTAGATGTCTCAATAGTAGAAAAATAATTAATGGAAATCTCTTGAAAACTTCGCGCTTATTATGCTCGAGTGCTTTTGTCCAGCTCAGAAATACATTGCCACATTCATGGTATTGCGTGTTCGTAAAAAGAAGAGATACGCCTTTTGAATGCGATTATTAAATGCTACACCGGTAGTTTTGCTATCTCTACCGAGCCGACGAGCTGTCGCCGTTTGGGCTGACTGAGCGGAGCGAATCGCCGATATTAACTCTCATCATTCACGAATGATTCGACTCTCTAAAGAAGAGCAACTCGCGTGTCGCTCTCGACAGCGAGTCGTTCGTTTTGAACGACTCGTTCGCGAACGACCCATCACTACAGCGCAGTATCCAGCGTCGGGAGAGCCTGTCAGCGAGGAGACGTCAGCCAGCTGCGGTTCCAGACGGTTTCCGGATCGACGTCGACTCCAGGAGTTCCGGCCTGCAGAGGACGAGCTTATTGAGGTCTGCCAGAGGCTGTACAGCCTGGAGGAGCGGGAGAACGATTTCCGCATTCGACACTCTAGAAGGATGACCACCCGACTTCGGCTGATTTGCGGAGATATTTCCGCTATTCACAGCTAAGTCGCAACTCAATCAAAGCTAATTCTGACACCAGTCTTTTCAAATTTAAATATTGGTAATCGTGTGGTAGCCAAGGTGTAGGCTGGAGATGACCATAATGATAGTTAAGTTAATTTATTCATTTGTCCTATAATTTGCTAGATTTAAGAATTCTTTATTTATCGTTTGAATTATTTGACCATTTGTTAATTTTAAACATCAATGCTTTCAAGCTATTCGTTTCATAGCAAATGCAAGCAAAGATAAGTATACTTGATTCCGTGGCAGCAATGAAAGTTTATATCCATATAGTTATTATTTTATCATTATTCACATATAGGTATATCCTACAGCTGCACTGTCACCAAAAGAGTGTGTTACATAATTACAATTTGTCTCCCATACGTGAGGCCACAGTAAGTAACACCAAGTATATTTCACAAGGAGATTATATGTCTACTGAGCTGAGAATGTTATTTTATTTAACGCAATTTAAAATAAATTTACCTCAACCTCTTCTTAATTTTTTTGTTCTTTAATTATTATACCCTGATGTAATCATTTGACGAGCTATTGCATACAAAAACATATTATGAAAAACTCAGAAATCATTTCGCGTAGCATACGTTTCTTTAAATTGCTTCAGCTTAAAAAATGTTCTTAATAAAACAAAAACACATCTAGGTAACCATGGATTCACACAAAGGCCTCACACTGCTGGCGGCGGTTGGGCTCTGGATGTGCCAGTCCAAGGTGAGAATTAATTTTCTTACCTGTAGTTGGTGTTCACCACAGTTGCACCAGAATGGGGAGGGGGGGGGGGCGAAGAATTCCATAAGAAAAATAAAGAGAGAAAAACACAGGGGTAGAAAATTCTCCAGACTTAAATTATAATTTAATACAAAGTGTGTTACACCAAGTTTTCATTCACCTAAGCTTGAATTTAAGACACACTAATTATTTTCTAACTTATATTGTACCCAGGCAAAAAAACTGTGAGATGTATCGAAACAAACGATATCGCTGTGTCATGTCTGACATAAGTAGAAGATTTCACTCTTTAAAATATAACCGCAATGACCCAGCTCAAAGAAAAATGTTTTCGTGTCGTGCATTAAAAATCGGACAACTCAAATAAATTACTTGGCTTGACGAAACGAAAGGCACGATAAAGGGATGCCGCTACCTATGCAACAACAATGAAGCAAGCAAACTCGATAATTGGTAAAACAATCAGCAAAGCCTTCCAGTAGAACGTGCCAACCCACCCGTCAAACCTGAATGTAACCGACATTCTCATACCATTATAAACCCGGATTTTCAATAAAAAGTTCTGTACTCGCGCTATCCTAGTATGGTACGAAAGCTAATAAATCGGGGGTGATGCGTTAAGAGAAAAAGAAATGGGGTAAGGGGTGAAATTCTTGTACGTTACATGTTCTTGATAAATAACTTACACGTCTGACGGCCGCAAGGCACTTTCACAAAACTGTAATAACATCGAGCAATAAACTTTGCATTTCCAGTAATCGTCCTTTGTTCTACAAAGATTGAGCGTTTCACGATTTTTTTTTTCGCAAGACAATAGTAGGCCTACATGTGGCTGGTATATGCACTGAATCTTGTAAATATAGCAGGAGAGTGAAAGAGAGCAAACGAGATAGATAGCTAGAGAAAGAGAGAGAGAGGGGGGGAGAGAAAGAGAGGGACTGAGAGGTTACGCCACCGCAGGCACGTCACAACAGTCACTCGGCAGGTTGTCTTTGTAAATGCGGGGTAGTTTCGACTAAGACTATGATCATTACAGTTCAGACGAGGCCAGTATTAATGTTACTGGGCGATGCGATTGGCAGGTTGTCTTTGTAAATGCGGGGTAGTTTCGACTAAGACTGTGATCATTACAGTTCAGACGAGGCCAGTATTAATGTTACTGGGCGATGCGATTGGCAGGTTGTCTTTGTAAATGCGGGGTAGTTTCGACTAAGACTGTGATCATTACAGTTCAGACGAGGCCAGTATTAATGTTACTGGGCGATGCGATTGGCAGGTTGTCTTTGTAAATGCGGGGTAGTTTCGACTAAGACTGTGATCATTACAGTTCAGACGAGGCCAGTATTAATGTTACTGGGCGATGCGATTGGCAGGTTGTCTTTGTAAATGCGGGGTAGTTTCGACTAAGACTGTGATCATTACAGTTCAGACGAGGCCAGTATTAATGTTACTGGGCGATGCGATTGGCAGGTTGTCTTTGTAAATGCGGGGTAGTTTCGACTAAGACTGTGATCATTACAGTTCAGACGAGGCCAGTATTAATGTTACTGGGCGATGCGATTTTTTTTTTTTTTCGTGCGATCTAACACTTACAGGCAAAACACAAATTAAGACGCCAAAGAGGAAAGCCAAAGGGGACATAATAAATTCCAGAGTTAAAATTTTAAGAAATAATTTACGCGCGGTTTATTTTATTCGAATTTAATGTAAATATAGCAGGCACTAAAGAAAATGCTACAATACTTTTAAAAAATTAATTGAAATAAGTAGTGTTAATTATTAAAATTATTTATTTCTTAGCTTTTCAAAATTAACAGGTAATTTACTGGCAAGTATCTATGTAGATATGACGCAAATATTCCCCACGCTTCTGTTTCCGGACAAAATTTCTCTCATTGACTTCAACAGGCACCAACACTAAATGTAATATGTGTAAATGATAATCATTTTATTTATAACAAACTTATATTGCAGGCAGTCTTAATACAAAAAAAATGTTTTAACAATACAAATAGATCTTTAAAGAAAACATAAAAAGGCAAACTAATAAAAAAATTAATTACACAAAAAATATTTTTATTTTATAACTAAAAGTCGCTTTTGGTCATTGCAACAGTACAAATTAAACGAGTTTCGCAATAATTAATGACAATGGCACAATTTACATACTTTAACGTTCAAAGCGGATTTTAAAGATAGGCGTTTCGAACCTTTCGTAAAATCGTTGTGAACCAGTGCTTCATCCGCGCGCGGCCGGCCGAACACTGACTTTGCTGTAGGTGTGGCTAGAAATATATATCTTCGTAAAGAAAACTGCCGAATATGTATCGTACAGGCATACGTAATTTCATATCCACAGTACAGCCTGCTGTGTCGAAATTATTGTCAAAAGATTATGCCTCAAACTCTCCAACTGTACCAAGCAAAATTCCCACCTTCAGAATAACTCAGTTTTCTCTTGTAAATAAAGAGGGCGTTCTGACTTATTTCTTATTTCCTAAATCCAGAAGTTTGGAACCGTCGCTTTTATTACCACATCTCGAAAATTTTAAGTTTGGTGAATCATTAACTGTTTCACTTCTTAAGCGTTGATTTATTTCTTCTTGAAGTACATAGTCAGCTGTCGGATTACAAAAAATTCAGAACCAGATAGGCCTCGCATGAGCTAAACACCGAGTTTTTTATATTGTGCAAAACCGATCAATTATACGTCTATGTAAAAGTACAGTTCACTGCAAGGTGTCACTAAATTCAACACAAAGGTGCGAACTGTGCAAATAAATCAATCCAGATACAGTCTTAAATTTAGAATATATTACAAATGATTTGGCGTGAATAGTACAAAATAATACTGACAGTAAAAGGTTATCAAAGATAGAAGTCGAGAAATGAATAAGAGAGTGATTTGCGGTGAAACATCAAACTGGAATCGGTGAGAAAGGCGTACAATTTACCTTTTTTTTTTTTTTGTAGAAACTCTGACGACGGCAGTTATGCGGCAGGATCTGTAGCACGCACTCGAGAAGTTGCAAGCTGCAGTGGAATTTGTTTGTAGCCCATTGCCCACCAAAATTATTTTTTGTAGAGCCACAAACATTTTTTTCGTAAAAATTCAACATATATTTGTAACGTCACAAATCAAAGGCATCTATCTCAACCTACACCGTTTGAGACGCGGCAATATTTCTTCATTATAGTTTCGAAAACAATAAAGGGGGGAAAAAAAATTAAATAGGAGTAAAAAAAAAAATTCAAATTACATTCACCAGAAGAAAAAAAACCTTGCCGGCAACAAGACTCGAACCAGCATCCTTCGTCTTACAGCTGCATGCATTTTACCACACGAGCATTTCACCTTATACCACTGGTTATATTTTGGAGGTGCAAATGAAATATATTAGGGTGCCAAAGAATATACTTTCGCCAATTGGGAAGGGTTGAGGTTAATAATTTGGAGAATAACTACACTTCAGAACATTAAGTTTGCATGTTGTACACTTCAAATCTGAATCAGTGAGAATTTTACGGTTTCAATCAGTTAACAGTACCTGACTGATTAAACAGTCACTTCAGTGAATAACTGATAAATCAATACAACAATGTCAGATTTCCTTCACTTATTGATTCAGTGACATTTCCCACAGATTCATCAGTCAATTTTTTCACTGTTTCTCAGTGGTTTATTTTTGACTGATTTATCAGTTAAACAGCGTGTAAAAATAGCCGTTAAATAATGTGTATCTGGTGAAATAACAAAGAATAAACTAATAAAACCAATACAAAATACTTTCTAAAGTGTGTTTCGTATTTCAAAACACCATTTTACGAGGTAATATGAACATCCAAGCCTTCATTCCGTTTTTACGTCTTTCATTTCGTTTTCATGTAATCATCACAGCGCTCTGTTTGAAGGTTTAAGCTGCATATGATGTGGTGAACAGAGTGCACTCATATATACTATTTGTGTTAACAATCCTAACGGTACAAATTAAACCAAAAACTAAAAGTAAGAGCATACAATTTAAATCTACACGATTTCGATAGTAATTATAATAAGTCACGTGTTTTCTTCTCGACTTTTAACTTAGCTTCGTAGAGCAGGTGGCTCTTAGAGCATAAAAAAGAAGTGAACGGGGTGTGTGTATTCAACCCCAGCCATCTGCAAAGTTTTTTTTTTACTTTTTTTAAATTACGGTAAATTGCGCAGTGTAAATAGTAAACTCTCGTAAATATGTTTATTTCGCGTAATTATTTGGCTACATACTCGATAAAAACAATATTCAATTCGCCACTGCAGTCGGCCGTCACTTATTCAATCAGTGAAATTTTTTCACTGATTGAATAAGTGGTTTTCCACTGATTCGAATGTAGAGTGTACAAGTTGAAGTTGTGTGACTGCAAAATATATTGTTTTATGATGTAAATGTTTATGTCGGGGTGAGAGTTAATAGCACAACAAAGTGCAAAACTACAATTTATAACTACATTTTGTTCTCTTGGCTACGAAGACTATTGGGCTGGAGAAATGCACATAGTAGCGCGATCGTGTGAGCTTGTCTTTCCTAGGAAAGTAAAGTAAAAAACATTATTTTTTTATCTATCTGAACTACGTTCAAAGGCAAAATTTTCGTCTCAGTTCAATAATTCTTATTCAAATGCATGCCATTTGTTAACACCTTCACATGTGTTTAAGTAAAATTATTAGGGCCACCTGCTTTTCGCAAAAACATTCCCCAACTAATTATCCCGCAAAACACGTTAGTTCTGAACTTATTTCGAGGTTGGACAGTTTCACCTCTCACGCGTCTTAGGTGCTGCCAGCCAGTCACCGACGTTCAGTGTCGGGATAACTTAATTCTGATTGGCCGAGTCGAATAAAGAATGTCTTCTAGCACAGACAAGCAGCCAATTGCCGAATGAAATTTGCACATGTGCACGTACGAAGTTGAAGTATAGAATTCCCATAAATATTATCGCGAAGAAACAGGTGATCCTAAATTATTATTATTATCGGATGTAATACATTTGACTTAAGACTTCGCGGCTTAAGGTAATTATTAGTTATTGCAAACATTTTTATATTGCAAGACGTATTACAAAGAAAAAAATTTACCATGGATATTATTGTATTTTCATTTTTAAAAAAATTATAAACGTACAAAGAATAGCCTATCTCAATAAAATTGACAAAAAATTGTACATTGCAACACTGACGCTAATCCCTGCTCTTATGCGAACGAGACAGGTAAAAACTAAGTAAAATAAATAAATTAAGACTCCAAAAATATTTAAGTTATCACTTTTAATACGACTTGAAGACACCAAAGAAAAAAACTACAAAACTGGCGACTTTACCAGTACGCCAATCCGTCAAATTTTTCAAAAACTGAATTCGGGACTGCTCAACTAGCTGCAAAACAGCAATGCAAATAATTTACAATCTCACGAGAGAAAAAGTGACAAAGCCATTTCATATAGCCTCATGCTGTTCGGCAGACGCTGAACAAAGCTTATTGTCTGAAGACAGGCGCGGTGACTAACATCACACAAAGGCAATCACATTGTGCCGAGGGAATTTTTTTTACTTTATGTACTGAAAACAAAGTGGAAAAGCCTCATCGACGTAAAGTGCATGAATCATAATAGCTCTTCCGAGAGTTGGAACTGAGTTGCTGCGCACGCTGAGAAACACGACACAAAGAAAAACGCATTTATATAGTGATAGGCTTCTCCTCTCCAGTCGCCATAAAAACATATAGTTTTATTCACTCAGCATTACTGACAGCTAGCTATATATAACCAGTCACCACCGGGAAAAAAGAAAAACTGCGTCTTGCCGACGATGCAGTGATCTGGCTACAAAGTCGGGATTGTATGTATTTTACCTTTGCAAACGAATTGGAATCTGCTTTACTAGGCAGTCATTAATTTTGCACCCGAGCACGTAATTAATTACAGCATATCTTGAAGAACTGAAACGAGAACAAAAACTGTGTAACGTACCATTCCAGATGAAGTTATGGACGAACACTACAATGTAAAAAAATTTCTAGTAAACTTCCTAAATTGTAATGGAAGTTTTTCACCTATACATTGTATGGAAATAATACCAAACGCCAGGCTACAAATATACGAATTATTAGCCCCGCTAATAAACAAAATTGGGAACTTCCCTATACTTTACACTGTTTCCTGAACAAATGTAGGAACATTACCATGGATGTTATGGAAAAAAATTTTACCATTCGCACTTTCACAATATACGTATGCACTAGCGTGGTAATTTTGCGAATAATACCAAACGCCAGGCTACAAATATACGAATTATTAGCCCCGCTAATATACAAAATTGGGAACTTCCCTATAATTTACACTGTTTCCTGAACAAATGTAGGAACATTACCATGGATGTTATGGAAAAAAATTTTACCATTCGCACTTTCACAATATACGTATGCACTAGCGTGGTAATTTTGCGAATAATTTCTTAAGAGTGTATACTTAAGGATTCACAGTACATGAACCACCTTCAGGTGGTTGACCTTGGCACCAACGCAGAAGATATCGAAAATGCTTATAGGCTATTCACGGTAAAATTAGCACTTCTGAAAGACTTGCTTAAGATATATTTGGATGCACATTGGTTATTATTCCACCATATCTACAATTAACGTTACTTCATTCGTGTGACGGTCAGGAGCAACTGATATTTATTTTTTTCTTTTTAGAAAAACAAATATTTTACAAATGTTTTTATTCTTACACTTACGTGTATAAAAAACAGAAAGTAAAATAAAATACTTTAGTATTTATAAAATGTTTACTTAGGGAATATTGTAATTTAAAGTTAACACATGGGACTACTTACTTTCATCGTTGCCAACTTTACTAAGTGCGTGACAGTCAATGCGCCCGTTAAAAGGCACGCAGTAGTAGCAGTGACATTTTTCAAAGGTTGATTTCATAAGTACTTAGTTTACCGTGAAGAGGCTTTATTTTCTACACTGTCAAAATTTTCCGTGTATTTACGGAATTTTTTACGGGAATGTACAGTGTATATACGGAAAGGCAATCCGTAATGAAAATAGGAGTTACGTTCGTAAATAAAAAAATATGGAAATTGTCCGTATTCCCTTTGGTTTCGAGTTACGGGGGCGAACAATGCCGATTCTACAGGAAGCTTTCTTCGCCATTGTAACAAGAAAATGATCGTTTCTGCGGCTGTTAAGGTTCTCCACGCGACAATGACCTATTCTTTCAAAGATTAAGAAATATCACCAGGAGTCTGTAATATTTGGCAACACTAAAAATACACTAATTGTAATACAAACTGAAATTCTGCTTCTGTCTTTTGAATCCAAATTAAAAGTTATACCCAATTTTCATGTGAGAGTTGTACGCGAATGGTTAGAGCCGTGGGCGGGTATTTTTTTGACTCGAGTTCAAACCTCGCTTAAATACAAAATATTTTAACGTTTTTAACATCATTTTTTATGCACGGCAGAACACCCACACAACGAAAATTAAAGACATTATCATGATCTCTTTTTATTTTAAACGGAAAGTACAGAAAATTAACTTGGAAATTAACGGAGAGGAGGTTCCGCGAAATGTACGGAAAGTCCGTTTCTAAAAACCAATGTGTCCATAATTTTACGGAGAGTTTGCGGACACTTTCGGATAAATTTTTACCAGCATTTTTCCGTAAAATGAAGGGAAAAAAAAAATTAAACAGTGTAACACCGCGCAAGGTGTCGCAGTGGCGAAATACTGTACTCGCATTCGGTGCCGGCATCCTGATTTCTGTTTACCGTGTTTGTCCGCAGTAACTCCAGGCTTATCCTGAGACAGTTCCTTCGCACAGATCATGGCCCATTGCTGCTTGTCTGAGCAACTTGCCGACGACATGTTAAGTATTACAAACCCACCCACCTCGTTTTACAAATGTTACTTCTCAGGTCAACACATGCACTGCGTTGTCGCAACGCAAATTGAAATGAAAAAAAAAAAAAAAAAAATACTAACGGAAGTCTCCAAGCTTCTCATCTGTACCGTATTAGCATTTTTTTTCACCATGATAAAATACAGATAAAACTAATTTTCCCAAAACCGTTGCGTATAGGTATGTTAATTAAATCTTGAGGGACATAGGAACACATTATATAACCGTATGAAGCAGGTGTTTTATTTTGAATAACGACTATTCTGAGCCACTGTAACTGAATTTACTGGATACTAACTATCTTCCAGATATGTATTAAATTAATAACTTAAAAAAATGCTTACCTCTTGGAAAACTATAAATGCAAATAGAAATAAAAAGAGAATTTCCTTATTTTTGCCTAGCGTTTAAAACATGCCGCATGACACTACGTATTTTGTGCAAGGAAATTATTCAAACAGGAAAACGCTATGGTAATAAATGACATCGAATCTCAAGCAGCGACACTATCAAAACAAATGTCTATATAGAACATAGAAACGCGTGAAACTAATTCATCCAGAATACTTTACGGAAAGTGAATCTGCAAACATATGGCAAATAAAGACTCCTTGCGAATTAAATTCTCAGCTGTAAAGGGTTCTTAAAAAAGACTTCTGAAACAGTCCACAAAATTATTTATTCTGCCGGTTTCATCAATGTCTTGGAAAAATAAAATCTAATTTAACACTTATACATACGTACGATACTCAGATCTGGAGCATGCATACATTCTTACCGTAGAACGTTCAATTTAAGTTCCTTCTAGACGGTGCCAAAGCATTAGACGCCCATACTCCTAAATTCCCTTTTGTAGAATTAACTTAGGCGATCACTTAGCGGCATTCACTCCGAAAAGTTGACGAACGAAGAATTCACCAGACACCTTTCCCTCTTAATGTAACGAGTTCGCAATTTTTTCGAGTATATAGAGCCATTTTCGAGAAAACACGAAAACTCAAGCGTGCGAAAACAAACCGTTTATGACATCAATTATTTACCTACGCGGACGCGCAATATAACATTATGTTTCTAGTTTTTATGCCTGGTCATTCAGTCAAGGATAAATTTCAGACGTAAACTACGCAGAAATTATGGAAACTTATTTCCAGAACTACCATTAGGTATTGATCACGATGGCCGATTTCGTAAAAAGAAAAAGGACGAGGGGGGGGGGGGGCAGGGAAGCAGTAACACGCCTAAGATTTCCATTCTTTTTTATTATTACGTCTACATAACAAGCCCACGAACGCAACATAGCATTTATGTAAATATAACCTTGAGTATAAATAGCACAGCTTTGTTCCAAGAAGTATTTCGCGCTGACTATAGTCAATTCACACTCACTCCCAACTTTTCTGAAGCCCTGGTTAAGATTCTACTTTCAGGATATTCCTCCACCTCGTGCAAACAAAGCTTAGCCAAATGTAGAAAATTACGCCAAAGGAACATCGCACCGCATTCGTGCGCACTCAGTGTAGGATGATAACATTTTACATAAAAACTATTTCCTAGTAGTCATCACCAATAAATCTATTTTCACTCTGTTTATATTTATATTAATTATAGACTGAATATTATAATTTATACACATTATATAAGTAAAAGTTCAACTGACCAAAAACGAGGCACTTATAGGTTGACATCATTATAACATGCTTGTGTCACGTGGCACATTTATTAAAGAACCAAACACAACATGGGTGGGGTGATTTTTCAAAGGTTTGTTCTAAGTAGTATTTCGCAGGAACTACTGGATGACTTAAGAGCTGAGTGAAAGAGCGGGCGCCCATATACACATCAACAGTCCGCAGGGGAATCCAACACGTGCGTGTCCAGAGACCCGGAGAGGATTCGCCATTGCGTCGGCGCAAATTAAGCAGTAACATTAATTCCGTGGGCCAGTGTGGTCCCGGTGCAAGAACCGGTGGGCGGAGCCGAGGCCACGCCCCTCCCGATGCCCCACGAGAATTTGCACAGACGTAGTAGGGGTAAAGGGGGGGGGATGACCGGAACGAGAAAGTTGCAGCGATCGAGCAAACAAGGCGACAAAACTCGGGAGGGCGACTATACGACGTGATCGTGTTTCGCTCTCTGAGGCTGGTAGATGTAGCTAGGGGGGGGGGGGGGGTCCGCATTAGCGCTGCCTGGGATGTGAGGGGGGGCGGGGGGGTTGTTGGCGGAGAATCCATATGGTCGGCAAACACAGCCGTCCCTTGTCCCAAAACAACGCGACGTTCTCGGATTATCCGCGACGGCCAAGCGGACAAATATTGGTTCGCAATCGGCGCGAGTTATAACCACCCTACGATAGATGAAGAGGGGGGGAGGGGGTTTGGGGGCACCGAAAAAGAATGCCGCTGGGCGGGGCCTGCACCGTGACGTCACGCCGCGGGGGAGGAGCCACCAGACCTTTCATCAGCGACACAACAGGACGAGGTGTATATTGCTATCTCCGTCTGCACTCTCTCGCGCTGGCCTATATCGGGCGCGCGGGGGTTATTGGATGTCGGCTTCGCTTGTCTGTCTCGGACAGCTCTGATACATTATTCAAGCGCCGTTACCGCCTGCAGGATGGTGGAATACGAAAAAGATCGCCTCGAGCTTGTGACAGCCCCGAGTTAGGATTCAGGTCCCTCTACACACTGATTTGAATCTGGGCGGGCAATGCAGAGGTTGAATGAATTCATGAATTCTGCTGATAATAGCATGAAGGGTCGGCAAAGTAAAGGACCGGTATAATCAGTCCAACACTCTAAACCTCTTAACACGGCACTCAACCTTCGTCGCGAAATTATTATTTTTTGTCCACGTGGAAGCATTTCTTTCTGAAAAGTTAGTCCTAGACGCTGTGGCTACCAAACAAGTACGTGATCAAAATAAAGCACTACAGAAGGTGGTGTCATATTAATATTGCACGTTAAAGGTTACCAAGGTTTACCGGTAGACTGCCATTTAACCACTAATTCGAAATAATTTTATTTCTACGTCCATCGTTCCATTCGTACTATTTTACGTTATGCAGGTAGCTTCAACGAAATGTTTCTGTTTCATACCTACGTCATGTCCAACTATGGGCTGGAAGTTGCCACCTTTTTAAGGCTTTCTACGGATAAAACAGCCCGAACGTTCTCTCACAACGAAGTACAATTATCTGTGATCGCCTATAGAATCCTTGTTGGTCAGACATAATATGCACAATAAATCGTTATTTAAAAATAAAGAACCGTCGTTCACGTTAGAAGTTGAAACTGAATGCTTACAAGCCGACACGTAACTCCTCCTGATGTAAGAGTCCCGAAATATGTAATACGTTACCGAACGAAAAGTCTACCACAAGTGTTAGGTGGGAAATTATTACTTGGTAGCGGGGCCGCGGTGGTGTAGTGGCTAGAATACAGGCCTCCCACCTCGGCGAACCGGGTTTGCTTCCCGCGGAGGTAGCTCCCGGATTTCACAAGTGGGAAATAGTGCCGGATGAAGCCGCTGGTCGGTCAGGTTTTCTCAGGTATCTCCCGTTTCCCCCACCTTTGCATTCCGGCGCTGTTCCATACTCACCTCGCTTCACCTGCATCGGCTCTCAAGACGGCGATATTAAGAGTCGCCCAAATCTCTCCACTCCACGCTGCTCTTGCTCGGTTCCCAATATTCATATTTGGCCTTAAACGACAGTAGTTAAAATCCACTAACACTGCCTTCCTTCCAATAAAAGAAAAAACACATCTGTATTCAATCCGGGTGGATGCTGTAGGCAAATGGGTCGCCGGCAGTAACCGAGGGAGCGAAGTTGGATGGCGCCATGTGGAGGGTTGAAATACACAAGGCTTCAATTGCAGGGTGGATATTCGTCGAGTTCAGAGACGCATGAGAGACGAAGAGGGGGATGAAGCGAGGTCAACCCCTACGGCTGTGGCGCATTTTTACGAACAAAGGAAAATATCGTACGTGCGGGGCGGAGATGGTTTATTATGCAGATTGTGTGAAAGTAGGTGTGCAGTACACGGCTGAATATTAATGCGCGGCAGATGCAATCAGTTTAGGAAGCGGCGATACATCATGCGCATCGTGTGTGTGTGTGTGTACGTGTGTGTGTGTGTTATTACCTGGGTAATTGCTTCCTCTCATTGTTCGAACTGACATGCGGCTGCAGAGTATTCGAAAACCGCATCGCAGAACTGGCGCTCCCGCTCGCAGCCTTCGCTGGGAGATGGCGCGTGGAGCAGCACGGAAACCGGCAGCACAGATACTCGAGGAGAGAAATAAATATTACAAAACAATTCGCTTCGAATAACCATGAGAATGGCTATCACCAACAAGAATACTAAACACATATTCACACAGTCCAGGTAACAAGTCATACGCCATCTTCCTGTTGCCGTCGAACTCGCCTATCCAACAGTTATTGGCCAACATCTACACTATGGCAAACTAGTGTAACGTACTGTTTTGATCTGGAAGTTCTTGTGGAAGAAGTTGTGGTGGCAGTGACCTATGTTTATGTAACTACATGTATGTTTTTGGTAACGTGCATATTTGGCCGTTAGTTATTTTTGTGTTTAAATTAAAATATTTGTATTGTATGCTAACTGTTTTATCCTAAAGGTAATTTTAAAAGCAGGGTATTTTGTTTATGCTTTGACAGTTTTGCTAACGCCCGGTGTGTTCATATGGTTTTCTTATGTTGGCAGTTGAGCATGACGTCGTCACAAGCAGAGAGGGATTTTAGAATGTGCTTTAAGCCCCTGTCACACTGTCAAATTTTTCCGTCAAAATGCTTCCAATAAGTTTGGTCAAATAAAGTTGGACAGTTATGACATCATCGAAACGTCATAAACGCCGCCATATTTGCCTGAAAGAGTTGGATGGCTTCAGTTTTCATCAAACATTTGAAGATTGGACCGGTTCTAAAATTTATTTAATGTTTGACAAGCTCAGCCGATCAGAATCGTGCTCGACAAAAACGGACATCACGTAACTTTAGAATTGCGAAAAATTGCTAGAAACGAAATAATTTATGAAGACAATTAATGCATGACATTGCACATAATATTAAGAACTCGGAGACATAACATTTAATTGTTTAGAAACATCTCTGATAAACAAAATTTTAATTTAGTAGAAAAGTGAAAATAAAGTACAACGTTCGTTCGATTTCTTCATTTAATGGTCTGCATTGATACACAACAGCATCTCGCTTCGAAAATAATCGTTAAATAAATATTCAGATGAGATCCTTCCAGAAAAAATAAATTTGACAGTGCGACACATTTCCAAACGGATTCAAGACTATTTGATAAATTTGTTGGAAAGAAAAATATGATGGCCGTACTTTGTCTTCAAATTTTATTGCCAAACATCGTTGAAGGCGAAAATTTGACAGCGTGGCAGGAGCTTAAGAGTTAAGCCCTATAGCTGTGATGTAATTTTAAATTTGTAATTTTCACTGAAAAATGTATTATTTAGAATGAACTTGGACTACGTATTGAATGTGAAGTCACGCCATGCAGGACAGCCAGGGTTGCTGACCCATATTATTGAAATGTATTAACATGTGGTAAATTGGCTGTATCGACATGGCGAAGAGTATTCATATGTTCATTAAGGTCGATCGAGTGCGCTGGAACACAAATGAACAGGGGCTACGTGTCTTTTCTGCATTTTTTACTACATGTGAAATGGTATATGTAACAGGAAGTACAGGATAAGTTTTAATGCCTGAGGTGAAGCAGTGACAGTTAATCCTGCAATACATATTTGATCAAACTTCTTTTAACTATCTTACATATTCCTCAGTGAAAGAATTGTTTCTGATTCTACCATATTTATGTGAGATAAGCCAGGGAAGATTTAAGTTTGGTGTGATGCTGTAGTACTTTAGGTTCGAAATGGTGCTGGTCATACTCACATAATCATATCTACTGACGACATATTCTTATATGTCTAAAAAAATAAGAATCTGTAGACACATCACTTGATAGACTTTTTCGTAAAAGTTAAATAAAAATTTATGAAATGAAATATCTTTTATTTTATGAAATTATGCTTTGCATATTTGGATGTTGTGATCCCATAATCGAATTATTCTTGAAAATACGAGTTCGTAAACACGTCGCTCGATATACTTACGTCAGTAAATTAAACCAAAACATTAATTAAATACATAACTTTTACCTATAAAATTGCACAAAAACTTATATAGAACTTGCTTATAGCATGTCTATGAATATATGAAAAAGAAATCTTATTGCTGGTCTATATTAAGTCTCGGATAGTAAAAATAATTATATAAATAATTCTCATTGCATATCTATAACTATGTGAATAATATTCTTATTGCTGGTCTATGTCGCTTCAAAAAACTTATATAAAAATTCCTATTACATGGAAAAAATCTTATTACTGGTCAATGTGTCTAATAGTCATAAGGGTTTAAAAGACTCATATAAAACTGATTACTATGCATTAGAATAAACATTACAAAATATTCATTCGTCCTCTACACACACATGCCATTATTTCTTTTAAAACCCTTGCCCAGATAGCTCAGTTGGCTAGAGTGTCAACCATGTTAACAACTACAAGGTCCGGCAGTTCGATCCCACACCCCTCCACAGGATATTTTGAGCTCTGCAAAAAATAAATAACAGTGCTCCTGGTTGTCGCTCGACGACTAGAACTACTGTGAAAAGAGGGCGGATACACACCAGCGCCTCATAGTAGACGATGAAGGAGCTACTGCAAACATGATAGCGGACCCACAAACTCCCCCATCAGGCGGCGAGGGAACTACTTAGACGGCAGGTGAAGAAGGCGACAAGAGAAAGCACGCGGGGTGGGAGATAGGAAGAAGACAAGATGGAATGACAGAGCATGAAGAAAAAAGAAGAAAGGCCGGGCCAATATGGAATTAGAGCATGAAAAAACAAGATTGAATGATAGAGCAGGGAGTGCAAAAACAAAATGGTGGACGGAAATAAGATGGTGGCAGGAAATCAGATGGCGGCGTATCCACGGATCTTGCCCTGGAAACCCACATTTATATCTACTCAGAAGTGCTCGATTCATCATGAACTAATTATTATACTACAGTGTTGTAAATGATGCTAAGTAAGGAAGTGTTCCTGAACATGGGACCAAAAACGACTCAGTTTTAGGTTAAAAATATTGCATGTGTAAGCAAAGGTGGATGTGCCATAGAAGGTACTGATTAAAGAGACCATTCGCTGACACTTCGGAAGACTCCTGTTGAATCTCAGGCCTGAGATGAGACGGGAATTTTTCAAACGAGACATTTGTGTGGTAACCTCGCCTCATCACCCGAACGCCTTCAATTTCCACGACTTCTAAGACTCAACCTCGTCTAACACCAACCTTTCTTCAGGCTGTTGGATAATACAGATTTGTATTTTGAAGAGGGCATTCGTGATCATACTGCTTCAGATTGGAACAGCATTAGGATTTACTTTTACGACTGTACGCGTTAAGTAGCTTCCCTCGCAGCTGGTAATAACAACCACAGTCAAAATGCCACGCCTTTAGTAATTTCGCCGCTCGTATTAAATTGCCGGCCACGAACACCCTCACGTAAGTAACAGCCTTCATCGCACACGCGCGTTATTGAGGATCATGACAGCCGTTGTTAAAGTGACGCATGTAATTTTTTTTTTGAGTTCGAGAATGTTTTGCGGTGGAATTAATGGCCGCGCAGGGTTTTTTTCCCCCCACCCACCTGTAAATGGCAGACTGAAGACTGCTTTATGGCCGGAGGTTTAGTAATACCTGCGAAGCAAGCTGTCTGCACCACGAACACTCTCCTAATAGGCGAGCTCCGCACGATATATTGATCAACGGGAATGATTACCTTCAGGTACTCAGGGGCTGTGATCCCTACGACGCCATGCGCTTGTGGCGAAGAAGCCGATGTTTCTACATACGCCCAGGACATGACTCAAAACTTCAACATCGAGCCCTTAAAGCTCAGTTTCACTTACCATATTTGATCCGTAAAAATTTTCTGCTCATTGATAGCTTTACGAAGAAAAAGTAAGATTTTATCATTACGTTATACATAATTATATCTGAAGGACTATTGAGGCATTTTCTATTTTTTTCATCTTAAGAAAACTGTCTACTCCGTCCGAGCCACGAAGTTTAAATAAGGGATCAATGTTACAGAAATTCATTCTAAATCAATCAGTTTTAAAAATAACTGTTTAAAAAAAAGTACTCAACACGACTTTCATAGAGAATACTGCCACGTTAATTTTTTTTTTTTGTAAAATGTAAGTTTCAATGCATAATTTTAGAAAATAATACGAAACAATTTGACAAGATTTCTTAACGTGGCAGTATTCCTTGAGAAAATCAAAGTAGAAAACTATTTTGTTTCAAAAGGATATCCTTAAAACTGATCCATAGAGAAGTAATATGTTTAACATTGATTCCCCATTAAAACTCTGGCTGCAGGTTTAGTAGGCGGCACCCTTACAAAATTACATCAACAGTATCGAAGATTGCAATATATAGTTGATTCACGATAACTTCGGCCTTTTCTAAGGCCATGCCAAATTTCTACTTTTGGTTACTGATTACGTATCCTTCTGTTACACGTGAACATAAACACAGCCATATGACTTCTACTTTTATAACTGCCAAATGCGTTGTTTGCTGTTTACAGCTGTTCAAAGAATTATGTCACGTTGCAGAAACCATTTCCTACGAATGTTCACTATTTAGGCATATAACAATATTTAGGTCAGCTTTATAACCGTTTGTTACACACGATATAGGAAGTTACACATAATACACAATATTTAGCCACAGCGCCACAGTTGTTACAACTGTGGCGGAAACAACAGTAGTATTTAACCTGTTGTTATTAATGTGTGTTGGGAATAAAAATTTAAACAAAGGGACAACCAGTCCAACGCAACGACACAGTAAATTCAAGTACGCAAATCGTGTCGTATATTTATTGTACTATGTAGCATCGACAAACGTAAAAGATAATAGTGAACATGCAAACACATAGGCCTACCGTAACATTTATTCCGCTAATATTTACATGCATTGGTGCTTACTGGTTTGTGCGTTTATTTTATTATTTATTTAAATTTATCTGGGTGGGCCTAGTATTTTGTTGGGATTGTGGCAGACATTCACATGAGCTCGTTACACAACTGTGTTTCAAACATCTAGCGCGAAGGTACAACATTGTGATAAATATACGTGAATATAAATAATTAACTTCGTCATAACATCAGTTCATGGTTAAAACATATAAACTTTGCACATATTTCAAATCCACAAGCCTGTGTAACGATTACAACGCAGCCACCATAGACGGAAATGGCGGCTACACCCTTGCACACGCAGCGATCACAACACTCGTTACAGTATATTAATTAACCCGGCCATGCCGTGGAAACTTATTTATCGCACCATTGTAACTTGCCTAGGATGTTTCAAAGACACTAGTACGAACTTGACTCCTCGTTCAGAAATACGCCATGTCGTTGACATGTCGCCACACCACTGCCGCCAGTCGTATGCAATGGGTATAATCCGTGGAGGTAATAGATGATAATCGCCCGCCGTCGCCATATTGGGAAAGCTGACCAAATTCTAGATTCCCCTTTCCACACCACGTCTGCCAACCTGCTGGATTTGTAAGTGTCGCGCAAACGAGCTGTGTCGCGCTATCGCATCTAAAATATGTCGTCGCAATCTCAAAAACATCTAATAGGTATTTAAACAATAAAATATTTTCAGTTGTAAATTACAATCTCAAACATCATTATTGTTGCTGTAATTAGTATGAAATTAGAAATAACAAAATGTATACCTTTCCTACACAGCTGGTACGATCTGAGAGAGAGCGAGAGAGAGAGAGAGAGAGAGAGAGAGAGAGAGAGTGTGTGTGTGTGTGTGTGTGTGTGTGTGTGTGAGTGAGAGAGAGAGAGAGAGAGAGACACGCTCTGCTTCGCTTATTGAACCTTTATTCCGGACGGAAAAAAACACCAGCTTACACACGGGAATTTGCGTGGATATTTTTAACTGCAGCAATGAAATGTATTTCCGTCAGTGCTATCTAACAACACAAATATATCAATTGGCAACGTTTAACTTACAAATAGTTTGCATAAAATCGAGGTTAAAAATATTTTTACTGTGAACTATTTCTTACCGGCCATTGCCAACACGTCGCTGCTCTCGCTGTTGTTAATTCTTATTTAATACGAAATAAATATTAAAAGTTATTGAAGATACTACAGTAATGTTTCATTTATTCAATAATACAGTACTCTAAAGTCAATCACAGTGTTAAATATTTGTCGGATACAAGTTATTGGAAAAACAGGTAGACACAATACGCCTAGGGTGATTTTTCAAAGGTTCTATTCCAAAAGGCCGAAGAACGCGTGAACGAACTACAGCATGTGAAATATAGCCAACCAGTAGTCGACAATGGGCACACCACGTACCAGAGAACAAAATGTGTTCCGAGCTAAATGGGGAGTACAGCAACACAACCCAATCCAAAGTCTCGAGACGCAAGTACGATGTTTGAAAACTATTACAAAAGGTACTGTTATTACTGCTGCGTACCTAGGGAACCAAGGCTGACCACAATTGGAGAACTTCAGTTAAGCGAAAATTTTAGAGCGAGAATTGTTACTGCATTAAGTAAACCGAGGACCCCGTAATGACTCGAAGTTGTACCGCTGTTGACTGTTAACGTTCGAGTAGTATTTATCAAGCAGAAACGGGCACAGTAAACACAATTCTAGCCAATAAGTACAACTTTCGGGTTGCTGATGTATGCCCATGTTAAGTTTTAACATTCTTTATAAAAGAAACTGTAATTCGCTGACTTCATTTTCAAGGTGGAGAATCTCTCGCAGTTACGTATGGTCCTACTTGGATGTTGCAAGATTAGCACGAAAGTCTTTGTTAATATCAGAATGAATGAAATTCGAAACAGGAAAGTTGGTAAAGCTGTTGATGGCATGTATTAGGGCACTTATAACACTGACCAATTACTCCCATATGGCTGTTGCTCAGGTACCTACAAACGTGAAACATGTGGCATTTTATTTTGGCATAAAAGGTCATTGAAATAAATTTACACATCGTATTTTATCCTGATGGTTTCGCGTTGGGAACAGCTGTCTGGTTGTCACTTAACCAGTCATTACTTCGAAAATAGAACAATTATATTCATTTTAAGTATGACAGCCACGCCACTTTCTATACTTTGTTGTGGCACGGTCTCGAAAGTGTCGAAATGAAAGAAAAAAAAAACGTAATAAAATGATTTTGGCAAATGGATGAACACCACCAAGTTTCAGCAAAGCGTATGAAACATTTGAACGACGAACCAACGTATATTAGACAATTCATATAACGCTTCTCATAATGCTCATTCTGTTTAAGGCTGTTCACGATAAAGCGAGCGCTTTTGAAATCAGCCTTAGAAAAATTTCACTGCCCCTGCCTGCATACATTTTAACGGGCACACCGATTAACATACGCCCATTATTGTTGGTAACAATAGATGGAAAGTCGTTCGTATCTTAATGTCGAATAAAAAGTGTTAGGTTACCATTTGTGATAACTTAAATGATCATTTTTTCCTATTTTTTAATGCATCATGGTGTAAAAATTAGCACATTTGTTAAAAATTTTCTTTTCTAATAATTTCACAGTTTCAGTTGATCGACGTATGAATAAAGTGATTAGGCCCATGATAATGTTAATGTTACACACGGCGGGAGAATACATAATGTGTACACAAGTAGATCCTAAGCAGGGTTTCCAAAAGTGCTTAGTTTACCGTGAACGGCCTATAATAATTTTAGGCTGAAACAAGCATACAGTAAAACACAGCGTGGATGTTTCTGTCATGTATCACAACTATTTCCCAGCATTTATTAATTTTAGTATGACGATCCACTGTAAGTTGGGCAATCGCTGCAGAGCACGCTGGTGTATGGCGAGTGGTATTTCCGGTCGATTCCTAGTTGATGGATCGACTAAACATGCAGTTGTCTTGCCGCACTTCAATCAGTATCACACTGCGACCAGCAGACGCCTGGCCACGCCCACGCCCCCGTGGTGGACAGTACTTGAGGCGTGTTGGCAGGGCCCGGTCGCCGAACCACCTAGCCGAATGCGGTCGTGTGTAGGGACGCTGTTTACCACCCGCGCCTGCAGGGGCGTGACGGGCCATTACAAGCCCTGTCTCGACGAGCGCGCAATCAGGAGGCCATAAAATCGCGGCGAGTCTTGTCGAACTGGTAAGCTCTCTCCCATCTTCCCCTGGGCACCACCAACATCACCACCCACAGTAACACTCCCTCACACACGCGCACACCGACATGTAAACCAACTTTATTTTATTGCACGGCTCTTAGTGTAGCATTTTAAGGCCATTGGTGCATGAAAGCAGTATATTTATATAATTTGTATCACAGCAGATCTTTCAAAATTTTTGGCTCACCAAGACGTAAATAACAACTTTTGGCACCTTCTTGAGTTGTTAGATATCCACTTGCGTCATTATTCTTGGAGCACTGACGGAAGAAAAGAAACAATTTTTTTTTCTTATTTGCAATCAGTGCTCCGAGAATAACGAACATGGTGAATTTGTAACAATGCAAGAAGGTGCTAAAAGTTGTTTTTTTTACGTCTTGACGAGGCAAAAATTTTGGAAAATCCGGCGTGAAAAAAGTCATGACACAAATCGTATAAATATACTGCTTTCATGCACCAATGGCCTTAATGATGTGTCGTACCGGTAGACAGGCATAGCTCGAATTGTGCCCGCAACGAGACACCGGTATTCAACAAATCATTCCTACCCTCTGGTGCAACAAGCCAGAGGTCCCTGCTTCGAGCCCAGCCGAGGGCTGAGTTATACGCCACTGCAAAGGAATTACGGGGGCGAACTTAATGAGCACACCTACCTTATTTTTGTTTTCCGTGTTTTGAGGCACAGGAGCAAGAAGAACGCTTACGCTACGGGCGACTATCGCGCGCGCCAAACTCACCGTCGCATCTTATGCCAAGGGCACTCAACTGCGTGCAGCCTCCTGATCCTGGAAACTGAAACATTGAACTGTAAAATATGGCAATGTAATTTTATGATAAAACGATACAGACTACCACGCTTGGCAATACGGCTGAAAAGTATTGCGTATAGACACGGTACTTTACAAAGAGTCTTCTCAACAGAACCAAAAGCTTTCCTTGAACACTATCTCTATACGGGTCAAGCTGCTATAGGCTGTTCACGGTAAAGTGAGCACTTTTTTAATAAATAAATTTAATTACATCTTCAGACGTTAACTTTTGAGAAGAGTGGAATGTGTAAATTGTGTTTATTGGTCACATGGCCGTGGTTGTATAAAAAAAGTGGCCGGAAGATGAAAATTGAATAAAAGAAAAATTTTTGCAAGGCCTTAAAAAGTAAACAGCCTATAATGATTGTACCAGCTGTCCTGCTTCTCGCGCACCCGCTTTCCATGGTTCTGAAGACCAACTCTACGTGATATTACGTAATCGCCAACGTTCATAGATATCACACTTCTGTTCCACAAAATTAACGTAAGAATATTAACTATTTAAACCAGTAAGTCTTTAGTGTGTATATTTTGCAGTTTTTCGTCGTACACTTCAGGCAGACAGGTCGTTGGCAGGCGTGACGTGGTAGAAGGGAGGCTAGGGCGGCCAACTAGGGAAACAGGTGGTAATTTCCCGTTGCGCATGAGGCGGACTCGTCTCAAAATTCAGGGCCAACAGCCAACACTCACAACAGTAGCGGCGGAACACGCCCGACCCATCCGACGTGCGAACAAATAACGTCTCGAGATTCTGTAAGGCAGCCCAGTTGGTCGGCCGATGGCGAGGGCACCGCGCAGCAGGTCTCGGCGACATGAAGGGCTGGGAACCTATACGGACGAGCCTTTTGCGAAATGAATCCAGTTATACAGGGAACTGTAACAGTGCTTCGAGAAAGGGGGAAGCTAGAAAGACAGCTGGGATGCAGGATTGTGCGACAGACACTCGACTGAAGCCATGCGACAGCCGCACTCTTCAACGTCCTCGGTGCCGCGACCACGTGCTTGCACGGCGAGCAGGATCGCCACGAATGCAGGCCGCGAGAAGCCAATAGAGTTCCCAGCGGACCGGTGCGGAAAAAAAAAAAAGAACAATAAAATATTCACAACCCCCTCTCCCTACAAACTCCTGTTCCACATGATTGGAAAGTTTGTTTTATGAAGCCGGCACGGTACCGTTAATATATGTTATTGGTAGTCCCTTCCGCTGCCCCCCTCCCCCCTACACCACTTGAAAAGCGTAATTTTCCCCCGTGTGTACGTGTGCGTGCGCACTTCCCGCTTCGCTCCTTAATTAAGTTTCACTCTCGCAGTAATTTTTTTTTTTTTGTTTCGCCGAGCCTACCCCACATCCCAGGAAGCTCGCCAGTTTGTTATTTATATTTGTGATTGTGCCGAACCTCTCGCTTCCCCCCCCCCCCCTCCTTACCCTCCCATATAATTGAACAACACCGTGTAGTTCGTACTCCAACGCCGTGTCGATATTTGTTGCATTTATTTATTTATTTATATATTCCCGGACGCCACATATTTCTTTTGTGCCTTCCTAGCCAGCCCCCCCCTTTTTTTTTCTCGTCATTCCGTTCCTTCCCTCCACCCCTAAAACATCAGCGTACTTGGTCGGAAACCGTAACTCCCCTCCGAGTGTAGGGCTGCGATTTCCATGGGCTGAGCAACAGGGCAGAGCAAGGGTAGTTGACGATGTTCCCACAGGAGAGCTGCACACTGCTCTCTGAGGGGCCGCGGTGGTGTAATAGTCAGATTACTCACCTCCCATCAAAGCGATCCGGGTTCGATTCCCGGCGGGAGAGCTCCCGGATTTTCCCACGTGGGAATCGTGCCGGACGATGCCGCTGGTCGTCGGGTTTCCTCGGGGCGGTCCCCCACCCCCATTTTTTTTTACATTCAAGCGCTGCTCCATACTCACCACGTTTCACCCTCATTGGCTCTCAAGACCTCGTTAAGAGCCACTGAAATCTCTCTACTCTCCACTGCACTCTGTGTGTCCTTGGTAAGCACTCATGAGACCAGTGTTTGTTTTTCTTCTCCGCAATGAACGCGCAAGGGAGATATCACACATGGCCCATGGCTCGAGGCTGCCAAGCTATTGCCATGGAACCACGAAGTGCCCGGTGCAATCTGTACAGAATTGGTTCTTTTTATTATATTTATTTATTTTGACACGTACAAACGTCAGCTCTGGGCCAGTTTACAATTTTCCTTCTAACATTTTGAAATCGTTCATATCGTTATGAAGGCATTGAAAGAGAAAGAATACAAAGGGATCAAAAAACGTTAACGTGTTAAACTTTTTAAGTTTATGAAGACACAAGACCGCATCCAAATATGTAACCTCTAAGGCGTTAAAATTATAAAATAAAAAATTATTTGCACACCGCATCTAAATACATAATCGCTAAGGCGTTAGTAATATACCATAAAAATAATCTGCGCATTTCGTGTTAATTATCATCCCATCATTAATATCGATACTACCCACCATACATTCACTCGACGAACACGTGACAAAACTTTCAAGAATTTACACTACGAACTTGAAATGCCGATTTCCGATTCCTGGAGATAATTACTAGGGATCATTAGTCTGTTACCGGGCCCGACTTAATTCTGAGATTCTAGAAAAGCTTTTGTTGTACTTCCCCGAACACCTTCACAAAATGGATAGTATGCATGCATGCCTACATTCATTTGTGAATGAGTGAAGAGATTTGGGCGGCTCTTAACAGCTAAGTCCAGAGAGCCAATGACGGTCATTGAAGTGAGTATGGAGCAGCGCCGGAATGAAAGGGCTGGGGAAACGAGAGATCCCCGAGAAAACCCGCCAACCAGCGACATCATCCGGCACGATTTCCACATGCGAAAATCCGGGAGTGACCCGGCCGGGGATTAAACCAGGTTCGTCTTGGTGGGAGGCGAGCAGGCTAACTAATCAGCCACCACGGCCCCATCATAAATTACTAGGGAAATAATTAACTACAATACTGATACACAACCATATAGCGATAATCAGAATGGCTACTACAAACCTAACACGGCAGTTCCGACATTCAATATTTATTATATTAAAGTGTTCGAAATAGTTTTGAGCGTCAAATCCCACATGGTTTAGTTTTCATGTTCAGTTAATTCATCACCGAACCCGACAAAACTACTGACTGCCAAAACATGTAACAAGCTACGTGTGTTATTTTGTAGCAACAGTCATACATAACCACATAACCATTCAATAAAAAAAATTCTTAATATCTGGGCTATATATTTCTGGTCAGCCATTGTCTGTGGCACTAGTGTTGTCACTGATGAAAAAAATTACTTACTACAAATTACAGTCAGTTACTTTATTACTACATGAAGCTAAAAATCATCTTACTTCTGATAGTTCGTTTTAGTGACATACTCATGTGCGCGTAAACACCCAAACGAAGCTATTTCGAATGGGTTGGTGAGTAATTCGTACTTCTAATCAATATCACGGGTACAATGTGCAGCACAGGACAACAATCATTTGACCAAACAATGTCCAATACAAATCAGTGACAGATACTTTGACAAAGCCTAACAGATTGTGTGTCTAGCACCAATGAGAGCGAAACGAGGTGGAAGTGGAACAGAGACGGAATGCAACGGTGCAGGAAACGGGGCAGAACCGAGAAAACCCACTTACCAACGGCAACGTCCGCCACAGTTTCCACGTGGAAATAAACGGATTTGACTTCGCCGGCAATCGAACTAAGTTCTCCGCGCGTGAGGCGAGCAGTATGCTCAAACACACTAACGCAGTCCCAGCTTGGATTCAATATTTCCCACGTACGGATGAAGCTGGACAATGCTTTTATAAAATAATTTTAAAATTTGTCTAGGCAACTCTTAATGTTAAAACAAAAATTAACTAGGCAAAACGGGCTAATCAACTAATACTCCATCGTGTGAACTACGAGGGTTGCCAATCAAACGAGATGAAACATCTGACTTTCTAAAATGAAACTGGAATTGAAACTTTGGCGCCATTAAAATATAGCCGTAAACTCATCATATTCCATATTCCTGAGGAATTAAGTTCAAAAACAACAGCTCAGTAAAACGACATACAATGAGCGGCCCAGAAGAAAAAGTAGCAAAAACCCAAGTATAAATGATTATCCTGAACTCCAGGTACGTACAAACTTTGTGAGATGGGTCGTTATTGACAATAGGGTAGAAGATCTGATACGCCCTATCACCTAACGTGGTTATTAAGGGAGATAAACACAATCTTGAAAATTGGGGATTAAAAGAAGTTATTTGCACAATGTCAACAAATACGTGAGATAAACCAACACGTTCGCGAATAATGTTAGCCTGATATTTGACATCTTCTCGCTGTGAACATTTGTGAGAGGAGGGGAAGTTTAACACCCCGGGTTAACACAATTCTGTACGTTAATAACATAGCACTCACTAGTTTCCTAATGAAGGGTGATGCCATCTCCCCCCCCCCCCTCGAATGACCAAACATGGCTAGGGACTGGAAAATTTCGCGAAATCATTTTAGTACAAACTAGACTCCATTGCTGTTATGTTTGCAATTAGATCACAGATTAGACACGGCCAGGCGAACTCTAAGCCAATAACAAACCTGCAAGGAAACAAGAACCGAACCGTGTGTCACCTGGTCTGAGGTAAAACTGGCTACACACTGCGGCTGCAGCCAACTAACAGAACGCTGAGACTAGAAAAAAACGTAACACAGTGGAGTAGCCTGTACGTCATTCAAAACGCGAAATTTTCCAGTCCATACACATGGCACATATCAAATCAGGGAAACATTCACTCATTGATTGTAACTACTTTTAATACCCAGTTTTCAAGGAGCTGTCTCGTCATTTAACAATCACATTTCATGATATGCCGTATTATTTTTGTATACATATATTACAGTTCTAGTCATTAAAAAAACTAACGAAATAATTTTGAGTACAAGGTAAAGTTCAGTATTAGGAGCGCATACATGCAAAGTTTCTTTTATTATTAGCTGCGTTCTGAAACAGTTGATGCAATACAATACAGAAGCACCATTAATCGCGTAGAGGAAGCTAGGGCCGTGTTAACGACTTTAAAGGCTGTTCACGATAAAGTGAGCACTTTAGAAATGAACCTTAGAAAAAAATCACTGCCCCTGCCTGCATATATTTTAATGGGAGCACTGAGTGACATTCGTCCAGTAAAGTTGGTTACGATTAACGGAAAGTAGTTCCATATCCTAACGGAATAAAAAATGTTAGGTCGGTCATCATTTATGATAACTTAATATTATTTCTTTCGCTTTCTGTTTTTTTAATGCATCCAAGTGAAAAAATTGGCAGATTTGTAAAGTATATACTTTCTAAGAAATTTCAGAGTTTCATTTGACCTGCGCATGAATAAAGCGACGAGGCCCACGACAATGTTAATGTTACCTACGGCGGGGGAAGGTACAACGAGTATATAAGTAGATCTTAAGCAGGGCTTTCAAAAGTGCTCTCATTTGACCGCGAACAGCCTATACGGAACAAGTCACATAAGCCTAATTCCACATGTTGCGCCTGTGCGTTCCCACGAGACCATTCACATGTCCACTCGTGAAGTACGGGCCACACGAGTACGATTACACAACAAAACGGCTCGTCGACACCAGCTTCAACCGGGCATGTTTTGCTGTGGTACAGAGGTCATGGATATATACACCGGCGAGGTGGGAAGAGTTCTGTCCCCTTGTGGAGGCGTAAGAGAACCTCAGGGAGGCGTAATGCGAGAAAATTAAAAAAAAGTAGAACTATTGTTACAACACTGATGTTCGAAATAAAATGACAACACTGTCCCTCACTCCACAGTAAATGTATGTATAGTTGATTCACGGTATCTTCGGGCCTTTTCTGAAGCGCTGCTAAAGTTCTACGTCCAGGACATTCCTCAGCCTTGAGCAAACTAAGCTTAACTAAGTCTGGAAGATTACACCAGAGGGACAACGTATCGGATTCGTGCGTACTCTGTTGTAACCGTATTTTGTATAAGAACTATTTCTTACTAGGCGCTACCAACACACAGGTTTTCTCATTGTTTTTTATTCAAGTTATTCATAAATGAAGCACTATAATTGAACACAAGTATAAAACGCTTATGATACATGTCGTATGTTGGAAGCAACCAAGCACATTATACAAGGGGAGATTTTTCAAAGGTTTGAAACCGTGAATGGACTATATACATAAACAATATATTGCATAGCATAGATTTTGCCCGGGGGAGGCGTAACCTCGTACATAATAGTACGTGTTACCTTCGACTTCTTCCTATTGCGTTCTCTGCAGACGTGGAACGCAGAGACGTCCCGACTACCAGAAACCAGCAGCGAAGTACGGAAAGCGAGAAACGACATGTAGTTAGTTCCACCCTCCTCTTCCATTCCAACCCCCAACTCCTGGTCATTCCGAGAAACATGGGGTGTGGCCGCAAGGGTTGTGCCTCGGGGGACACCCTTCGCGGGCGTCCACACAGCCCCATCATTCCATTAGCCAGAGGCGCATACAGGGGTGTGATAGGCCGTATATATGCCAACCCCTTCCCAACACCAAAAAAAATTGTAAAATTCTTCATAATGATTTAGTCTGTATTTCGCTTAGCTGAAATTTAAGCCATTATTTATAATCCTTCATACCTACCTCATCTACTCCGCCCTTTAACGAACTGTATTCAACATCGTTATATCAACGTTCAACCGTTAAAAATATCACTATCTTATCTGTCTTGAAAATGTCCATATTATTTAAAAACCTATAAGACAGATTTCTATTTTATTCTATTACGTTACATTCAGGAGTAAAGACACCAAGTAGATAGTCACATTTATAGTACTGCACTGTACAAGTATGTTGTTCCGATGTCCGGGCATATTAAAACACCTACGCTGAGAAAACATTTCTTCAGTATACCAAATATATTTGTTTGCGTTGCGTTTGTTTCAGCTAAACGATATTTTATTGGCACAACCAAGCCTCCGTTACACCAAATGAGAGAAATTTGTTCATAAATCCAAATAACGCATTTCAAACAATTCTGATTGTGCCGAAAAATTATTTTGTTGTTTCAGTATGTTAAATATTTAGTGTAAGCAAACATATCGTTACAATTTGTCAACAAAATGATATGTTTATTTACAAACAATATATTTTGAACAAAGGATTTGTTTTCAGTGACCAAAGATTTTGTTGAAGGCATTAATCCATTTGGTCGATTTTCGCCTTCTTTGTTACCTGCGTGTTGAAAGAAATCGTCCATTTTTTAATTTAAAAGTCCGTTCGCGAGGTTGTCTTTTGAGAACGAATACGAAAGAACCAAGAAATTTCTTCGAAAATCGGGGTATGCCTACAGAAAAACAATTGCCCGTTCGGCCTCCTTGCCGATCACAGGTAACTGGGTAGTCTTGCGTGTATCGCGAGCAGCAGTTGGCACACATGTACATGCGGACGAAGAACACGAAATGTTACGGTAGTTGGCAGGCGTGAGTTAAAAAGAAACAAGCACATGGAAGAGGCGTGTGCCTAACGAATCACTGTAAACATATGCTGTCGTATATAGAACACACGAGCTGCCAGGTGGTGCCTAGCTCACCGTATGAATGGAGAGATGTTACATAGTATTGTGATTTCAACAAAGCCTATTTTAAAAATGCCCTATACAATGTATAAACATTATTTAAATTAAGAACCGTATTATTGTCCACTAGCATGCATAAAACGTCTTACCAAGAAAAAATACACACTCGAGACAAAACTATACAGTATTGAAACTCCTAAAAGAAATAGAAACGCTTTTTAATAGCTATGCCTACATGGTGCTGTTCTGTGTTTCCCAGCCACGCAGGCAAGGAAATGCTAAGGGCTAGTCATTTCGTCGTGTACCGTGCAGCCATTGCAATCTAAGGGAAGTCTGAGCCAAAATTCAGTTAATTCGCGTGCACAAATTTAGCATGTATTAAGTTAATATGTTATCAAACGGAGAAGTTAGGAAAATTCATTTCGACTAACATGAAAGATGACTTGACAGTTGTAATTTCAAGGGGCCTTCTCTGAACAAATATTCTGAACACGTTCAGCGGTTGGGTATAGAAACGTGGATTACAAACACGCTGCAACATATTTCACAAGCCAGGAACGTAAATTGCTGTTGTAAAAGCAGAATTGCTAAACAGTTTGTGAAAAACGCCAGCATCTGCAAAACATCGCCCAACACATGGCAAACTAGTTGGGTGGTGTCGATCTCGCTAGCTTGTACGTCCATTTACCTCTGCGGCATTAAGTTAAGGCACCCGCCTAACTGGAGTTATATTCCTTGTTTAAGGTCCAGAAGCGATGGGGCGATAAGGGTGACCCTGACACTGGCGCTAAGTGCGCCATCGGCTCTATGCGCAAGTCGCTGAACCGGCGTGCAGTCTTTTTGTCGTGCTGCGTATATCTATTAAACTTAAGCGTTCACCCTAATAGTTTGTTCGTGGGTAGTGTGTGTCAAGCTTCAATGCAAAGCACCCAAGTATGTTTGTATGTTTCTTATACTTTAAGGTAAGTAGCTATTTAAAAAAAAAAAAGTAGTTTTTAGTTATGCTGGCGTGCTCCAAAATTATGTTTCTAAAATGCGCGGTGTTTTGAAAGAACTCAGCAGGCCTAGTATGAAGCGTAGGCTATTTTCGTAGACCAGCACTTTTACGGTATATTTAGTAGTTTCGTAAAATAAAATGTGTTTGAAACAATATGTATTGCAGCTCAAGCAAATTATACTATATTTAGTAAACACGATAAAGCCAGTGACTAGAGCACACCAATTTCATAAGTTACACTACGCACGCACTGTTAGCTGTTGGGGTCTTTCTTAGTAGCAGACTGCATATTATTCTTACAGGAGTATGAAATTAAATGCACATTTTTATAATAGGGCTATCCATTTTTTTTTTTTACATCAGGTTCACGTGGCTAGTCCACAATAATCACGTCACAAGGCACGCACACGCATTCTGTATCAACTCCAAGCCTGTGTTTATGTGTTTGTAGTTTTTATTTCCTCCGCAGTGCAAGACGTTAAAGGCTGTTCACGATAAAGTGAGCACTTTTAAAATCAACCTTAGGAAAAAGTCACTGCTCCTACTTGCATACATTTTAACGGGCGCACTGAATGACATGAATCCAATAAAGTTGGTGACGATGGAGGAGAGAGTAGTTCCATATCTTAACGCAGAATAAAAATGGTTAGACAACGATTTGGGATAACTTAAATTATTTCTTATGCCTTCCGTTTTATTTGTTAATGCGTCGAAGTGAAAAAATTAGCAGATTTCTAAAGTATTTACTTTCCTAATAATTTTACAGTTTCACTTGACCGACGCATTAAGAAAGCGACGAGGCCCATGGTAGTGTTAATTTGACATAACGCGGAGGAATACACAACGTGCGTACAAGTAGATCTCCAGCAGGGAGGGCCTTCAACCATGCGCGCCGCGACACGAATGGGGGCGGTACAGAGTACTATAACCGATTATTTTTTAATCCACTTACACCGCCACCCCACGATACTTTCCCAAAACGGAAACCTTCTGTTTTCCTGGAACACCTGCCACGAGATTCCGTAAACGCTATGATTCAGCGGGATCGAAGGGTGGGGGGGGGGGGGGAGCGTCACGTAACACGGCGGAGATGCCTGTGTTGTGCGAGCGCGATACGCCAACGTCCACGTAATGGTCCAATAAGAGAAATACTAACGCGAGTCCCAGAAATAATCGTTCAGCAGTAAAGAAAATCTCACTTATTTGAAGCAATTTTCTACGGTACTTTCAACAAGTTCACTTTTACAGTAAAGGCCCGACTTTTATCACCTATAGGCTGTTCACGGTAAAATGAACACTTGTGAAAGCCCTGCTTAAGATCTACTTATATGCACGTTGTGTATTCTTCCGCCTTATGTAAGATTAACATTATCGTAGGCCTCAAGTGGAACTGTGGAATTATTTTAAAAGTAAATATCTAACAAATCTGCTCATTTTTACACTTCAATGAAAAAAAAAAAAAAAAAAAAAAAAAAAAAAAAAAAAAAAAAAAAAAAAAAAGCGAAATAAATAATTTAAGTTACCACAAATGGTTACCTAACTTTATTACTTTCCATCCATCTTTACCAACATTACTCGGCGCATTGTCAATCAGTGCGCCCGTTAAAATATACGCAGGTACGAGCAGTGACTTTTTTCAAAGGTTGATTTCAAAAGTGCTCACTTTATCATGAACCTCCTTTACCAAAGTGCAATGTCTTGTCTCCACACTGAAAAAATTTCTTCAAACACAATTGGCTGAACACCCCGATATTTCTGCGAATATCACACTTTTGGAAGTAAAGGAACAAAAAAAAAAAACCGCTGCAGATTAATTTTAAAATTATTTGTATAGTTAAAGCAGATGAGAAGTCTAACTCGTTTCAAACCACTGCCTAAATTTGCTCACATTATTTACGTCATTGCTAACGTCAGATATTAATATCCATTTGAAATATCGTGACTGTTCTTCACTGTGATGTAAATCCGCGGCTTCTCTGAAAGGAGTTCCCGATCGTGAAGTGACGATTACGTGAAAGCTCTGAGACACACATGGGTGTTGTAAGTTGGTACAGTAGTTAAAACGCTTCATTCTTGTTATAAAATACCAGATGCACACACTCAATAGTGACGAAAGGCAACTTGGGTCTTGAAGAACGCCGTGCTAACGAGCTGCTCTACGGGAAGGATGGGCGGTCATACCGCAAACTGCGATTGGTGACCTTATTAGGAACATTCCATGTCGTTGTGAGGTGTACATTGTTCACTCTAATAAATTATTCGCAAATTTTCCACATCGGTGTATACATATAGTAGGAAACCGTGAATGGTAAGGTCATTTCTCATGTATCGATGGTAGAGTTCCTCCATTTGCTGCAGGGGAGTACCCACCCAACTTTGTATAGTATCTACCTGCAAAACTAAATTCGAGATCTTAATGGCCAAATATTCCTATAACTGAAGCCTCGTGTATGGTATTATTTCCACAACATGTATAGGTTAAAAACTTCCATTGCCGTTTAGAAAGGTTCCTAGAAAAATTTTTACAGTGTTGGCAGAGGTGATCGCACATCATATTGAGCAAACGTAATCGGTTTTCTGGATGTGCGTGAAAGTGACCAACTCTTGAAATGAAACACATGTGCTGATTCTTCTTGTTACTTTATCAAGAAACTATGTTGCAGAGTATGCTTTGGTTATGCTTTATAAATTACCATCAACCGATACCATCTTGTGGCAAAATGAGCACGGGAGGGACGTATGTATATTTGTTGCTTTAATTTTCGATACCGGTGAATTAAACGTGCGCACAATACGCTAATCAAGGGAGGGGGGGGGGACGCACTTGCGACATGTACTCGAACATAGCTGAACACGAATTTTTCAAAAGGACTGTATCTCGAACTATACAATACAGGATGAACGCAAACTAAAGGCAGAAACTTCAGGGGGCGATTCCTGAGCGGAAAAGGAACAAAAGAGTCAATATCAACATATGGCAGGAAATGGACGGGCGAGGTTGCAATAAAGTAATTAGTACTGGTACACATTACATGGTATTAGTACTGGTACACATTAAATTGTATTAAATGCATCCAGGTTACAACAAAGGTTCAAAGTGACCACCTTGGGATGCAATGCAAACGTCCACACGTCGCATCATGGATTGCCCCACTCTTTCGGATGTTCATAGCCTGTACCCGAATAGCATCACAGTCTACACGAACACGCTGTTCAAGGGCCTGCGCATCAGGAACTGGCTCCGCAAACACAACGCTTTTAAGATGCCCCCACAAGCAAAATTCACGGGGTTTTAAGTCCGGTGACCGCGTGGGCCACGCAACAGGGCCTCCTCGTCCTATCCATCTTCCAGAGAAACTGTTGTTGTAATGTTGACAAACACTATGGAGGAGGTGGGCTGTATGAAAGGACCCATGCTCAAACAAAAGCCCTAAAATGGTTTCAAAGAGTGTGATTTGGCTGGTGATGTCTGTGAGGGTATGTGGTTCGGTAAATCCGCGTGGTCTCTCTACCATTTCCATGTCCTTGACCGTATACGAGCCATTTCGGCTTGTTCCTGGAATGAATAACCAATCAATGTGCTTCGCCGTGGCTACAATAATGCAATCTGCAAAACACAAGAAAACACACTGTGATCATTGCTATGAGAGAATGATGTCGTTCATCAGTGCCATCTACCTTGGCAAATATGCATTTCCGGACATATGTAGTACTAACATTTTTGTTCCTTTTCCGGTCAGGAATCACCTACTGAAGTTTGTCCCTTTAGTTTCCACTCATCCTATATATACTACAAAAAATAAATCAGCCATGCACTGAACCTTGCTACAGACTAAACACCAATAACATGATGAAGCACAGCTTAAAGTCGTATAGGTACACTCCACACAACGCGAACAATGCTCGCCAGTTCATAGTCTTGCATGTAGAGGCGATGACGCACTTGATACGCATGACAGTATCGTCTTTCTCACGCGGTTTTTTTTCCTTAGACGCGGAAAACAGTTCCACGTAGACAAGGAAGTGAGAGTGATCCGGACGGCCGTCAATAGTCGAGAAAGCCGCGTTTCACGTAGTAGCGGCAAGAGCGCTCGCCTCCCACAACGGCGAACCGGATTCCAATCCCCGCGGGGCCACTCCCGGATTTTCGCAAGCGGTAATCGTGCCGGACGATGCTGCTGGTCGGCGGATTTTCTCGGGAACCTCCCCCTCCTTTTTTTTTTGCACTCCGGCACCACTCCATACATACTCACCTCCTTTACCCTCACCGGCTCAATAGACCCTTATGTTAACAGCCCACTGTGCTATAGGCTGTTCACGGTAAAATAAGAAATTTTGAAAACCCTGCTTAAGATATACTTGTAAACACGTAGTGTCTTCTACCGCTTAATGTAAAATTAACATTGCCAGGAGACTCCACTTTACTCATGCGTCGGTGAAGTGAAACTGAAATTATTAGAAGACTAAACATTGTACAAATATGCTCATTTTTACACCTCGATGCATTAGAAATAACGCAAATTGAAATAAACAATTTTACTTATCACAAACTATTATTTAACATGTTTTATTCTACGTTAACATATGGAACTACTTTCCACTCTTCGTTGCAATCATTACTGTGCGCATGCCACTAAGTGGTCCCGTTAAAATACGTACAGGCAGGAGCGGTGATTTTTTTCTAAGGTTGATTTCAAAAGTACTCACTTTAATAGCTGAAGCCTTCAGTGCCGATAGAGGATGAAGTGAGGTGGGGATAGATCAGCGGCGGGGAGAAACGGGAGCTACTCATGAAAACGCACCAGCCAGCGGGAACGTCTACCGAGTCCCAGATATGCGATAGCCGGGAATTCGAAACCGCCAGCGGCAAAATAAAACGAGTTTAGCGCCGCGTTGGACGATAAGCGAACCGGGAATCTGGTGGGGAGAACGAGGCCCGTGACGTAGGTGTCGGTGGAGACATAGAGTGACGAGGGGAGGGTGGTTGTGGTGTGGCGTGACCGCCCCGCTGGTGTCGACAAGCCAATTACCGGGCCCGCGACACGCCGGATAACACCTTGTTAACAGCTCCCTGGCCGCGCACACCTCCCCCTCTTCTCTGCCCTCCCCCCCCCCCCCCACAAGGGACACCCACCGCTGCACAGCGTAGCGAAGCTCGTTGTAGTGGAAGGAAAAAAAAAAAAACACCCGGCAGTCTTCACACCCTGACCTTGCCCTACACACGCCACTCTACGTCACTACAGAAACTACTGCCATCACTACTCAGCATTCTCTGCCGCTCATATACAATTATATTAAAACGGCATTTAAAAAATTTACAACTTTTTAATCTATTTTTTTTAATACTTGGGCAGTGCCCAAAGTAGTAAGTTATTGTTATTATTATTACGCTTCTTCGCTAGAGTTAACAGTTTTATCTGGATCACAGGATTTATGTAGGATCCGATCTCCCGTGGCGCAGTCGGTTGGTGCGCCACCGGTCTGGGGTGAGGTAGTTCCTGGGTTCGAATCCTAGATGAGGCATGGGTATTAGTTTGAGTTAGGTCACAAGTTAGTTTGTAAGCCGTCCTCTGATAAGCCTTCAGGCATGACACCAGGGACGGCTCTTTCCAATGCACTCAATTTATAGAGGCTGGTAGCGATTAACTGAGCCCTGCTTATGATATACAGAATGTTTCACTCACAAACATCAAACTATTGATCATAATTAAACGAAATGTGTTACGGACAAACCTTACTGTATAAGAAGCGTTATGACGTCATACAGCAAGTGATGGAAGTGATCGCTATTAGCACCAATGTATGCCTGCACACGCCGAATGCTGTCTCTCTTTTAGCTCCATGAGAGTCCTTGGCTTTTTAAGCTAAACTTTCCCTTTAAGCAAGCACCTTGAGAAGGAATCCGGCGAGGTAAAGTGAGATGATCTGGGTGGCCAAAGTCCTTTGGAAATGACAGGATCTTCAAAGAAGGACACATGTTATCTTACACTGGCACTGGTAGTGTGGCAAGTGGCGCCATCATGCATAAAATAGCCAGTACGGAGTTTCATGTCATTCAACTTATTCACAAAGTCTAGGCATGGATGTCGGTATCGGCTGTGTTGAAAAAAGTATGAAAAATACTACAGCGCCTTGATAACGCGAACCGCATTAATTTTTCCATCATAAACAAATATTTCATGCCGAGTGTAAGTATTCTCAGTAGCCCAAAGCCGGATATTCTGGAAATTAACGACCCCACTGAGATGGAACCACGCTTCGTCGGAGAGCCACGTATATTAAAGGATTCCCGGATGTGCACTGACAAACTGCTGGAACCAATAACAATAAATTACTGTTTTCGCTTTGTGGAGGTTGCAATTGTAGCACAGTAGTAACACAATACACACATAGGTTTTTTTTTTTCTTTAGGCAGCTCGTTCACATGAGCTTATGGAAACTCCCATTTCCTGCAGTCTACGCAACGATTTCTTTAGTGAGGCCAGCAATCTGCTTCTCAACTCCTGCACCATTGCGTCTGGCTGTTTTGGACGTCTCATCATTGTTCACCTTGTTGCCAGTTTCCACACCAAATAATGAACGGACGACTTTGCAAGTGATCGCCGGCCTCCAAAATGCGCAATTAAAATGTATTTATCGACTCCCGTTTCCCAGCCAATTCGGACGATAAACATGCGTTGCTCCACTGTGCACCAACTCATAGGCCTACTGTACACGAACAAATACGAACTATTATGAGTAGAGGTGGGTCCAAACCCCATTTTGCCGATATTACCGATGATATTTGGTGGCCGATCCAGCAGATAGTGCTGATAAAAATCATATCTTTGTAATTTTTTATATTGTGTCTGAGTAACTTGCACATTCACCAGAATGTGGGAAAACATGCCAATAAATACAAAAAAAAAAAAAGTTACATAGAATACCTTATACAATAGATACACTATACATCACTGTGCATACGACACTGCACTATTTAGGCACTGTCTTTATCCGCCCACTCAATGTTTATATTAAAGTTTAGTACATTGGTTAGTTTATAGAAAAACTTCACTTTATAAAACTCTGGGGCATGATCTAAACACTAACTATTGTTGACATTCTTAACCGGTTTTGCGACGTAAGCAGCCGGGTACAATCACCAGCCTCACCCAATAGTTGCAAATGCAGTATTTGTCAAGACCTAACTACAAACACATAAGATGAGTAAAGACGGCAGTGTTTATAAATACTGTGCGCATGTCCAGTGCGTAAGTTACGTTCATCTGCTTTGTATATACGTACTATTTACTTTCGTCATATCGCCAGCATTTTTGGTTATAGATGTTGGTATATAAATAAAATACACGTCGTTATGATTCCGCCCATCAGAGTCGTACATAAAACGATAAACATTCGACCTTACTACTAATCGATTTATGAATGTCATGTTGCGACTGCGAAAGAAACATCGATGTACAATGTGGGAGTGATAGATCAATATACAATTGACGTTTACGCGATAGAAAATGAATGGTGATGAATATTATAGTGGCAAAACGTTCTTTTATAAATGAATTTTAACTACCTCAAAAGCAGATACCAGTATTATAAGTTTAATTACATTTTATTTCACGAATTTCACCAGGCATGGTTTATATAGAGTCAAACATGTAGCAACAACAAAGCCGGCCATAACAGTTTGCATTTAATTTCAAATCACCTGTTGCTAAATGATAAAAATAAAATTAAGAAAATTAGTGACTGTGATGCCACCTCCAATAACGTAACCGTACATCTCGTACGACAATGTATATCCGTGGCACATGTCATTACAGAATGACCAATAGTGTGATATTTAATAACAAATATCAGGGACCGAGAGCGAGTGAAACAAGTTATTTTCTTATTTTTTTACACTTTTGCCACAACGTCGTTGGCCTGATGACTATTCATACACCATCCAAATAAAAGAACAACGGAATCAGTTCTAGTTTCCTGCCGTGAACAAATTATTATTTTTTTCCTGGTGGAACTTTCGTCTGCTCACATGCAGAAAATAAAACAACCAGCAATAAAGCCTATCTGACGAAAAAAAAGTTCCGAAAGTAATCATATTTCCACTGCAAAATTTTCCATCGACTGGGCAGGCTGACAGTCAGATAAGTGTGTTTAGGTAAACAACATTTGGACTGCCTTCAGAACTGTGCTGCACCCTTTCACGCGAGAGAGAGAGAGAGAGAGAGAGAGAGAGAGAGAGAGAGAGCGCAGTGCAGCTGGGAGAAGAGTCACTTCCCGGAAAGGTACAATCTCGGACGGCTACAGTGGGAGGGAGACGTAGGTATGACTTCCGGCCGCCACGGTGATGTGCGTCCATACAGCGAGCGAGAGAGCGAGAGGTAGAAGACTGTAGGCGCACAGTTGCATGACGCGGCCGGGCATGTCTTGAGGCACCCGAGCACGACTATATAGACTAAACATGAGGCAGACCGCTTATTCGTCTTCTGCGCATGTACCCAACATTGACCTACCCCAATCCTAAACAACTGTCAAAGTCACACGGACAACAGTGATGGACGTGTTTGTTTATATTTTAATTTTTACACGACAAGCACTGTTACATTAATAAAGTACTTTAATAGACCGTTCACGGTAAAATGATCACTTTTGAAAGCCCTACTTAAGATCTACTTGTATTCACGTTGTGTATTCTTCCGCCTTATGTAAAACTAACACTGGCATGAGTATCATCACTTTATTCATACGTCGATCAAGTGAAACATTGAATTTATTAAAAAAGTAAATATTTCACAAATCTGCTCTTTTTTAAACTTCGATACATAAAATAAGTACAAAGCGAAATAAATCATTTAAATTGTCACAAATGGTTACTTAACACTTTTAATTCGACGTTAAGATATGTAACTATTTTCCAGCCATCGTTACCAACTTTACTGAGCGTATGTCACCAAGTGCGCCTGTAATAATATATGCAGGCAGGGGCCGAAACTTTTTTTTTAAGGTTATTTCGGAAGTGTTCACATTATCGTGAACAGTCTTTACCAGTTTGAATGCAATCAAGAAACACTACAAATAGATTAGCTGATTTCCATTCTTGATGCTTCATAAAAATACACTTCGGAACTTCGGAACAAGCACAAAAATTAAACTACGTCATATTATGTCATAATATCAACACTGCCATAATTTGGCAGCATCGATAATGTGAAATAATTGTGAGTTCGTATTTCAGTTTTATGTCAGCATGGCAGGGTAAAATCAACTAGTTTAATATACAGATGTTAGGAGATTAAACGTCCAAACTGCGAGAGGCGATTCCTTATGAAAAATAGAGTCGAAAATATACATAAAGTAGATATGAGCCTATGAAAATTATGTTTTGAGAACGTATTTTTGCCGAATGCCTTGTACAACGCCTACAAAGTCCGCAGCAAATAGGTGACTTATGCTTCACATGGTGCAGACACACATGAATAATGCTGGCCGTCTTCGGCCTGTGTTCAGCTTGAATAAGTGATACGTCAGCACATCGACTACGTGCCCTCTACTAGTACACGCTCCATAGCGCGCCAAATGGGCGTGTCCCATTCAACCGTGTGGGACTTACTGTGGGTAAATAGCCACGATTTCTACCGCTGGCACGCAATACAGGGCATTCAGCGGAAATACGATTTCAAAACCCAATTTTCACTAGCTAATATCTCCTTCAATATTCTGTTAAGGTATATGGTGTCCTATAAATTTTCGACTTGATTTTTCATAAGAAATAACCTCCCGAAATTTGGACATTTATTTTCCAAAAATCCTGTATATGCACTTTCAAAACAGTAAGGAACCATCCCAGCATTCACGTGGGGTAATTTCGGAACATCACAGAAAACCAAAATCAGGATCGACGGACCGGTAACAGAACCCGGATCCTCCCGAATAGAAGTCAAATAGTTAACACCTCGCCACCTTGCTCGTAAACAATGTGGTAACTTTATTCCGAACCACGTGCTCTTACAGTCCTGTAGGAAAAACGGAGTTGGTTGCCGCGCACCTGGCGTATGCACTCTACCGCACATTCACTCCGCTGAACATGCTTGGCTCGCCAAAGAGAACACCGCCAACGCCCAGTTGGACCATCGTGGTTCGAAACTCGATCAGAGATCTTATCTAAAGTCGACACAGAAAACTGTTGCACCATTCGAGTTCAGAGCTGGACTGGAAATCGAACCGGCGAAATTGGCGGCTCATTATACGTACTTTAATATTATTCAGTAAAATTCGTACTACAATAATTCCTTTAAAACAGATAAAACATCAAACATCTAGTTCTATATATAATGGAAAAAATGCCTCCTTCCATGACGTTACATATTACGAACTAATAGCAAAATATGTCTCATACTTAATCTCGATCTCTCACTTTGGAACCAAGATCGACGAATCGGAGATCCAGGATCATGACATTTCGTTTGGTGCAACACTTTTACACTGGAATCCAGATCAAACTGGATCCTCATTCGGATCTAGGATCATTCGATCTCGAATCGGGGGAAAATGATGGTGCAACCGGGCATAAGGAGAAACTGCGAGATAGACCGCTCTGCACCGCATACAGCGAGACTTCAGCTGCATAATGCAGCGCCACGGCGGCTGAGGGGCACCTCTATTTTCGACAGGGGTTACGCCAGGTCACCTGGGGGCTCACGGGGCGGGGGCGTGTTGAGCCCTCTTTACCGCCCTCCCTGCCCCGCGGACATCTTCTAAGAGCGGAAACACACACTCACACGCCCGAGAACCATGTCCTTCGCTAGCTGCGCA